>CM033276.1:30861334-31176405 GCA_019343175.1 Oedothorax gibbosus
TAGTAGTTTAGATTAGCCAAATAAGTCTATGTATGAGTTATTAGTTTGAATTTATAGTTATGTAATTACTTTTAATACAATGATTAAGTATTCACTTTCTTATAGGAAAAAAAATATGGCAAATACTTTCGGAGATTCAAGAATAAGGAATTATTGTATTCTCTCTATGTTTTACTTCATAACAACACTACAAATAAATTCTAAGTGTCGAAAATTTTGGATAATTTTAATTCTTATCAGCGAGTTGCGAAGGGGTGGGGTTAATATAATTTGCCATCCGATAAATTGCGTAATCAATTACAAACCTCAAAACTTGTGATTTTGTCTTGATTTCACACAAATATAGTTTAAAATTTTTTCATTAGCAATTCTACAAACTTAATAAGTTCTAACGAAAAGTTATTTTCATAAATGAAAATCGCAAAAAATACATTGTGCTGTGATGAACTTTTATGATTAAATTTAGATACAAATTCATGTTTTCGACAGTGTAGATGATTTTTTTCAAGAGTGTTAAATTCTGTTTCATGTGATTAGGCATGTGCAGGCAATTAAAATGAATAAACACAATTTTAGTTGTCCAAAATTTGGTGTTTTAAATTTAGTTAAAAAATACGTATTTTTATATTTCGTCAATATATCATATATATTGCCTCATATTAATATCAGTTATTTTTGGGCAATAAAAATTATTATTATTATTATTATTATTATTATTATTTATTATCCATCATTATTCGTCATTAATCATCATTAATCATCATTAATTATCATTAATTATTATTATTATATTTCAGGAACTAAATTACCCAATGGAACATGACAGTTTATAGGATAAAACGGTGTAGCACAGAATCTTCATTTAAGTATGCATCCGAAACATATGGAGCTCAATTTTCTAAGGTAATTATTATTGTAAATATTTTTTATATTAATTAGTTAAATATTATTCATACAGGTAGTTATGGGATGATATCGGATAACAATGACTTTCAGCTTCTGATTGATATTTTTTTATAATTTTCATCACAGTAATCATTGATGTATTTCATAAATGAGTCGATATTACAGTTATTAAATTCGAGACATTACATACAGATATTACATTTGATTTTACAATGTCTTTTTTATTATCAATGACGAAGAAAAAACTAAACGATTAAAATTGGTGTTGTTGAAATTGTTAAATTTCCGTTAGTATAAATCCGTTGAGAAAAATATGTGGTATAAATAGCTAACAGGTTTATGGCGAGCAAGCTGTAATTTTGGAAAAAAATATGTGATAGGACTAAGATGCATTTGTTCTTTGATGAGTTCACGGTAAAACTGTGCTGGGTAACGTTACTCCATAAAAATGGTGGAAACTTAGCTCGCTCGTTTCATGGAGTAACGTTACACCAAATATATGGAGTAACGTAACACAAAATTTATGGGGTAACGTTACACCAAATTTATGGAAAAAGGCTGCACAAGAGAAGAAGTTTGGTCATATTTTGCCGTGTAACGTTACTCCAAAAATTAAGTTTAGTTTAGTTTGAATTATCGTCGCACTAGAGCTACACGAGAGCTATTGGCGACGGGCGTCGTATTTTAGAACCACAGTCAAGTGACGAGCCGACACCTGAGTAGGCACCCAACGCAACCGTTAAGAGCGACATCGTACGCAGCGTTAGGACTTTGAAGGATATTTAACGTGCACTCCCTCGACACGGGGTATTATTCGCCGGATATTTTTGGTTGCACGGGCCGTTTATTGGTCGGCAGTTATTTTGGCGATGCCCGGACCCGAACCTGGGACCTTCCGCATGCTAGGCGAATGCCTAACTGACTGGGCTCCCCAGCCCCCCAAAAAAATTAAGTGTAACGTTACTTCGTACAACTGGAAGCAGCACTTGTTACCATCAATTCTACAGAGTTAACTCCATATTTATGTATGTTCTGTTCAACCTGGAAAAACGTTACTCCAACGTTTTATAGCATTGGAGAACTCATAAAAAAACTGAAGCCTAGGGTTATCTAGCATAAAAATGACTAAACGATATCTTATGCCTAAATAAAAAAAATATACTCAACACGTATTTATACTTAGACATACTTCCATAAAAACAGTGGCAAGCACTACCAATAAACTTTAGGCGTGAAAAAAGTTATCAAAAGATTCAGAATGATAAATTATGAACTGAACCTTTTTGGTAGTTTAATTGCTTTTAGTACCTTCGTAAAAGAAGGTAATTCGTGATTTTTTTCGCTATCTCAAATAGGCGTGTCTAAAAAACTTGTTAACAGGTTTTCAAATTGGATGTAATTGGCTGTGTTTAAGTTGTGGGCTCTAACAGAAGTTAGATATCAATCGGTTATAACACTTAACTGGGCAAACATGAGGGCTGTTGACTCTCTTTTTATAAGTATGTGTTAATCTTATTTTATATTTATGAAAATATCTTGAACACTTAAAGATAAAAGCTTATTATAGCTTTGGGAATGAATAAAATTAGTGTGTCTTTATAAACCATAAAAATGTAATGAATATATATGTAACAAGTGAATGAATGTTCGTTCTTCGGACGGGCAAAAAATAATAATCTCAAATTATATTCAAGTATTTTTTTTACCATTTTGTCTTGTGTTAGGTAAAGCTTCTCTAATATGTTTCCGCTTAATCTAAGTTAAGTTAGAGAATCCTAATTGTAAAATAATGTTGATATAAATCAAAATCTCAATTCGGATGAACAAAAAAACACAGTAATATAGAAACCTAGTAGCATAGAGTTTAAAGATTATTTCATCTAATTATAATAATGATGTATCAGTAAGCTCTTGTTTACCAATAGAAAACTAATAAAGTTCAAATGATGGTTGCCAAAAATGATTGTAGAGTTAAGAACTTTAAAAATGACTCTGTAAAACCCAAATTTTTGTGAATTTTTTTATGAACTTACTAATTCTATTTACTTTTCATAGTTTGAATCGTACACATTTATAAAACTTAAAATTATGCTTTTCTTGGCTGGCATATTAAATGAATCAATATTCTCATTTCTAATATGATTAAGTTACGTATATTATTTCGTTCGCTCTAAATATCTTCAGGATAAAAGCTGGTCATCTTATAGGTTCCTTTCGCTTCTAGATAATAACATTTAATAAAACGTTGGGAGGTGGCATCTTCACCAATACACTTAGAGTAACTATGGAAGATCCTAGTACCATTTAAAAACCTGGTAGTTTTTAAAAAGTTCAGTATTTCTGAGAATTCCCATTACGTTCCTTTAGCTCAATCAAAAAGAACGGATATATCAACAACTCTTAGAAATAACCACCGCACAGCTATTATACTTTTATGAGAAAATTGAAACTTTAATTGATTTGGAAAATTCGCATTGGATACCAAACTGCTTTTGTTTTCACAAAGTAAAAGAAACGAAATCGAAATTGAAGGGGACGCATTACCCAAACTTTAGGGCTACCCAGAAAATAATTAAACATGCTCGAATGCTGTGACCTAAGGATATTGCAAAAAAAGGATTCTTTTATAATGGTGGAAGTTTATTGAAAATGATATAGTGGTTTGGTAAAATGGTTTTTGAAATTTTATGTTGATTTTTTAAATTTTAAATTTTTTCAGCTTGTGAATGGTTAAAACCCTAAGGCTTTTAGGTAAATTAATGTAGAGTTCCAATTTTTTTTCCTGTGTTGAAACATATGCGTTTAACAAAAGTTGGTATGTGATAAGGTCTAGTGTGAATAGATTTTTAAAAAAAAATGATGAAGGTGAAATTTTACAAAAAAAATCTTATGTTTTGGCCATTTTTATACATACCTAAAGCTACATAACTTTTTTTGTTTAACTGATAGCTCAATATCCATACCAACTTTTATTAATAGATGTTGTGGGAACATTTTGAAAAGAATCCATTACAAAATTCTTTAAATTGTAGGATGAGTAGCATTTTGAAAAAAACGTTAAAATGTTTAAATTTTTAATTTAAAAAAAAAACTTACGTTTTAATATTTATTATCTTTTCGTATATGTTTATTGAATGTTAGTTCTTTGTAAAAATAGTTTAATTTGAACGCTAGCGATAAAAATACTGGATTTAATGTTTTGGGTACCGCGTCCCCTTAAGTTAACAGAAGTTTAATAATCAAAAATCGATACAAAAATTTAAGGACACTTAAAAAAGCAATTTAGGGTACCCATAGTTATTATAACGTAAAACTGAAGGGGCTTAAGCCAGACTGCCTAGAAATCTGAAGCCCTGTCTTACGTTTTAATCCGCCCTTGATTGGAAGGTGTGGCCTAATAAAAAAAACTGGTAGCTCCACTGCCTAGTGTGAAGGTTAATCAATAGCTTTGCTGCATTCAAACACACTGTAACCGATAGTATAACTTATTATCGAAGAATCATGATTTATACACTATACAAGGCGTCTTTGAGACTAGACTTTTAACTACTTTGTTTTCAATAAGCGATCTTTGTTATCTAATAGCATATTATGGAAGTAATTATATCAAATTATAGGATTAACTTTAGTTAAAGATGGATATCTTAATTGGATGTTTTTTGTGCGAAGGGCATATGTGACTGACTAAAGGCTTTTCAGATGCTTTAAAAGTTGGCGTGAGAAGATTTCAATTTAATCCGGAGGTGTTAAATGTCTTGTGTATCGAAAAAAAAACAATCGGTTGTTTTGTAATGAAAATGAAATTTTAACTGAAATATCATCATCTTCACTCCATAGGTACACATAGGTGAACTTTTGTAGAATTCACATCACAATTCGTTTTACAATTTTTCACAACATAAACTTTTCTATTATAAACTAGAATGTGTGTATTCAGAAATCCCGATGTGTGTATAAAAATACCGATACCGAAGCATCTGACAAGTATCAGTTGCTTAAAAAACTAAACTCCTCGGCGCAACAGCCCATTACTGGGCCAAGGCCTGCCGTGCCCACTTCAGCTTTCGTGACCAAGGGCTCTGGGGTGCTAGACTTATGTCCCGGTTAGGTGGTCAACCTCACGCGGGACCCCCAGTGTTTAGTTCCCAAGCATACTTGGTCCTCATTTTATCGACCCAATTAAGGGATGAAAAGTTGAGTGAACCTCGCCCAATCCGGGATTCGAACCCCGGACCTGTGGCACGACAATGCAAAGCACCACCACTGTGCCACGGGTTTGCCATCAGTTGCTTAGTTGTGTAAAAAATTACTTAGCACTAGAGTTTCGATGGTCTTGAAAAAACTAAGTTATTTCAGCGAAAAAAAAGTCATTTTGCATAAAAATAAACGTTAAAACGTACAATAATTATAAAAAATGGCCGATTTTCTTTTTTAATTATTATATGTTACCTCACATTCCAGTTATGAAGCAAGATAGACTACGAGACACTTTTGGTGCTTCTATTTTCTATTTTATTCTGGTTGGCCTTTGACTAAAAAAATTACATAGATCATGAGAATCTCATAAAATGTATAGATTTGCAAAATACGAAGATTATGATAAAAAAAAAGAACCGTGCACTTTTCAAATTATTTCGAAAAATTCCATGACTTCTTACGTTTTCATTCATTTTCTCATTTTTTTTTCATTTTTCTTTTAGTTGTATTGATAATGAGAATCGCAAAAAATGTAGGTTTCGAAAATACGAAGCTTGTGATAAACATGAACTATGCCCTTATAATCTTATTTTGAAAAATTCTAAGAATTTCTAAGATTTGAAAACTTTGCTTACGCTATATGCAAATTTTTAATTTGGAAATCTATCGAAGTAACCTTTAAAAGCATTATATAATTACAGGAACTGGGACTTTCCCTGTAAAGAACCCAAAGGCAATGCAAATGAGCGCACCCTAATAGAGAATGCTAAAAGATTTGCACCCTGAAGTCACTGAAAAGCGTGACCAACGTTCCTTTGACTCCTTGGTCATTGCTGTAGATTAGCATAAGTAAAAACAACGTTCTTTTTAAAGAACTGTGTTAGGTTAGGTTGAATTATCGTCACAATAGAGTTACACGAGGGCCATTGGCGACGGGCGTCATAATTTTATAGAACAACAGTTAAGTGACGAGCCGATAAATGAGCAGGCACCCAACGCAACTTTTTAGGGTGATATCGTACTCGGCATCGTTACTTTCGAGCACATTTAAAGTGCACTCCCTCTACACTGGGTATTATTCGTCGGACATTTGGCTGCACATACCATTTATTGGTCGGCAGTCATTTTGACAATGCTCGAGCCTCGGGTTCCTCAGTCCGAGAGAACTGCGTTAAATATTGTAAAAGAACTCTTCTTTGACCTAAGTTTTAAAAAGAGATATCTTCTGATTAGTTGCTATGTTAGAATCAATAGAGCACATACAATTTCACGCACAAACTTTTCATGCACACTTTTTTTATAAATAACTAGCAATTTGATACTTGCCCTTTGCAAACGACAACAATATAAAGCTGTTTGCGCAGTCAAGTACTTGTATTTTAAGTGAAAATAGCCAATTTTGAACCCAAAACCACATTTTCCCAATGACGCTATCTACATAACATATTTAACATATTTTGGAATATTTCAATATAATGTAATAATGTATTTCCTTAAAATCACCATATCCAACCGTGGCGCCCAGTTATGGAATGGTATAAAGAGTGGTCCCTGAGGTCACTGGATCGAATCCGACCAACCCGTAGATGAGAAATAAATGGACAAATAGTTTCGACTTCTCGTGTAGAATTTTTGTATACTAAATGTCAAAAACTGCCATGGAATTGGACAATGGGGTTTTACCTATGGATTTCCATGACACTTTCAGGAAAATTATCCGTTCCAATTGAATTTTTTTTCTAAATTTTTGGGGAAGGTTTCTGAGATTTCTTTTGAAACACAATTGATAAAAATTAACCACAATAGTTGCCCAAAATTTTCAGGAACGTACCTGAATTTTTTTTCAGAGCAGTTAAAAACCACATACTTTAATAGATAATTTTAATTGTTTACAAGAACTACAATTTATATTCAGGATTTTGCCATGATACGGTATGAATGTTTAAAAAATAAATTTTAAATTAAAAAAAAATTATGTAGCACGCTGCATCTTATTCAAAAGGTTATCTATAATGAAATCGGAAACCATTTAGAAAGTTATGTAGTTGGTTGGTAGGTTGGTACATGTATTTTTCGGCTTGTGTGCTTGATCAGAGACCCGCTTATAAACCTTCGTCGGAGGGTTATGTTTTTTACTGTTTACGCTGTAATCATTAAGGCAATATCACTACAGTTAAATGGCTTTCTTTTCAAGAAATTATATTATAATACATTTTTCGACAAATGTTTTTTCTATGGGAATAAAGTAATCGAATTTATCCAAGAAATAACATTCGTTTCAAGTTTTAATTTATATTAACTATTCCTCAGCCATTAATAAATCATATGCATTGCCAGGGGGACCGGAGCTCTCCATTGAAGTCCATGTTAAAATGAGCTTTTTTATGTACCTGTTTCTCAGAATCTATTTGATACTTTCTAATGAAATTTTTACTAAATGTTAAATGGATGTTTAACTATACTTTACTGGAGGAATTTTTAAAATTTTTGTTAAGTTTCTAAATTAAAAATTTTTAAGTGAAAAACTACATATTTGTTTTTACCTAAAAAACATCAATAATATTTAAAAGAAAAAAAATAAGATAGTTATGCTTAAATCCCTCCAGTGGTTTTAGAAACCAACTTCTTAAATACGTATAAAAAATTTCAGGCTGCTTATAGTAGATTTTGAGAAAAAGGTACCGGCATATTGAAGAAGTAAGTTTTGAGATAAAAGCGTTTAAAGTAAACAATGGGTGATTTTTACCTGTAGAACATGACTGGATTTTACCTAAGCAACGTTTGTTGGAAAAAATATTAAAAATACTTTCAGTACTCAAAAATTTTATTGTAAGATATCGTTGTAAAGCTAAGATTTCATATTTTAAGAAAGGTTAAAAAAACATTGAAATGTCATTTTTGAAAATTTTGGGGGGTCTGGGCCCCCTTAAACAGATTTCTTCAACAGAACAGGTACGTAAAATCAGGAGTTAGTTGCCTTCACATCTCTATACCTGTCTCGGGATGACTATAATTTTTCCAATCAGCCCTGACAGCGAGCCATTCATCTCACCTATGAAATACGAGAAAAGCGATATAAATTAAATCGGCCGAAATTGCGTGTTTATTTTGGAAAGTGCACGGCCATTTCTTTAGAGCGTTCGAGACTTTTCCGACATGAATTTTGGTTTGGTACATGCAATGTGCTTGAGAATGTGTGTAAGAGAATCATGACTTTTCGTGGAGTCTGTTCGGCAAGGGTTAAAAAACCTGCAGAGTCACCGACCTGTTACACCTATTTTGTGTAAGGGATAAGCAGAAATATTTTAGTGACCTAAACCCAGGAATTTATGCCTTCATTATTAATTCAAATCTTAATGAGGAAATTAGCTGGCATTGTTGTAACCTAAATATGAGTAATAGCGATATGGCTTCACTAATTCTCGTAGCTAATCATTATGAGTATTTAGGACATAATAAATTTTTTAATATAGCATTTAAACTTTTGTTAATAAACACATTTACTACCAAGTTTCACCTGGTGTTGTGTCTAAATATTAAGTAATAATCTGTGAAATTTTAAAATGAAATCTTTTTATTTTATGCAAAAAAAAAACTCTACCATACTATTTATTATTCCTATTTTTTGCTATATTTTTATTTCTTTAAATATAACAAGTATACCATTAAATACTCACTCTAAATCAATAGAAATTGATGTATGAATCTGTCCTAATTTTTAAAAAATCCTTATTTCTTTTGAAAAGATAAAGTAATGGTTTGTTTACTTAATCCTTTTCCAGTTTTCTCCTAATTTTATTTTATTAAAATAATTTAAATGCACGTTGGTATAACCTGTATTTTCTTAACCCCACACGGGATAGTAATACAACTGAACTCGTAAATTCATTTCTTTACATTTAAAACACTTTACCTCTATCTTATGTAAGACAAACACATAAACAATACTGCCCTATTTACCATACAAGAAAAGTCATTGTGTTCATTAGAATGTTATCGATATAAAAAGTTATAAAAGCTTATGAGGATGGGGAACCACGGGAAGTACACATAGTGTTGTAGAATGGCTTGTCTAAGTATTTAGAAAATGATATTTGTTTTTAACTTGTTCAACTTGCTGTCCAGCAGTTCATGTAGAATAATATGCACAATAATCAAAATAATATGTATTATGGCATATACTTCATCTGGGGGCCCAGATGGCTGAGTGGTTTGGACCATTAAGCTAGCAGTCTGTGAGCTGTAACGGGTGCGGGTTCAATTCCCGCCTTCGCCCTGGGTGTACTTCCTTTCTCTGTGACAGTAAAAATCCTTCTGTGTCTGTGTTACTTGACGAAGGCTTATATAAGCGGGTCTCTGATCAAGTACTCAAGCCGGAATATATATATATATATACCACTACCCCTACCCCATACTTCATCTGAAGGGTTTAATTGTACAACTCACATTCTTTAAAGTAAGATATATGGTCGGGCCTGCTCTTGGTGACTTAGTCCAATTGAATTTGCTATTATCAAAAGTCGCCACTGAACGCGGACCCTGTATCTTATTTATACTTTGGATAATGTGAATTTTGCAACTATACCCTTCATATATTTAAAAAAGTGTAGAAAATACAAGTTATGAGTTCTTTGAGGAATTTGATAGTCATGAAATATTATGAGATGTTACAAATATTTTGGTCAACTCCTATATTAAGCTTATTTGATCAGACATTTTTAAATAATCATCGCATTCTTGATGAGAATCCAAATTTTCCGTTAACCATGTAATCACCGCACCCTTTCATTTATCGATAATTTCTTAATAAGCATTCCACGTTTCGGCATTTATCCAAACAAACACGATCACGAGCTACATTTTCAGGCCTAAGGGCACTTTTGGGGATAAAATGGGCGATCAGATGTTTCAAACAATGATGTGAAAGAAAGTGAAAGATGTATTTTTTTTACTCGTTCTGCAAGGTTTTATAAAATTAGTATTTTTTATACGCCAAAATAACCTATAAACACCAGTGCAGCCAAAAAATGTCCGACGAATACTCCGTATAGGGGAGTGCACGTTAAATATACTCCAAAATCCCAACGCTGCATACAATGTCGCCCTTAACGGTTGCGTTGGGTGCCTACTCAGGTGTCGGCTCGTCACTTGACTGTGGTTCAAAAAAAAACGAGGCCCATTGCCAATAGCCCTTGTGTAGCTCTAGTGCGACGATAATTCATACTTACCTTACATAAAAGCCGACACCTTACTAAATCGGAAACTCTTGTTAAGGAAAAGGGGAAACTGTGTTGGTTGGATCTGAGTTTGTAGTTTTTTTCTGTAAATGAGAAGGCATTAAGATATTGCATATTGTTCGATTTGTATTTATTTCTATAACTCTAAGAAAAATACGTTGACATGGTTTTTATTCATTAAAGGAACTTTTAATTATTTTTTAAGCAAAACTTTAGTTTCGAATATAACTGTTTAAACACTCTATAGCATACTGTTGCCATTTGGCCATGTACACCTTATTCACTTTATAACTTTAAAATATTGTTGATGTTTGGCAACTGTAGTGATTCATCATCTATGGAAGCTATATTGATGTTTTAGAATGAAAAATGATTTTATTTTGTATACAAAATTTCCCCAAATTTAATGCGTCATCCAAAATGCTAAGCCTATGGCGTTTCCAATGTTTTAAAATTTTAAATAACCGAATCCCCGTGCAAAAAGATAAAAACAAAAATATTTTTCCATTAATGTATGACCATCAAAGATCCAAAAAATGTTTTTAAGTAAAAAAAAATATTATGCAGTTGAGGGTTAAAGGATTTAATTTTCAAATATGTAATAATAACAAATAATTCTTTTCAATGTGGACGGTATAATTAGGAGACTGAGAAGTAGAAACCTTTATGCGTCAAAAGTTGCAAAAAAAATTACAAAAAAAGGGGGAAATGTTTAAAGACAGTTTTAAAACAACAACAACAAACAAATCAAGCAATAGTTGTTCTTTCAAAATAACGTGAACATCCAATCCTTTTGGACTCATAGAGGCATAGAAAATCTATAGCAATTAACGAAAACATCATTTGTTGGCTGACGGCTATCTGATTAAGACTATCTCATAAGGTTTAAGTTACTCACGGATCAAGTTCAAGTTCAAAATTTTTCCTTTATTATGTAATTAAGGCTGATAGGCTATTCATTATTGATAAATAAAAGTATTTCTTAGTATTTTATTACAAGAGACTTGTTTAATGGAGTTTTAGTATCAAACCCAAGTATAAGAAGACGGCTTTAGGACGATTTTCAAGAACGTTTCGATAAAGTAGCAAAAAAGTAAAATGAACAGAATAAAACTGGACAAAAAAGGCATTTATTATTTGCTTGTTTTATTTTAACAATCCAGTCTTTTGTACGCACCGCAAACACGAAGAAGTAAATTTTAAAACGCATTTCTATCACCATTTTTAAAAAATTTTGTTATTACATTTTGGCCCTAAGTTTAAACTAGCCAATTTATGATGTAAAATCAGCTACTTTTATGAAATTGTTATACAACATAGGAACTAATTTTGCGTCAGATATTTACTTTTTAATGAAAAACTATGGAAACGGCAACTTATGAAATTTTTCTTTTTCTAAACCGATTGTAGCGTTCTTGCCAACGAACAGTAGACGTTTACTAAAAAGTATCGAAGATCATTGAAAAACTAATAAAAAAATTAATATTTTATTATAAATATAAAATCTTGCAATAAAACCACCAATTAAGTTTCTAGGTTCTTAATCTTCCATATTCTAATCTATTTATAAACATAAGTGCTCTACTGGGTGTTCCAGTCTTTGTTCTTATTTCCGAAATAGAACGCGATAGAATTCCTAGATAATCATTCCCAAAGCCGTAGATGGTTATCAGTGAAGAAATTAACTTTTTGGCAGGTATGGTTTATCTGGTTTTCGGCGTCATTTTTCACACTTTTTGACGTTGGCAGACGTCGCACAGACGCTTATTAGACACGTTGAGAGTGGTATTCACAAGAAATGTTAATAGAAAAGCTATTAAAAGAAATAGGCTAAGTAAACGTTTTCAGTTCTTGTATGTAACACATTAGCGGCTAGGTTAACATTGCGTCAATTTTGAAAAACCTAATGATATCTTGTTGCACTAAGTAATATTGAACTTATTATTTTTATTTTCACATTAAAATATAAAACTTTTGTTGGTTGTTTGATTTGTTATCTTTCATATAAAAACATAACATCACATAAACTTGTGTCGTAGTTTTATGGTAATGAAACTAATCCGAATTTTATGTGTATTACCAGGATTATTCGAAATTTTTAAAGATAGATTCCAGCGTTTAAAAAACTAACGTTGTGTACCATAAACTTAGTTTTTTCAATATTTGTACAATTCTTTAAGAAAATTTGAATTTTACTGAAAAAAATACACCATTTCGCTCAATCCATCATTTTTTCTTTTCTGATGCACGCTTTGAAAATAACTAAATAAAACTTTACAACTTAACAATTCAAAATGTTTATTACTTGACGACTTTATAAACTTATTAAATAAGACATGTTTAAAGGTGTATTCCCAGTCTCATTCTCTCGATTTTAGGTGGTTTATTAGCACGATCTTTCATTATATATCGGACTCAGTATGCATAGTTAAGAATAAATTATAGTATAAGTATTATCGAATATATTTAATAAAGCCATCCACTAGAGTATGTAATGTTTTAGTCTTTAGTTTTCGCAAGACGTGCAACCGCCAATTATAACTAAAAATTTAGTCCACATAGGCGTTTCTTTAATAAAATTATAAGGGTAGTTTTCGAAGGACTTGTGTTAGAGCTGTATATCGTTTGTGGGTAGCTCATCTATTTCATCGCCAATATTCAAAACGCGACAAGATGATGCTAAAAGGTTATATTATGATGATTCTGATGACATTATAATGCATTTTATAGCGTATTATTTCATTTGGAATTTAAGGCAATAAACGGATTTATTAAATTTATAACGAGTGGAACATGTAATTTTGATCAAAACGTAATGGTATCTGTCACTATATTTGAATCTATTTTTTTTTTTATTCGTGCGAAGAACGGGTTATAATTTGTAGTCTTTCATATAACAAAACATAACGATCACAAATAAACCTTGTTCAGTAGTTTTATTAGTAAACTGAATATTTCTTTAAAATTTCTTCGATATTTTTATTGGTGGTTAATTTTGATGTCAAGAAACCATAAGTTTGTTTTCAGTGTTATTGCCCCTATACATTTTTAAAGCTTTGAGGTAAAAAAATTAATAGCATGGTCAACAATGATTTCGAACTAATAACCTTGCTAAAATATTACTCTTAACAAATGAAATGTTATTACTGAGGATTTAAAACTCATTACCATAAACTGTTTAAAGTGTGTACACATACATTCTCTCAGATACCTATAGGTGTGTAACACTACACGACTTTCAATAAATAAACCAATACAGGCGTCTAAAGGTAATCATATATCTATAATGTAATTTCAATTACTTTAATACCTAAAAGTTGTAGAGTGGAGCTTTAGAGTGGTTTCAGACGCACCAATGTACAAAAACCACTTTTAGCTTCCACACTACGTTTATAA
Organism: Oedothorax gibbosus; assembly: GCA_019343175.1. Lineage (NCBI taxonomy): Eukaryota > Metazoa > Arthropoda > Arachnida > Araneae > Linyphiidae > Oedothorax > Oedothorax gibbosus. The sequence continues at coordinate 30,875,071 of CM033276.1, forward strand.
CGAAAAAAGTGGAAGGTTTTATAATCGTTCAGTCTGTCTGTCTGTCCGTTTGTCAGTCCGTCACTTTCATAGCCCGAACTACAAATGCTACGGACAAGTATGATACGTCAAAAAAAATTCAGCGCATCGAAATTAGAATGCATTGAAAATTTCAGAAAAGAATGCGAATTCGAAGTACTTCAATTATTTAAAAAACTGCAAAATTCAATGCTCATTTAAAAAGCATAGGAAGCCATTTTTATTAGAATTTAATCACCATTGCCATTCGCAACAATCGCTCGACAATAAATTCTTTTAGACAATAAATTAAAATAAATTTATTTTTGCGACATCGATCAGTTTGAAATGACGTCATATATATATTTCACTGGGAGATTCTTTGTATGTTAATATGAAATGTTTTCATTCTATTTAAAGCGAGGAATATTACATATTTATTCTTTGAAATATAAATTAATTTTTGCAAACGATAAGTAATAATTATTGAATTGTCAAAATAAAATAAATGAAACTAGCCAAATTTAGCATGTAAATGTTTAATATAGAATTAATGCTGTGTTTGACGCCTTTTTACCTGTTAAACACAACTGTTGTGTGGAAGCGGGTTAAGTGACAGATTCTGTTACAAACCTACTTGTTTTAGAATCGGCACTCACCAAAACGTACCAAATCTCCATTACGGATTATCGACCCCATTGTAATACTTACATTTCCTTATATTTCATATTGGGTAACTTAAAGTAAAAAGTTCCACTTTTGAGGATTCTTCAATCGTCCCCAAAAAATATATTGTCCTTTAAGCAATCCTTTCTTCGCGATTTTCCGTGACTACACACAAACTTACCACACTTTGACTAAAGCTTTACTAGGACCATTTTTAACTAAATCATTTCGTAAAAAATGACAAAATTTTCGTGATATTCGAGTTCTACTTCTGAGACTGCAGCCTTCACATGCATACATATGTTTAAAAAACAACACAAGGTAAAATTTTAGTCTCCCATATCAGAGTACGGACAAAAAAATGCCATTTATCTTGGAAAATCCTCTGGACTATGTGCTTCATTGGGAACCTTATAACATCGTTTTAATTACGCTGCTGATTGACCTCTACCATTAATTGCGTTTCTGTACCTTCAGCAAAGCGGTCGAAAATTGCCGGTCTTTGACAACCCGTTTATTACGGCGATCGAATATGATGAGTGGAGGTCCATTAATTATTGTGGTCAGATTAATTGATTTTTGATAATTGCGAGATTGATTAGGAAGGTCTTTTGAAGCAGATTGACGTGTATAGAATACGCATTTCTATAAGGGAGATTATGAGAAAATCTTAATATTCCTGAACGTTGAGTTGAACCAATACCACTTCGATTAGAAGGCCGTAGAACTAATATGCCTCACGTCTTATTAGCGGACCAGTTTTGTGCATTTGAAGAATGATTGTTCGTTCCTCGATATTGTATTATCTTTAAGATAAGCATTATATATATCATTGGTTACCACCTCAAAATCGGACCAATAGGAATAGGACGTTATGTTACTTAGTTGGTTGTGTAAAGCTGGTTTATTGCTTCGCTCAAGGCGCGCTTATACCAGTCATAATCTATTGTAATAATTCTCTCAGTAGAGGACAGCACTAGTGCTCGTAAGTGGATCCATCTAATTTTAGTGACAGAGGTCAACTAGAGGATCCCCAGAATTGGCTTGTCACCCCCAAAGGTATTGATTTGGTATGGGAACTTGGAGGACTTTGTGACCACGACGGAATTTAACGTGCACCAGTCACCATTAGCGTACACGAGGGTCTTCGGCCGGCAAGGCTCGAACTCGCAACCTTAAGGATGGCATTCCATGACCTTTACAACCAGGGTATCCCGACCCCATGTTGCTTAGTTCTTAGACTTTCTAATAAAGGTGGTTTTGGTTAAGCTGAGTTGAAATATTGTCGCACTAGAGGAACGGGCGAAGGGCGCCCTTATTTAGAACCACATTCAAATGACGAGCCGACACCTGAGTGGGTACCAAGAGCAACGGAGCGACATCGTTCGTAGCGTCTAGAATTTGAAGCATATTTACAGTGCACTCTCTCTACACGAGGAATTATTCGTCGAATTTTTTAGCTGCACAGACTGTTTAAACGTAGGCCGTTATTTTGGCAATGCCCGGTTCCGAACCTGGGACCTTTCGCGTGCAATACGAGCGATTAACCGACTAGAATCCCCAGCATCTTTAGTTTGTTTGGAATAACTATGTACTAGACCTACCCATGGACAGGGTTTTGGACCAACCTCTTTTACAACCCGTTTATTACAGCGATCTAATTTGATGAGTGAAGATTTATTAATTATTGTGGTCAAATTAATTGATTTTTGATAATTGCGAGATTAATGAGGAAGGTCTTTTTGAAGCAGATTGACGTAAATATAATTCGTCTTTCTCCAAAAGGTTATTCTGGATATATTTAATTGCTCCTTAACGTAATATCAAAAATCTATTTTTTATTCATTTGCCGAAAGGTCAAACCGTAAAACAACAATATCACGTTATGTTAAGCGAATCTTTTGGTTTGGTTAGGTGAGGTTGGGTTATCGTCGTGCTAGAGCTACTCGAAGACTTCTGGCGACGGAGTCGCAATTTAGAACCACAGTCAAGTGACGAGCCGACACCTAAAGAGGCACCTAACGCAACTTTTTAGGGCGACGTCGTACGCGACTTCGGTACTTTCGAGAACATTTAAAGTGCACTTCCTTTACACGGGGTATTGTTGGACTTTTGGCTGCTCAGACAGTGAATAGATTGGAAGTAATTTTTTTCCTGGGCAGACTTTTACTTTAAAAAAAAGCCAACAATTAAAACTTCCGTCAAAATATACTTTTATCATAAAAATAATTTAATAGAAAAATTAATTAAATTTATTCATATTAACGATTTTTTAATACTTCAAATAGTCCAGCAATGAAAATAATCATATTAAAGTTTAAAACGGTAAAATGTACTAAATATACCTCTTAAAAACCGCAACACAGTGGTAAGAACATTTTCGGTTTTTTGCAAGATAGTTAAATAGAAACGGAAGTCAAAATACGTGCTCTTAATTGTTTGTAATTCGAAAGGGAGGACAGACAAAGATCATCGAGAAATTAGCCCATTACACGTAGTTAACACTGTAATTACAATGTAATTTATCATTTCGAACATGAGGCATTTTTTCGAACATTAAGTATAACGGGCTATTTTTAAAGTAGTAAAATTAGTACGACGAGACAACAGAACCGTTGGTTGTAGTTAGAGTCACACAACATTGACTTGTACTAAGAAGTACATAATAGTATCGACCTATCGTAGTTTTAGTGAGTTTGGAGAAAGCTTCAAGCTTCCGTTCATCGCCCGAGTTCGTGCAGTGGTCTTTTGGAGAATAGCGCTTCGCCAAGCGTTCACTTGGTAAATGAACTTGGTGAACGCGAGTTGTTATCTAGTCAAGGTTCTAAACACTCTGGCTTCCTTAGAAAAGCTGATATCTAGTGACTCTAAATCGACATGAATTCATTAGTATGTTACATGGTTAGAAAAATCTGAAAATAAAGTTTAAAAAAAAAATACTTACCTAGCAAAAAAAATTACTTGTCCAAAATTGTTTCATAAACATGTTACTTAAATATTTACCAAATATTAATAAAGTCCTAAATTTGAAGATTATCTGGGGGCATGATGGTTGATGGTGCACCGCCAAGTTCTGTCTGTTCTCTTTGGGTTTTTCATTATATAGTTTACTACCATAAAAAATTGCGTGTTTCGAAAAAAGATAGTTTTATCATTTTTCGAAGCACACACACATTTTTTAAGTAGTAAAGCATGTGAGCAAATGTTTATTATATCAACCATAATGGTGACCTATGTATAGAAAAAGAGTTATTGTTAGATATTTATTAGTTTCTGAAGTCCTTTTTATATTTCCACATAAACCTGATTTTTTTTGTTTAAAGTGCTCCGCAAGTGAGCATATGGCAATAACGCATCCACTTCACCTACCATATATTCAAACAATAAACTACTCAATAAAAAAATACTTCAGGAAGTATTAAGAAGGCATTTAGATAATTTACTCCGTTCAAGCATGTCCTACGACCATTATAGGATTTCGTTAAAGAAGTTACGAAGAATAAGCTTTTTTTTCCCTTAAATTTATAAATGATAATTTTTTAAACATATTTATAGTCTTATCAATAAAGACGCTCACATGAACATCATAATCAGAAACTTAAATAGACTTCAAAGTTCCGTAATTTTTTTATGCAAAAGAAAACAACTTTAAAAACATTTTTATGGGCATTTATCTGACATGGGCCCATTCTATTCTGGAGACCCATGGAAAACGGCCACTTAAGAAAAGACTTACTGTGACGCTACTGAAAGTCATTCTCTTTTAGAGAATGGAAGATCATTTATTACCACACTTTAAAACACATTATGGCTGTTAGAGTAACTTTACAGACGACACCGACAAAAAAAATGGTAAAAACGGGACGAATCTTTTCTCGTTTAAGAAGGTATTTCGACTTGGAGATTGGTTTTAAAACTATTTAGAATAAAATATGTCAAAAGAAATGAAGGATGTTCAATAAAATGGCAAATATCTTTAAATATATTAGGCATACTTAAATGACGCTTTATGTAAGACTTTGCTTAGCATCTAAGTTATTTAAAGATTTGAAGAGGATGTTCCATTGCAACTAAATACCTTTAAAACTGTAAAGTTTATTTAAATGCTTCTTGATATGAATCAGACTTGGTTGAGAAAGTACGTTAAATCTACGCTATTTAAGAATAAAATGCTATAAATATCTAGAATTGTAAGATCTATTCCGATGACGCTTGGTTACGATTTAAAAGTGAGGTGAGGCAAAGTACACATCATAAATGTTTCGTGTTGCAAAACAAATAAGAAAAGATCAACACCGCTCTATAGCTACGCCTTCGAAAAAATAGTTAATAGAGTTTTACAACATCTTCAAGGAAACATATTTATTATGAAAAGGTGATACATATATTATAAAGACTTTATCCTATGAGAAACTATCGAATGTCTCAATGTATATTTTGTATTTATTTTGGTTGGAAATATAACACTGTACATAAAAAATATATTTTATTTAGTTAACAACGAAAAAAGTGTCCTTCTCCATGTGCAATTTGTTAATGGTAAAATTTACGTTTTTTTTATTATTTTCTATCAGTGTCTCCATCGACTTTTAGAATTTTTCACGCTAGCGCTGAAAGGTAAAAAAGGATTTTTCCAAATTATGCAACATTCTTTCTATCCATAACCATACATTTCAACGTTTTATAAAACATAAATTTTTTTATTGATTTTCAAGTTTTTCTTTAGGAAATTATTTTAAGATTATCTCTTCAAAAATAAAGCAAATCACGATTTTCCTTACAAATTTGTTACCTGAGAAAAATTCCCTTTAAAACTTATTAAGAGAAAACAACAATACATCTCTAAGACTCTAGGTCTGGGGGGTAGGATGGCTAGTCCTGAGATGTATAGGAAAGAGAAAAGTTTTAAGAATTACTACACCGAAAAATACTTGTTCACTGGCAGTACAATTTTTTTTAACTCATTGATATCTCGTATTAGCATACTTGACTTTTTATACCATTAAAGAAAATCAACATATGCGATGATTTTTACATCATCATTTAGTCAACATACATTCTAACAATTAATTTTGTATTTTCTATTAGTAATTTGTATTATATGTTCGTATGACTAAGATTTTTTAAATCTGCTTATGCAATGTACAGCCAAAGAAACTCTACTGCTGAACACATGTGTAAAAAGTTTCTGTAAAATTACAGCACATTTTGCTGTTATTTTTTTTTACATTAGTGTGTTGTATATGCTTGTTTTAGATAAAATTGATGTTTTCTTGACGTACAGAGTTACAGTAACAATTTACTCCAAAAACGTTTAAATAGAGAAGAGGTGCATCCAATCACTGCCGGTGAAGTTAACGTTTTCTCCGGTACCAACAATAAATTTTACGTCACATGTAAATTCACAGCACATTGTGATGACAGCATTTTAAGCGTGGTCAATTAGGGGTATTTTTTTTAACAGCGCATGCACTCTCTTCGTATTGTAATGGGATTGTTTCACGTCATGGATGGCCTCTCTAACGGTTTGTTTTCATTTGTTGTCTGGAATTACTTTTATTTTGGTATGTGAAAATGAGTTTTCTAAGAATATTTTACTCATATTTTTTAAATGCCAACTTATTTCTGTTTGGCATAGAAAGAAAAGTATCTTTTCGTCTACATCGGTCCTGTTGAGAGTGAAACCGAAGCAACCAATGAAAACGCAGTACTATAAGAAATAATTATTGAATTTTCGAAAGAAAATAAATGAACTAGCCAAATTCAGCGTGTAAATGTTCAATATAGAATTATACTGCGTTTGGCGCCTTTTTTCTTGTTGAACATAAATGTTGTGACTCTTTTGCAAACCTGCTTGTTTATTATTTGTAGAAATATTCGTAAAAAAATGAAAACAAGAGCGTTACATCATCTGCAAAAGTCCCATTCTTTTTTCCAGTCGTACAAAATCGCGCGTGCCTCAAGTGAGGCGAGCGGCTCCTACCGATCAGCTCAATCACTCAGACTCACGACACTTCATGGGCACGAGAGAAAAAGCTGCACGCGAAACCAAATCGGGTTTCATTCGCTCTTTGTCTTCGTCAACACTTGTAGTTTTGATTTTGTAAAGGCATAAGTCACATTGTTATTTATTGTTGTTTGGTTTTAATCTTTTGCCTAACCACTCAAAATGTATACGAGGTCTACTGCAAAAAATTCTGTAAAATTATAGCACATTTTGCGGTTATTTCTTTTACATGTAAACTTTTACAAACTTTTTTTAAACTTTACAACAAACTTTTACATCACAGTGTTGTAATGCGTATTTTACAGCAAATTATTTTATTGACTTAAAACTTACTCCAGTAGTTTTAATTTGAGAAGATATAGCTTAATCCAATCACTGCCAGTGAAGCAAGCGTTTTCGTCTAGTACCACACAATAAATTTTCCATCATGTGTAAATTCCTAGCTCGGGGTTCCGACAGCACTTCAAACGCATAAGTCACATTTTTTTAATATTTTTTGTTTGGTTTTAATCCTGAGCCAGAACCACTCTACATAGTTAAAAAAAATCCGGCGCTTGGTTTTACCATATTAATGAGTCCTAGTAGCTGAAACGGCTGTGGGGTGAAATGTTTCTCCATATTTTCTATATTTGATTGAACCATTTTTCAGGTTTTTGTTTCCAAAACTTAAAAAAGGGTTCCAAGAAATACCAAAAATATGGTGAAACATTTCTTCACACAGCCGTTGCGGCTACTAGTATGGTGAAACTAATATGGTGAAACCAGGAACAAAATTGTTAACAGCATAATATATGCGAAACCCTGTGCAAAATGAATTACTGATATCTTTTTAAATTGAATTAAATTTAAAATTGCTTAAAAAAATAGCTTCATTTGTAAAACAAGTACTGAATTTTGAAACTTTTCTCATGTTGGATCTGGCTAGTTGACTGGGGTACTCTCTCCAAGACTGGAATTCTCAATGCGTTTGTATTTTGTGCTAAGGGCAAACCCTATGGATAGGTAGATGTACTGACCCTCTGGGATGTACGGGCGAATAACTGAAGAGTTTGGTGGAAGAACTTGCAAAGTGACAAAAAGGTGAAACCGAGAAAATGAGCTTGAAAGTTTTTCGTTTGCACTTAGATCCGTTAAAAACGGTACTTGCAAACGGCAAAAAATATACTTAACTTGAAGTTTATGAAAAAGGGGAAACTTGATATCTTTAAGGGGACGCATTGCCCAAAATTTAGGGCTACTCTGAAAATAATTAAACATGTTCGAATGCTGTGACGTAAGGATATTGCAAAAAAAGAAGGAATACTTAATAATGGTGGATGTTTATTGAAAATAATATAGTGGTTTGGTAAAATGGTTTTTGAAATTTTATGTTGATTTTTTCAATTTTTAATTTTTTCAGCTTGTGAATGGTTAAAACCCTAAGGCTTTTAGGTAAATTAATGTAGAGCTCCAAATTTTTTTTCTGCTTTGAGACATGTACGATTAACAAAAATTGGTATGGGATAAGGTCTAGTGTGAATAGATTAAAAAAAAAATGATGAAGGTGAAAATTTATAAACAATCTTATTTTTTGGCCATTTTTATACATAAAGCTACATAACTGTTCTTGTTTAACTGATAGAACAATATCCATACCAACTTTAATTAATAGATGTTGTGGGAACATTCTGCAAAAAAATCCATCAAAAGATTCTTAAAATTGTAGGAGGAGTAGCATTTTGCAGAAACGTTAAATGTTTCAATTTTTCAAAGTTTTTAAAAAACTTTTGTTTCAATTCTTCTTATTTTTTCGTATATGTTTATTGAATGTTAGTTCTTTGAAAAAAAAGTTTAATTTGAATGCTAGCTATAAAAATACAGGATTTAATTTTTTGAGTACCGCGTCCCCTTAAATAAGGGAATAAAATGTTCATAGACACCAAAATATATATTTTTTTTCAAAAATATCACTTATAGTACGTTCTCCCACTAAGCTCTTTAACTGTGAGATGGGAGTATGACTGTGAGAGAAATGATTTTCGAGTATAATGCACAATGTTAAATGACTTGAATTACATGAAACACGGCATAACTGGAAACGAAATCGGGAAAAAACACATTTTGGTTAGAAAAGGAAATTAGACATTTTTGAAACCGTCAATTAAGGGGGAATGGACGCGCTGGATCGCGGGTCTCCAAACTCAAGTCCTCAGTGTTAATCCAATGGGAAAAAACTATTTTCTCTGCCACATTTCTCCGGCTGTATTGAATATTTTTATAAACTGTTTTTTTTAATAATAAATGTAGGTAACTTAAAGGTCTCTATCTTCCCCCTTTTTGAAATTGCTTCGAATATTTTGTGTAAAATTATTTATTGAAAATTAAAAAAAATATTCAAACTAATTTCAAAAAGTGGGAAGGTCGGAACCTGTAAGTCACCTACATTTATCACACAAAAAACCCGCTTGCAAAAATATTCAATACAGCCGGAGAAATGTGGCAGAGAAAATATTTTTTTCTCCATAAGATTAACACTGAAGTACTTTGCTTCGGAGACCCCCGGTCGAGCGCGCCCATTCCCCCTTAATGAAGAAGAATAGAATGACCCTACTTCTATATTAGGGATATTTAGCAGGGCACAATACAGGAATTACATAAAATAATTTTATTTAGTTTTTGAAGTAAACTTTTTTTAGCACACACAATATATTACTTTTGTGTGTTTATAAATTTAAGTCATATAAGTTCATATAGAATTTATCTAAATTTAGCATAAGATTTGCATAATTCTCGGCTACTAAGGTATATTTCTATCAACATATATATATACTAATATACATTCTTTATTTTTTCAGGCTGTGGCCGACGGCTTTACATATCAGTATTTATCTATGTTCCTTATTTATTCCTGCACATTTTCAACGTAAGTAAGAATTTCTTATATTTTACGAAAATCTTTACTTAAAATTATTTAAGTTTAAAAGAATTGAATAAATAGGAGTTAAAATAATATGAGTTGAATCCACTGATTTGGAAGAGGTATTTTGAAATAAAACTCTTTGTTTCATTAATTTTGTTGATTTTTATTATTATCGGCTATATGTGTTGTACGCCTAAGTTCACTTGAAAAAAATACTCATTTACTTTTAATGGTTTTGAAAAATATTACTAGCGGAAAGAATTGTGCATCAGATTTCTAAATAATTCTAATATTTTAAATTGGAGTTACTTAGAAAAAATACGTGCAAATTTATCAAGTTTATGCAAGGAAAGAAATTAATACAGTTTTTGATTGTCTTCTTACGATTTCTTGGCTTAAAATATTACTTGTTACTACTATAATTAGTTGTAATAACTAAAATGATAAAATATAACTTTTTGTCATGTTTTTTATTGTATGGTTGCGCCTTGAATAAATAAAAAACCACATTCATTAAATAAAAAAAATATCCAAATGAGCACCCTTATGTAGTGCCACTTCAAGTAAAGCCGAAAGTTAAAGGCTTTATTGTTGAAGGATAGTTAGTGAAGGGTTTTGGTAAGATATTCCAGGAATTCCTGAAGTGTAACTAATTTTTCCAATTTTATCTAAAAATGTTAATGCTTCGTTATAAAAGACTAACTTAATGATAAACAAAGTTCAGGACCATGGCCAATTTTTCCTTTCTATGTTGAGGTTAAACTATTTTAAATAAAGAACATAAAAAATGTTAAAATTTATTTAAAAATATGAAGGTTTTGCATGATCTTTATTATTTACTGACACCATCTATTTCTAATGGTTATATACGACTAATGACGATATACGACTACGACTAATACGACTAATGACACCATCAATTTCTAATGGTTTTGTTGGAAGCCTACAGAAAGGCCGTCAGAAGATGGCAATGCAAATTCCTACCGGTAATCTCTCTAAATTGAGGGTCCTTTTTGTAGACAATGAGTTGCAAAATAATTTGAAAAGTTTACTTTTCAAAATTTATAGACTCTACCCCAGATATTCACGTGCGACTATCCCCATTGAAAGTAGCATCAGAATGTCTTAAACAGGGATGTTTTAATTTAAATACCATTTTAAGTCTCTTTTGAAATTAATGATTCATCTTTCTTTATTAGGAAAATAAAACTTTTTTTATCTATCTTTTTTTAAATTAGAAAACTTTTTGTTCCATCACAAATTGTCGAATTTGTGGACTTATACATTATGATGTCTGACTAGAATGTCTTAAACAGAACACTTCATAAATTTGGCTAACACTGTACCCTCTTTCGGATTTAATACGGTCTTATGCTCTTTCGGATTTAAATATTTAGCATTATCTTTATTTATTTGTGAAAATCCAACTATTATTTTTTTTATCTATACATATTTCAAAAATGAGTAGACTTTCCATTCCGTCAAAAATTGTCGCATCACGCTAGACGTAACTGATTCATATCTGCCTGTGGGCGTACGCCGGGGTAATGAAGGCGATGACTTGAGGGCGTTTCTGCGGAATTGAGATTTCTCTTCCTCCAGACCCGATGATGTTGTCCCCCTGAAGCACATTAGTCAAAACGGACCCAAGGCTGGGCCGCAATGAAGGCAAATAAGGCACGCCACTTGTGGTGCACCCACACGGGGAAGCTCTTCATCAGTTGGAATCCTTTCTGGGATGTGGCGGAGAGATCGAGATGGTGTTTTTGACTGGTTATTGGAAAGGAATTGGTTTTTTAAAGCTGTTTTTTTTTCAAAGTTTCGAGTGGTGCAGTTGGTTAGGTATTTCGGACCTAGTGATCTCAATTAGTATGGGGTTGAATAAAGGGCTTCTATATTGAAAAGTCTGTACAGGAATTGCGGAGCCAAAATCAAATGAACAATGGTGGAACGGGCTTGATGATGCCTTTTAAATTATTTCATGGTCCTACGTCCAAAACTTCAGTACAATTGAAAAGCAGCCACATTATAAGTCTTTTCTGTGAATTCAGGAAGGCATATATTTCATTCACGAAATGTTAAAATTAGCTGGCCTCTCCTGATCTTGTATTAAAGGGAGGATATTTAATCTTCTCTCCCTCTATTACTCATAGAGCTATTACTAGTGTTTAAAGGTCAATGTATAATCTGTTTTGTCTGACTCCGTCAGACAGACTGAGGATAAGTCAACAACAACAAATTCGAGTACGATCTCTCTTCTGCAACCCATTTGGGTGTGAATCGCTTAATTTAACCACAGTTTAAAATTAGGTTGTCCGTTACCAATAGCCAAAGTGTTGATTTAGCTCGATTTTAATAGAAAAATAATCAAATGGAAAAACACAACAAACCATCGGGGATTTTTTTAAAGCAAATACTTTCCATACCTTTCCTTTTGAAAGTCTGATAAGGAATATTGACTGTGGTTCTAAAAAACGACGCCCGTCGCCAATAGCCCTCGTGTAGCTCTAGTGCGACGATAATTCAAACTAAACTAAACTGATAAGGAATACCTAGCCCTAAAAATATTTTCAATGCGAATGTTTCACGTCTTGAGTGGCAATGGTGTCAGGGGAATGAAAATAAGGTACCGATTTGTTAATCAGCGTGATTTTAGGAGTTTACTGTGTCAAACCACTAATAACCGAAACCACCAATGAAATCTAGGAACGAGAGCATAAATGATTGACGTCACGTGAAATAATCCAATTAAAGAAGCTTCAAAAAACAAGAAGAGTAAAAAACTGTTTTCGAGAAGTATCCTAGAAACTATTCTCGTTTTTGTTTTATAAAGTCCACAAAAGAGGATGACGATCTTTTAAGAAGAACCTTGAATTCTTCCGGAATTTTTTTTCATCCAGACGACGTCCTCAATTGTGGCAAATGTTTATCATCTCGCTTCAATTTCTGCGGGAGGAAATCATTGTTTCTTTTCCCAAATTATCAGCTAATAGAAACAACTTATCTTTCTATTACCTTGAGTGACATATTTTGAAAGTTAAAAGCATTCAATGTACATTATTAAAACTTTTTCCTCTTGGAATTTATGAAATTTATGCTGAATAAATTATAGTTCGGATAATAGTTTTCATGGTGCAAAAATATATGTAAAATAAGTCGACAGGGAAACTTCGGAGTAATTAAAGATCTTTTATTTAAGAGCTATCCTCAGGAGAAGGTTGATTTGTCGACTGCAGTCGACGAGAGAGTGTGAACGAATACCTACAAAAATGGCGAAAAATCTCGAGCTCTGCTTCACTGACCAATCAGAGTATGAGAAAGTTTGAAAGATCAACTTAAAAATGTGATGACTAAACAGTTTCTGTGGGAACGATTGATCTAGGCGACTGTTTGTCGCCGGCAGGGTGTGGTTGGGATGTTAAAGTACTAAGTGATATTAAGGATATATGAAAAATATAATTTAAGTTATTAAGTTTAATTGAGGTAAAAAATATAAGATTTTGAGGGAGTTAAGTTATAATATGTCATATATATTCCCAAAGGAAACTTAATTAGTATTCAGAAAAAAAATGTTGCATTGGATTCATTGCAAGCCTAGAGTTGCAATATATGAATGTTTATTTAAGTAAATAAAGTAGTGATGTAAGAATAATATTTATAAAAATATATGTTTTACATAAACGTGTAGCTATAAACAAGCACACATGGAAAAAGAACGTACAAATAAATACTTAAGAATCTCCCTTGTTATTAAAAAAAAGTAGAAAAACTATTTAAGAACATTTTCTAATTTCAAATGCAATACGCGAAACTAGAAACACAAAAGTAAAGAACCAATAACCGGCACGAAGCCAACATGTTTGGTCCTGTTTTAAGTCCCCCAACTATACCTCTCAGTGTTTGTCCAGCTACTTTTTAAAAATATGTACATATTTAGCACCTACAATAACCCGTGGCAAACCGTTCCATTTATCTACAATTGGAATATAAAATTATGTTTTTTCGAATCCCTATTAAAATGTGTTTTCCTTAATTTTAAACCCTGGCCATTAGAATGGTTATCATAACATAAAACATTACCATCAATATCTAACGACTTAATAAATTAAAAAAGCTGATTCAAATTTACATTAAATTATCAAATTTATGAAGAAAAATAAAATTAAAGAAGACGATATGATGAGCACAAGTTTTTATCAGAATTAAACACTGATTAAAAAATGAGTTTTTGATGTGTACTTTTTATGGTTTATATTTTAGGTTAGATAAGCCGATGAAGCCTTTATGCTCAGTTTATGATTTATATATTTCTTTACTGATAAAATAAAGTGTTCTTGCTTCCTTACATCATCCCGCATTTCCATTGCATCGGGTGTCCAATTGACCTTCCTTGCCTGAGTCCATTCATCTTCATCGCCGTCTGCGGCATCAGGAAATCTGGTCTCGTCTTTGATGATTTCAATTCTCATTCACTTCGGCGGCGCGGCGCCCGGCATTCACTCACTCGAACGGAAGATGTTGTTTGTTCTGTTCGAATTTCGTCCTTTGACTGCTGTCCAAAATTACGAGGCACGTTTGGCCCTCTTGCATAGGGGACAGTGGGAGCCATCCCCCCACTAGTTTTTTTATAATATAAAATTTAGTCACAATTACCTTAATTTCGTCCTGATGGTCAAAGCCAAAAGTTGGAGCAAATACCTCCAGTAATAGTCGTACCAAAACCTCCAGTAGGGTAGGGGGTAGGATAGGTGCATATATATTCCGGCTTGTGTGCTTGATCAGAGACCCGCTTATAAGCCTTCGTCAAGTAAGACAGACACAGAAAGAATTTTTACTGTCACAGAGAAAGGAAGTACACTCAGGGCGAAGGCGGGAATCGAACCCGCACCCGTTACAGCACGCAGACTGCTAGCGTAATGGTCCAAACCACTCGTCCATCCGGGCCCCACCTCCAGTAACAGTCGATTCGGATATGGCGGAGGGTGTTTTTTTTGTGGAAGAATGAGCTGGGAAAGCTGTCAACAGGGCTGTCCAAAATATTAAAAGGAGTAAAAATGATAAAAATCGATTAATAAACAAGGCCCTTTAACTATATATATATTTTTGAACAATTTGCTATAATGCACTTAATACCACATTCCAGCATAAAAAAATGTATGTTTGTGTAAAAAATGTGTACATTTATCTAAATATTTTGTAGTGCTCTTGGGATAACGTAAACACCTTGAAAATACATGAAACAGTGTCAATTTTTGTGTCAAGAGAAAGTAATTTATGGTTATAAATGTCAAAGTAAAAATCCCTTTACAAGTTATTACAAAAATATTGCAATTATTTTCTAATAAAAATACTTTTTTTTAGAAATATAGAATGATAATACAATACAATGTAGTTACCATTGAAAAGTATTGTTTGTCATTCAATATTTTTTTTGTAGAACTTTTAGAAAATGAAGCAATTACAATATGTCCAGAAATACGAATAGGAGAAGATGACTTACCAGGTACTTTTTTGTTTGTTTCTAATAGATACTTACAACATTTTAAATAATTACAGTTTATAATTAATTCATATATAAACTTAATAAACACGTATATTTTATTTAGTAAAAAATTTTAATATTTATGAATTAAACATTTGATTACTCAATGCTGAATAAATTATTGAACAATTATTTTCGACTTATTTTCGGAAGAATAAGCTTTTTATTATATAGTTATAATTATCTACAGATTTATTCAGCATTCATAGATAATTAACATTAATGAATTCAAGTATGGAATATGATGTAAGAAAAGTTTATTTTGTTTTAGTAATAAGATTAGTGAGCACAATGGATAACAGCTTTACGCAATTAATTGATAAATTATTCGAATTTAATGTCCGCCATTTTGTCTTTCTGGTTATGACATAATCAATGATAAGAATTTGTCAAGAATAACATCTGACCATAATTTAACCATCAAATACGAACTAGTTAATACAATTATGATAGAATGGTAATTCGTTAAAGAATGTTGATTACCGTTAATGTCAGAATTAATTTGTAACATGACAGCGAAATTATACGTCCCGCCAAATGCGATGATGGATACGATGATTTGGTTGGATTACGTGTCTGTCTTTGTAAAGTTGATAATATGATTCATTATGGGGAAACTTGGAAGAAAAGTAACGTTTTATTGAAAAACAAAGTATTGTTTAAAATATGTAAAAACAAGTGGTAGACATTAGGATTCTTTACTGTTCTTCTGTTTAATTGTCATTTTTCTTCATATTAAAATGAAGTGTGTTGTTTCTACTTTTTATCTGTCATTTAGGAATGTGTTAAAGTGTTTTTGAGAAGATCTAAGCTAAAACTTTTCAAGTAACTAATTTTTTGAGAAAGGGAGCTACGTACTAAGTTTAAGTTATAAATTTTGATTACATCTACATAATTTTTTGAAGTTATTATTTTTAAATGGATTACGTTATAATTCGTAATCCATTAATAATTTGATTTGTAAGAAAAACATTTTTTTTTTGTGATTACCAAAATTCTTGCTTAGTATTTAGTGTAACTCATTTTAGAAGAAAAATAAAATATGTCCCCTTAATAAACTTTTTACTTTTTTACTCTCAAAACAGGATTCGATCTTATCCGGAAATTCCGACTGGATGACCGGGAACTCCTTTTTCCCGGAGTCAAAGTGGTGCGAGGTTCCAATAAAATGCAGACTGCTTACAAGCTTTCACGAAGATCCAATCTCACCCTGCCCACGAGGTAAGCTAATCAGGTTTTTATACCTTGTACACTCTTAAAACAAAAGAGTGAAATCCACTCCTATAGGAAAAGTGCATTTTCGGCACCGGAAAGGAGTGGAAATTAACTCAGACTGAGTTAAAACCGCTCGTTTGTTTTAAGAGTGTAGTGTAAAGAAGGCTAGTCTACCTTTTTTATTAACCACATATTTTGAAATTCAATTAAAATATGTAAAGTTTTATTCGGAAGTGAAGGTGTCTATGATATTTGCAAAAATTTTAATGGGTCATGCAACCAGAACCCTCATCTAATTCAATTAGCTGCAATTAGTATATCCCTAATTTCGTCGCTTTTCGGCGGACGATGCATAGTCATAATAAAAGGAAAAACATAACAACAAAATCATCGTTTAAATTTACATTTTATTATGAATCAATTAACAGGATGTGTTTATATTAAAGAAGTTGACATCCTTCTTCGCATATTTTCTAAAAGCCTGAACACACACAAAACTAATTAAGACGTTTCAAATTCACAGAGCAAAAAGCACCGAGGCCATAATATTAAGTTACCTTTTAGACATAATTTAGCGTAACGTTCCTAATTATAGCTAAGGTCAGAATATAAATAAGTGTTGATAATAATTGTGCCTCTTTTAGCCGACAGAAAAGCTTTCTTTATGTTGTTGCTATTTATTATTTTTATTCTGATTCTTAATACAGGATGGCCGTAATTAAACTTGGTCTAGATTCAGCAAAAACTCTTATTCTGACTATCTCCTACTTAATAGGTTCTTTTTAAATCCTCTGTCAGATTTTGAAAAAAAAAGTAATAATAATTTTCCAATACAGGAGAATTGCTGGCTAAATACTTAAAATAACATATTAAATTAAAGCTGGACCACCATGAAGGAATTTGTCATTTAATTAAAAAATTATGCTGCATTTTGACACAAGCAGTTATTTATCATTTACTAACCTTATAAATATGGATATTGAAGAAGTGCACACAAAAAAGGTTATCTAGCGACATCGGAAAATCTTCCAATAATTTTATCATGCTTCCAATCTTATGAAGAAAAAAAAAGGAATGATTAAAATAAAAGTAACAAAAACGAATTATTAATATTATTATTTGGGATATTTTTTTGTCTATAAGAACCGTAGCCTTACTGAGATTCTTTTAACAAAAAAATGTCGTATTGCCAGAAACGTAACGGAAAAAAATGCTTTTTTTCCCCAAGCCGCATTTCTCCGGCTGTGTAGAATATTTTTACAAACGGTTTTTTTTTGTATGGTGCATGTAGCTGTAGCTGACTTACAGGGTCTATAATCCCACTTTTTGAAATTGGTTAGAATATTTTGAAAAAATAATTAATTGAAAATTATAAAAGATATTCGAACCAATTTCAAAAAGTGAAATTATAGAGACGTGTAAGTCAGCTACATTTATCATGTAAAGAAACAGTTTGCAAAAATATTCAATACAACCAGAGAAATGGGGCTTAGAAACCCATTTTTTTTCATTGGATTAACACAAAGGCACTTTGGTTTGGAGACCTGCGATCATTCGCTTTTATTCCCTCTGATTTCCCTATCTTTATTGATATGTAATGAAGAACACAAATGGTGAAAAATGTCTTGTAAATGACATACTTAAATAAGTTGTTCAAGGGTTGGGCTTTTCAGTTGTAGAATTTATGGTTCACTGTTCCAGCTTTATTTATAATGAACCGTCCTCTTTTCTGGCGACAATGGACTATTTTACAAAGCAAATAATCTTATTCCATTTCCATTAGTTATAATTTAACCTTGTTTCGTCTCTAAAAGGCAATGCATGTGACAAGGTCTACAAGAAAGCTTTGTTAATTACAAACAAAGATATGTTAATCAGACACCAAGAAGCATCCGTAGTTGGTGATAAATGAATGTGTGGTATTGTGCTGTCGTAATTTAAGCTGTATAATGAACACTTTCTGGCATCTAGTATATATAGGTGCGGCTTTTGAATATTATTAAGTCAGCAATTTCTTTACAACACTGAATGCGAAAATTATTAATGAAACTGGAAATATTATGAGTAAATGTGGGTTTTAGGAAGGCGTTGAATTGAAATATAGAAATATGTATATAAGTGCACCATTTAAGTAATTAGTTTTGTTAATAATTATATATGTATTATATACTATTATACAATAGCTATGATAAGATTTCCGGGAATTATTTTGTTGGTTACAATGATTTTACAGAAACTAAGTGGTCCTAACGTTTATTATGATGTTCAAAACGTAATTTAAACCTAACTAAAAAACTTACAATGGTAAGATTACAACACAAGTTTAAAAAAAACTACATGTTAAATACATATATTAAAAGTATTCATAATTTAAATATTATTCTTAATCTTATAATTGAATTATGATGCTAAGAAATAGTAGGGTTGGTCCATAAATAAAGTATTGTAATTTCACAAAAACTCTCATATCTTTTGTCTTAATAAATAGTAGGCAATTTTGAAAGATCGTTACTCATAAAACAAATAAAAAAGTTTTTTTGTAAGTCTTCCGCATCAGAAAGTACCACTCTTCTCTTTGATTTTTAGCAATATATCCTTCAGTTAAAAAATTGAATCTCAAATCCAAAATATCACACAGATAATAGAATTTCACATCAGGAAAATCACAAAAACTGATTCTTATGACGAAATAAGCTATTTTGGATGCTAGTGGGGATTTGAAAACAACCTAGGCAATAGGCATTAAGTAAACCAGATATTTAAGATGTATATAGATGTCTACCAAATTATGTCAATTTCAAAAAAATATGTGACGATCAACTATTTGATGAATTATTAATTGATAAATAAATAATTATTTGACGATTATTAATCATTAATCAATTACTAATTATTTGACTATCAAATAAAGTCACCCACTACGTTATCACAGAAGGGAAGGTGCAAGAGAACTCGCAAGATATCTGAGTAAGTTTAAAGGGCTTTTCAACTTGAGAAGAATAACCCCCGATTATGACCCTGGTTATTCGATAGTTTAAATATCAGATTCGAACTGCCCGAATCGTCGGGATTACCCTAATAATAAGCTGACCCCAAGAAACAAAAGTGAAAAATTCCAACTGTGGTCGAGCAGAGTTCAAAGTTCTTGAGGTGCCCGTGACATGTCGCCCACGTAGAGATCAGTCATCTACAGAAGAAGATGAGTAAGAAGAAATACGTTGTTTCCCCAGTTTGAGATACGATAATTATTATATGTTTTTCCCCTTCAACTAAAAGATTCCCATGTCATTGCAAGAATATCTTTTTGTGAGTGAAGAATGATGCAGAAAAAATACGATTCACTTTGGCCTCCCCAAAAAAGTCACAGTCTTCTAATAAACAAAAGATGCTTGATAAGAAAACAGTTAGATTCAGCATTATAAAAAATATAATCACTATGTTGCGCAGTATGCTGCTACTTTGTATGCTCAGCTCTCTATGCCATTTAAATAAGAATGCCTGCCTAATCAGTTGAGTGACGTTCCTTTTGATGAGTCCATTTTGAAGTTATTTGAAAAGATTTTGTATAATCTGTCATGTCTTTTTTTTAAATCTGAGACAATTTCTCACTTTTTTATACATTGGATTTTTTTTCTCTATTGGAACAACGCAGACAAGCAACAAGGGTTCAATTTGCATTAGGAAGGTTTTCACGGGGAACAATACGTGCTTTTGCCCAAACTTGTTTATGTAGAACTGGTGAACGCAAAATCGGTTCGTGTTCCTATGTTCCAAGATATGCTGCCATTCATCTAAACCACAAAATCGGTTCACTAATTGTTCTCCCTTAGCCCAATAAGCAGGACTGAAATTCAGGTGGCGCATTGTCGAAGAACCCTCTAAACCACTCTCTAACCTAATCATAATACACTTCTTTCAGGACTTAAGTATAGTAAGACAGCCACTTTATTCTCAAAAAAATCCTACGCATATATTTGTTACATAAACAAAAAAATTTCAAACTGCTATGTATTTCGAAGTATGATTTGCAAGTAATTTTGAAAAAATACGTATTTAACATTTGCTGAGGGTCACGCCAATTTAATGAAATTTGTAGTTTCGAGTGTTAAAAATACACATTTTTTTGTGTTCTATCAATAAACAAGCCCTGGAAGTTTTTTGAGGTTAATAGTCTATTTTAACTTTCCTTTTTAAGCAAAATGTCTTAAATTAATCTCTTAAAAACAGTTTTTCGCAAGACCTCCGAAATTTGCTTTCCACCACCTCAGTACGTCATTTTTTCATGAAACTTATAAATCATCTGTTTTCGGTATCGGTATTTTGTAAAGCTTGAAACCTTCTAGTTTATATTAGAATGGGTTACTATTAAGGAAAATTGTAAAACGAAGTTGATAAGTGAATTATACACAGGACCCTCTCGAGAGATGAAGTTAGGCTAACTGTTCTTTTAAAAATAACATTTGATTTCCACATTCTCCATGTCTAAGCTAATTGATTCTGAATCTCAGCAAAGGCGTGAACGGTGTCCGTTTTCTCCGTTCCGTGTTCCCGTCAATCTGAGAGGCCCAGCATGGGGGCTTATCCTTTTGTTCACAGAAGACAAAAGCATACCGCGAAGAAAAAATCTTAATGTTTTTTTGCGTGTTTGTTAATCGGATGGTTGGTTAAGGAAAAATATAGATTTTTTTTATCGAAATATGTTTCGATCGGCATCTCTGGTTAGCGTGATATATATTAACTGCATGGGTACCATAGATATCACAGTTAAAGTATTAGATTGGCTGATCACGTGACCTCCAATGCTAACGACGGGACGCGCATGGAGGCTTTTTAAGAGGGCAAAATTGCCAGTGTTGCTGCCACTTTAAGGAGAAAAATACTACGAAAAAATACCAATTAATTCTAAAATTACAAAAAAATATCGTAAAAGTACTAGCTGCATTTTGGAATCTTTTTAGTGACTTTAAATCCTTTTCTTGTATTTTTTTTGTAATTTTAGAATTAAATGGTATTTTTTCGTAGTATTTTTCTCCTTAAAACGGCAGCAACACTGACAATTTTGCCCTCTTAAAAAGCTTCCATGCGCGTCCCATCGTTAGCATTGGAGGTCACGTGATCAGCCAATCTAATACTTTAACTATGATATCTATGATGGGTGCATATTCAGGAAATATCTTCAACTTATGATACACGAGAAGATTCATGAAGTAAACAGCGTAGATTATTGGCGCAAATAGTAGTACCAACAAATAAACTATCTGCGCCAATAATTTACGTTGTTTACTTCATGAATCATCTCATGTATGGGTACAGTATAAAAATACTAATGATTGGAATAGGTGAGTGCAGAAACCACTTTAGTCACAAAATGTGTTTTCGATGAAAAGAAGCTAGAAAGGAAATATGCGCGTTGAGTGCTAACTACGTTATCTGTTGAGTAGTTCCGTAGGTCTTTCGATGTCTTCAGATACATACACCTTACCGGGCATTGGTGTAAAGTGGTTTCTACACACACTGATCGATCACTGACTATGTTCCAAATAAATAAATTAAAACAAATTAATTATAAAATAAATTAAAATTAGTTTTTTGTAAAATGAGGACTGAAGTTATGAAGCTTTTTTATACCTGTCCTGAAAAATTTGAAATTTTTGACTGAAGTGGTTTCTACTCTCACCTCACCGATTCAATTTTATCTTGGTTTTCATTTTCAATAGCCTACAGAAAAGACGCTAGTGATATGTTAGTTAAAAATCAAAACAAATGTTTGATGGTTAAATATGAAGGTTAGTCTAGGACGTAGGTCAAGGGGTTAAAGTTCAGGTATTGGGATTTTCCACATTACGATTCCTGACTCTTAACCCTTTTGTATACTACGTAAGCGCAAAAGAGAAAATTCATAAAGGAATGAATCCTTGAAGATTTTGAACGTGAAATTTCGGCATTGTTTAGCTCGATCATCCAATCAAAACTATAATGACTTTTCTAAGAATATGTAATGGTATCATTCCTTTCATAAAAAAATTCTGTTGGAATTACGAAGATTAAAAAAAAAGCTTGTATCTGATTTCCTTTTTTAAAACAACCGACACATACTCCAGACATTTATATTTTATTCACAGAATTTTCTAAGAAAATAATTTATCCGCATAATACTTTTAGAGCCAATTTAGTTAATCTTGATTGATGGCTATTTTAAGATTAATGATCCATTGTCAATAGAAATTTGATACTGAAAACCTCACAACTTTCCACTTAGACATAGCATGCTTCTCAAAGAGAATGAATTAACGTTTGCTACTTTGATGTATATTACACATTCGATTACATTGAACTACAGTAGTATCATGAAATACATTCTAATAGCCGTTGTGATGGGGTGGTTTGGCTCTAATAAGCTGCTGATCCTGAATAGAATTTAAGTCAGGGAGTGTGTTTTCGCTGCGCTTTATTTTTAAGGGGGTTATGAGGGAAAGATTATGTGCTATATTTATTGAGATTGGTTGGATTGATGGGGGTCAAAAATCTGAAATGCAGATTTTGTGCTTTTTTACACGTTTTGAGTGGTTTTTAAACTTTGTTTCCTCGGCTGTGTGAAACCCCTTTACAACTGGAACTAAAAGGGTAGCTGTGTTCTATAGAACTTTTGTTCGTTTTAAAGTTAATACTGAAAAATGAAAAGAGCTACAGAATTCAAAATTGGTCCACGAGTTCCTAGTACCTTTCGGACGTCATATTAAGTTTTTTTTTAGAAAATTGCGTACGTGCAAAGGGGTAGCTGCCATAGATTCTTTTTGGATTTAAAGGTATTCCAGAATCGAAATGAGAGATATTAAGCGTGTAGTGTTACACACCCATTGTTTAACAATAAATTATCGAGTAAAAGATGATATTTTTTGGGTAAACAATATTAACACCATATTGTTAACATATAAAATTACTAACTAATACTTCTTTCAGGGCCATTTTCCCTCTTGGTATACCAGAGGAGTTTTCGTTCGTGTCCACCTTCAGGAAAAAACAAAACCGGAAAGATCCCTGGAATCTGATCAGGATCACAGACTTGGGCGGAGGACCGCAGTTCTCGGTGGCTTTTGACCCACGAAGAGATTTGCTGCAGATGACCACGGTCGACCTGAGGGGTCGACCGCAAGTGGCTACTTTTCGAGATGTTAAGGTCAGTTTGTTGTTTATAATTTGTGTTTGATCACAGTCTTGGAAGAAATTGATGATAACATAATGGGCATGTTTGAAGTCTTGAGTAGCAACAAAAATGCTGAATAAAATAAATTATTTATCCAGCTTCGATTGGTGAATTAATGTCATGTGGGAACGGAGCACTAATCAGATCACCGATCGACGAAAGATCAGGAATTAAAGCCGGGAGAATTTAAGTCACCTGAAACAAGCTAATTGACATCAATTTATGCTTGGAATGTTCAGTTTTTGTGAAATGTGTTGAAAAAAAATTCGAAATCTGTTAAATTGTGTGAAAAAATAAAGCTTTTTACAAATAATGGTTTTGGACGTGTAATTGAGGTTTGATTCAAAGAGCACTATTTTTTAATTAAGTCAATTTCTATCATCATATTATCAATACAAAATTCATTTTCCTACTTAAATTTTATTTTTTACATAATTAATTACAAAAATAAAATGTATTTGTAACAAACTTAATTTAGTCACAATAATAATTCTGAAATGTGTTTAAAACCCTTTGAGGGATAAGTATATTGGCTGTTAGTATAAACTTGTGTTCCCTGAATGAGATTTAAATTTAAATTTTGAACTAAAAATTTTAATTCATTCCTCAGAGGGTTTTAATATAAGTACGACTTTGTATAAAACGTGTTAAAAATCAATTAAACTGTTTAATTTAAGGAAAATAAGTTCATTTATTATCTGCTCTCGGATTCGAATGTTTTCCCCTTTTTAAAATACTTCGTTTTAATTTTTTCTAAATGTATGTTCGTCCAGCATTATGTGACCATTTGTAGGCATAATTATTTCTCTTGTTCAAAATACACTCGTCGTTTAGCATAAGTCTGCATAATAACAAAATAACATAGCAATCTTCCGTGGATTAGTTAGCTTTTGTGGGAAGAGTTACCTAGTAGAAATTACAGCTGAAACGAGAACGACTTATTTAGTGATATTAAAAGATATAATCTTCTAGTAGGAACCACGCACTTATTTTTGAAACCTCATACTATGATGGCGAGTTATTTATGCTTCTATCACCTCAGGTATATCATAAAGACATGGATTAACTCTTCACTCAAACCAACATAATAACGTAGAAAATTGACTCATTATATTTGGCTGGTAATAGATTTCGGGCTCTAACCTTCTGACCATTGTGATACATAATCGCAGGTTAAAGTTGTTAACCTTTCAGAAAATTCAAAATTTTATTTCTTTTAATGAATATAAATAGTAAACAAGAAGTTCTAAAAGAACTAAAATAACCTACTTTTCTGTTATTTAAATACTAATATATACTTACTATATTTTTTTAATCGAAAAACAAGTATTTTTGTAACAGCAACTCTCACCTATAACTGCTTTCACACAAGAATTACCATAGCCAATTCTACCACATATAACACGCAATATCACATTTAGTTGTAATTTTAACTTTTAAAAGCCAAAAATGACTATTTTCACTAAATTTCTTTATCAAATTAAATTAATATTCTTTAACCTTTGCAAAATTCATTTGCAGTTTGAAGAATAATTATTTAAAATTACTTGGGTTGAATTCTAGCATCCGTTCCGGTGACATTTGGCCCTTTTGGAAAATATTGTGACCGCCTGAAATGGCGCGAGCTTCTTATTCTTAAATATGTATACCTTATTCGCAAATTTTCATGGTTTTAAAACTCAAAAGTATAAGGTTTATTTCTCATATAACCATTCAGTGATACTCGGGTGATACTCTAGTAAAAGAGATATTCACTAAGAGTTGAACAATAAATGATAAGAGGAGATTAAAATAATCCTTATTCTGCAATTAAAATTTAGAATAATCTTCCAAACGCATAACATACCCAATAACTAATTAATAAAAACTAAATTTCAATACTATTTAATTGGGTAGATCTTCGGCAGACAGGTAGACAGATGTATGTCCTGACATTAAAAAAGTTTCAGGGATTGGTCTCGGATGTCATATCTTTCGCTAACAAAAAAATAATTCTTAAAATCTAACGGATAGAACCGATTTTGAAATGAGTACGGACAGACAGACGGACTTTTCCACCATATCAATTCCAACTTTCCATTAAAAAAAATAATTTGAATAAAAAAAAAAGGAAAAAGTAGGCTAAAAATATTCATTCTTGAACGTTATGTACCGAAATTATCGCACCGTTACGGTGCCAAAATACCAATTTACACGCTGGTTTTAAAACCAATTAAATAACTCATTAGCGACGCCTCCTTTACGTTACAGTATCGAGTTCACTTTTTTTGGGGTCGAGCCCGCTAAAAAGAAGCCAAGACAGAAAGATGAAACGGTTAACATAATTACTACTATTAAAATGTTCCGCAAGAGAAAACGACATTTTTTTTAAAAACTAACATTCTGCCATCTTAAATGCTCCCTTAATTCCGGCCTACTTAAGTGTAGATTGTGCCGTAACTCGTAAATTGGACTGTAAATTAGATTCTGGGAAAATGTATTGTTTGGATTTCAAGTGTTAGAAGTACAAATGATAACTTGTTGGGAAATGTATCTATATTTTTTGGTTGTAAGTAGTGTTTTGAGATAATTGGATTTTATCAATTTAATTTGTGTCTGAAAAATAAACTGAGTGTCTCACAATGTAATTGAGGTTTGAGGGAAAAGTTAATACCAAGGTAATAAAATTAAAGCTTACTTTTTTTTCAATAGTTTTTTATTAGTTGATTTTAGAGATTATTTTTGGCTTTTTGATATTTTAGTGTTAATTAATGGATTGTGACTTTGTAACACAACTTAATCCTTTGGATGGGGATTCCTTTGCGTTTTTTTGTGTGTTTGTTACTGTTTTGAAGAAATTATTTGAAAATAGCACCGCTGAGGTATTTTTATGAAAAAGATAAGAATGCTGTTGTATTGTTTTAAAGAAAAATAGAAATAGTTGAAAGAAAATTTAAACTATGAAGTAAAATATTGATGAAATTTTTTTGATTCAATTATTGGGGAGAATACTTAAACTAATTCTTTCAAACGTAAATTGAATTGGCAAACAATAATTAATTATAATTCAATTAACGGTAGAAAATAAATGAAAATATCCAAATATTGCATTTTTAATATAGAAGTAAAACTTTGTATTTTTTTGATATTTTCATACGACTCATACATTTTTTGTGAAAGCGGTCAAAACTCAGATTCAGTTACCTTCCAAATTTCATTGAAAACATTCCATTTAAAAGTATATTTAAAATTTAAAATTATCTAATTTTTTTCCATTCAACTAAAATTTGAATTTCATTTTTATTAATTTATTTCGCTGCTACCGCTTTAATGACCCACACCTGAATTGATAGCTAATGATAAATAAACAGACGTACTAATTTTTAATTAACATTTTAGTTTTTATGAATGTATAATGGCGTCGTAGTTCCGACGTATTCCTTTTGATGATGCTTTTTGCGATGTTTCTGTTTTTCATAAGGCGTTTAAAAATCATGCCATTGATTTTTTTGAAGAGGATGTTTTTTTGTTGTATGGTTT
Source organism: Oedothorax gibbosus (assembly GCA_019343175.1). Classification (NCBI taxonomy): domain Eukaryota; kingdom Metazoa; phylum Arthropoda; class Arachnida; order Araneae; family Linyphiidae; genus Oedothorax; species Oedothorax gibbosus. Next base: position 30,902,120 of record CM033276.1, read on the forward strand.
GTTCGAAAATTAAAAACGTAAAGTAAAATGATGATGTAAGAAAAGTTTTTTTTTAAAAATTTTTAGAGTGAGTAATTCAGTATATTTATTCTTCGAAATGAAAGCAAGATTAAAAAACGATAATGAAGAATAATTGAATTAGTGAAATAGACTAAACCAACATTACAAATTGTGACGTTTTAAAGTTTGCGGTTCATACAGTAAAACAAATAAACAGTTTCTGTTACCAACCTACTTGTTTCTTTAAATTACATCAAAACTTTAGGATCTGTGACAAATACCATTGCTATAGCTTCTTCTGTTGTGTTCAGGTGAATGACAAAGACTGGCACAAGATTGATCTCAGTGTGAGGCGGGATCGCGTGACGTTGCACCTCGATTGCGAACTCGTGACCGCCCTGCCGCTGGACCCTCGGAGGGCCATCGACGTCAACGGTGACGTCACCATTGGGAAGTTTGAAGACGCCAAGCCAGTTCAGGTTAGTTTATACTCATAAAGCAAGTGAATAAACAATGGAATCAAACTAAAGCATTTTGTGCAAAATTGACGTTTATTAGGGAATATATAGTCTTAAAAAAATTCCTCTAGTATTCCAGGATAAAGAGGACGTACAGTTACAGTAATACTAATGAAAAAACCCTTTAAAATCGATTTAGATTCAAAATTGCAGTGTATATATATATCAGCGGTAATAAAGTCAATGTTTTAAAATACAGTGACCTCTAAATGAGATAATTTCGTTTTACAGTTTTTTTAAAATTGCATAATTACTTTTAAAATGACGTAATGGAACATTGGCTTTTAGGAACAGAATCATCAATAACTGAAATGATTCAAAGTTGAAATGCTCATTACCCACCCTTACTTCTTAAAACGCAACAAATATCATAACTATCATATGGTGTGTTTATGATGCTATGATACCGGTCAAATATTTTAAGGTAACAGGGAACAAAACGACCACTCAAAATATCGAATTTTCATTTCAACTTTAGTTACTGAATCGTGCCTTTACGAAAGAACTTCTATGATGCACATTTGAATATGGGGCTCGAGTTTGCAAATTTGGTAGTTAATTTCAATATAACTTTGTTGCCAGCTTTAAATGTCATTATTCCAAAACACCAATTTTCAGCCTTAAGGTACACTTTTCTCTTTTTCTTTTTTACTAGAAGGGTTGAAATTTTCTGTGATGTCGTATACATGTCTATTTAACACAGTGAACCAAAAATATATTAAGTGAGTAAAGATAAGACGATTTTTTTAATTTAAGAAATGCGCAAAATTTCTATCTATATTAATAACTTAAAATTATGAATGTTTTATCGTCAAACTTGAGGTTCATTGCGTTGAATAGACTTTTTTTTATTTATATAAAAAATTATTTTTAGTTACACGCAATAGTTGTGCTGGAAAGTGTACCTAAAAGCTAAAAATCGATGTTTTAAAATAACGACGTATGAAGCTAGAAACAAAGTTATATTGAAATTAACTGCCAAATTTGGGAATTCCAACACCATGTTCAGGTGCGTATTATACAAAAAATTTCGTAAATATTCATTTCAGTGATTGAAAGTTAAGATGAAAATTTGATATATTGAAGTTTCGATATGTTCCCTGTCCCCTTAAGTAGATCATGCGATATGATGTGCTACTGCGCACTGCAAAAAACCTATATAATTTACCCTTAAAGTGTGATGCCATCACCCTGTGCTGTACATTTACATATTTACATATGATGTAAAATTTGTTGTGTAGTATAAAATTGTGTGCCTGAGAAAACGTTTGCTTCACCGGCAGAGATTGGATACACCCACCTTCTCTGTTGAAACGCTATTAGAGTAATTTATTCATTCGACTCTGTACGCCGTGAAAACATAAATTTGCTGTACATAAACATTATAACGCTGTGGTGTAAAAAATGACTGCAAAATGCGTCGTTATGTTATAGAATTCGTTTACAGTGTGGTTTACAATTTAAGATCCTTTTTATCTGTTTCAGATGGAACTGCAGTGGATGGTCATGACCTGTGACCCAACAAGGTCCCAAAGGGAAACGTGCGACGAGCTATCGGTACGTTTCTTATAGAGTTTTTACGTTAAATACATCAGCGAATTTAGTAAAATACAAACACCCAACATATTTATATTATTTGGATCATAATGGATCAATAATAGTTCATTGTGTAACTGATGTAGTTCGACTTTGATTGAAAACATCCAAAATTCAGTTTTCATGACATGTGGCAGTTTTGACCATGACCTCCTACAAAAAAAAACCACCCTCGTCTCAAAATACCACATTACGTATGACAACGCGAATAGTCCGCTTTGACCAATCCACTCATTTTAAAAGTTTGAAAACTCAGTAAACATAGAATGCACCCGTACACGCTATTGGTGACTGGGGCACGTCAAAGTCTATTTTGGTCTTAAATTCTTCCAAGTCCCCATACCACACTAATACCTCTGATAGTGATAAGCCAAGTCTGGGATCCTCCGCTTAGCTTCTGTCCCTAAAATTTAAAGGACTCACTTACGGTCGATAATTCTAACATCTATCACGTTGATCTCGAACGAGGGAACCTGAATAGTAGACCCGAACGAGAGAGCGTGGTAGTAGTGCAACCCTCTACCGTGCCGCATGAGGTTGCAATGAACTCTTCGACGTCGGTGTTGAGGGTAGCTTCTACCACCACACCACTTAAGGGATTTTGGGATGGTATAAAATCCTCATCTGCATATGTGCCTTAGCTTCCCATGATACCCTTCACACACACTGTTAAAAATTTTGTGCTTGGTTTCACCATGATATTGGTTCCTAGTAGCTGCAAAGGCTGTGTGGTGAAACGTTTCACCTTTTTTCGGTTTTTCTTTGAACCTTTTTTTCTGGATTTGGAAACAAAAACCTGAGAAGTGGTTCAACCGAATACCAAAAATATGGTGGAACGTTTCACCACACAGCTGTGGCAGCTACTAGGAACCAATAGCATGGTGAAACCAAGCACAGAATTTTTAACTGTGCAGATAGTCAAAAAACATAGAATGCAACTTAGATAAAGATACTGAATATTCTCTTTTAAAGTCATAAAATATTAAAAATAGTTGCAATGTAGAACACCCATTACATATGATCATTAATTCTTAACCAAACTGTCTTTTAGGCAAGGGGAAGAAATACAACAGAGATTTGTCAGATATGCCCGGCCGGACCCCCTGGCAAAGATGGAAAACCGGTAAGACCTTAGTTGAATACCATGAACACCATAGAAGTTCATTTATTTTCTAAAGAACTTGGTTAATATTTTATAGGTTGGAGTATACTATACCCAGTTTGGTGACCGGATTGTAGTGCATGTTTATTAAAATGTTATCAAATATAACTTTCAAATATATATTTTTTAGTTAAAAATGATTCCATATATAAAAAATAAGGTTCTTTTTTACACCTGAAACAAAAAAAAAATCCAAAATGCATACATTTGATGATTAAAATTTCATATGTGCTCTTACAGCTAAGAAGTTGTTAAATGAAATGCAATATATTTCTGTAAACATCATGTCTAATTTCGGACTAATTATGAATCTAAAATACTAACTAACCTTGTTAGAAATTAAAAAAAATAGGATTAAATTATGGCAGCAGTCAGTCCATCCATCCACTTAACCGTTCATATACCGAAATCAGTGGTATTGGAAAATTCTGGCATGAATGTGTTATTTTCATTTCAGGGTCCCCCTGGAATTGCTGGTTTTCCTGGCGAGCGCGGTCCACAAGGTTGGCCAGGAATTCCTGGAGCACGAGGTGAACCAGGACCTTTAGGGCTAGAGGTAACTGTTAACTAATATTATAAATGGTCTGTACACCGTTAAAAAGTGCGGTGCAGGATCGAACCGGAATCCTTGAACTTTCTAGCTGCTGCCACTATTTGGAGCGTGGATTCACCACTTATGCGTTGTATTAAAGTTATGGTTTGCCACAAAATTGGTGAATTCACGCCCCATATAGTCTAAAAAGTTACAGGATTCCGGTTCAATCTCTTACGCTAAAATTTTCAACAGTGTAATTGTATTGTGTAACTTTCCTCTTCTTCACACCTATGTCTGAATTATGGAAATAGGTAACAGCACTGGTTGGCGTTAGTCATCATTAGGGGTAGGGTAGTGTATTGTACATATATATTCCAGCTTGTGTGCTTGATCAGAGACCCGCTTATATAAGCCTTCGTCAAGTAAGACAGACACAGAAAGAAATTTTACTGTCACAGAGAAAGGAAGTACACCCGGGACGAAGGCATCATTAGTGGTAATGATAATAACTCTCCGGGAGTGTTTTTTTCAAAATGTCAGCAGTTTCAACAATTATCGTGTCTTTGTTTTAATAACCCAGCGGCTAGCTTTGGAGAAATTGTTCATGTTAATACAAAATGAACTAATATTTAAAGAAAATTTGCCTAGTTGTTAAAATTTATAAATTGTTGTTTATTTGAATATTAAAAGCGATTATTTTACACTTGATATTTTTATACCATTATTTCCCCGACGTTAAAGAATGGGCATGTTTCCGGTCTTGAGACTCAACACAAATGTTGAATGAAATAAGTTCTTTCTCAAGCTGCAATTGTTGAATCAATGTTACGTGGAAATAGATCACCAATCGAAGGTGAGGCAGGAATGAAAGCTGAGAAGATATATGTCACCTAAAACAAGCCAATTAAAAGAACCAGTACATCTCTTCTTAATATTTTATTGGATAATTTTAATTTCAAACTTATACCTTACCACAAAGACACTATTCCAAAAAAAAAGTTCTTTAAACTTATTTCCGAGACATCAAATATATTTAGCTTGAAATAATGATATGTTTTTGTCTTTTTTAGGGCAGGCCAGGTATCGCTGGCTTACCAGGAAGCATTGGTCCATCAGGCCTTCCAGTATGTTATTTTTGAACTACTCTATTTCACAAAATGCTTAGATATTTAGTGAACGAGTGAAAGTGCAATTTAGAATGCATTAAGTTATAAATAAGGTCAAATGCTTTAGGTTAATTAAATTAAGTAAGAAAGTTTCCCGTTGTTTTTCAAAATCTAATTTTCATTTAAAATTTAGTAATCTTATGAATTCTTTAAAAATAAGTTTATTTTTTCACATAAATTCATTTGCTATTGCGTGTTTAAATTTGCTTATTCAACAATTAAATGTTATAGTTAAAAAAAAACCTGTTACACATATTATAGTTTTTCTTAAGTTAACTTGTTATTATTATTTTTGTTTAAGATTCTCTCATATTTATAGTAATATTAAATTACACGTTTATTCATTCTATAATCTATATCCTATTCACCCAAATGGAAGTAAATAATTTCTAATTTGGAGTACTATTCAAAGTTATTATTTTTTATGTAGCAGCTGTTATCAAATATTTGTAATATTAATTTCTGTCGTCTCATTTTGCAAATAATTTTAGTACTTACGGTATTAATTTTTCTTCTTATTTTTCTAGGGTGAAGCCGGTCCTAAAGGCGAAATTGGCCCTGCAGGAAATCCCGGAAACCCTGTGAGTTCTCAGTAAGCATGGATTCCTAAATAAATTAAAGGAAAAATACATATAAAATGGCAAGCGCATTAAAGCAATTAGCATGCATAAGAATATAACGTCCATTATTACATAATAATTCACAACGAGTTTTTTCCAACATAAAAGATAAAAAAAAACGTTTAAGAAGTAATTAGACAAATTTTTTAATATGAAATCACGGGTCAAATCAAAGTTACATTAAGAAGAAAAGTGAAATGAGTTTTTGAATTTGGAATTTTAACAAATGCTTTTTAAGGTTATGGAAATAATTGGAAAAACAAAATTTATTAAATTTTTTTCAATTAACTATAGTACAGGGTGAGGCAAAGAAAAGTGGCCCCGGTCTAGAGATATGAATACGTTGAAATGCTTGGCGAGAAAAACTCTTGATGCCGCCTGAAAGCTTTCAATTGGAAATAAAAGATTACTTAAGCGTGTAATGGTTTCACTTGATAAACCGGTTTTTGTATTGGTTGGATTGGATTAGCATCACATTAGAGCTACTCAAGGACTATTGACCAGTTCAGATAGTAGTGCGTCAGTGTGAGTTGCGACTGTATGAATGTAAGTTGATCAATTCACAGGTGAAGATGAAACTCACATTACAGCAGAGAGTGTTCATTGTAGAAAATTTTATTAAAACGAATTCGTGGCAAAAATTTGACCAGTTGTTTCTTGAAGAATTTTGATATGTAAAAGTGCCAAAAAAGAGTACTAGGCAACGATCAGTTACGAAATGGCGTCAGCCAGGTTCTGCTGTCAACAAGTTCAAAAAGATTCCGAAACGGGTCTGAACACCATATTCTGGGTCTTGCAATCAATTTAGAATGTTTTGCATTAACAAAAAACAAAGAGGTCCGATTCTCTACGATAAATAACAACCGAAATAATCACTAGTGGGAACTTTTTTTGAACAGCTCTACAGACCTTGTTTATATTTCATTTCAACTAGCTTTTCAAACCATAGCGTAGTTGCCGGCAAATAAGTCGCCAAGCGTTTGTTTGGGCTTAATATTGAAGCGATCAATGGCTTCATGTTAGCAAACCTGTTTTTGTATTGGTTTTCGACTTAGCAACGTTTCAGTCGTATTCTTATCTCCACGTTGGTGCCACTTTTATTTGCTTCACCCTGTACATAAACAGTATGCACTTCAGGCCCATAATAAGTTTAAAAGTTTCAATTATAATATGTTTTACGGTGTTTGCCACTGACGGCGACTCTGCCATAATCTCCTAACCTTAATTTATTCTGAAGTGTCTTGATTTTCCTACCATTAAAGATGTATTTGTTAGAAAAAATTAATTTCGAATTTGTAATTTATAAAAAATAGGTATATAAATAACAATTTTATAAATTTTGTTTCAAGATATATTTTTTCTTCTGGATAATAAAAAAATATCCCCCGAAAATCTACTTAACTTAAAATTTAAAATAAAAATACTTTTCCTATATAATTTTACACTGCATATAAGAAGATTACAGAGATGCAAAATATTTCATTTAAGTTCACTACTAAAAATATGGTACTTGGCTTCACTAAAAATATGGTTCCTAGCAGCTGCAAGGACTGTGTGGTGGCTTCGCCATATTTCCGGTATTCGGTTGAATCATTTCGCAGGCTTTCATTTTCTAAACCCTGAAAAGTGGTTCAACCAAACATTGAAAATATGACGAAACATTTCATCACACAGCCGTTTCAGCTACTAGTTACCATTTTTATGGTGAATCGAAACACAACATTTTTAACAGTGTTTTCTAACGGTTAGATTTTTAAACAGCGTATTTACGCACGGCCTACTCAACTACTAAGGCCGAAGAAGCTTTCCCAAACAAGCTCGGGGACGGAAGTTTTGACGTCATAGTTCCGAGTGACGTTGTTCCGAAGATGAAAACAACCTGTCTCGAAACCTGTTCGGAACCACTCGTTCACGGCTCACCACAATTTTAGGGATCCGAATGCGTCCGAACTGGTTTCTCGATCTTCGGCACTGAGAACAGTGCCGTCAAAATTTCCGTCTACGCTCATGTTTTTGGGAAAGCTTCTCTGGCCTTGTTATTGAAGTTGGCCGTGACTTACGTCACTTTAACTCAAAACTTCCATAAGTCTGCCCACCTCTTTTTCATAAGACCAGCAATTACCCCATCGTAACATGAGCTTCCTTGTCACCTTGGGCCTAATTAATCTTTTCTTGTCTCATGTAGGGTGTTCGAGGAACGAAAGGGGACAGGGGCGAACCCGGAACACCGGTAAGGCACAATTTTTTTCGCATTAATTAACTAACGGGCTCATTATATGGATTGGGTTTTTATGTGTATTGTGTTTTGAGTAAATTACTAAAGTTTTATTTTCTAATTAATCGGAAAACTGAAAATGCAACAATACAAGCAATGAATTTTTTTAAGAGCAATGGTAACGGGTATCCAAACTGAAGGGGGACCGGAGCCCTCCATCGAAGCCCATGTTAAAATGACCTTTTTTATGAACCTTTTTCTCAGAAACTACTTGGTACTTTTTAATGAAATGTTTATTAAATGCATGTTAATTGTTAGTGCATGTTAATGTTAGTTATTAAATGCATGTTTAACTATACTTTGCTGGAGGCATTTTTACAATTTTTGTTTAGTTTTTAAATTATAATTTTTTAATTAAAACTTCATTTTAAGTAAACATCATTTTCTTCTAAAACTTTATATTTTCACAGAAAAAACATCAATAATATTAAAAAGAAAAAAAAGTAAGACATTTATCCGTAAATCCCTCCAGCGGTTTTTAGAAACCAACCTCTGAATACATATAAAAAATGTCAGGCTGTTACTTGCAGTAGATTTTGAGAAAAAGGTACCTGAACATTGAAAAAGTAAGTTTTTATATATAAGCGTTTAAAGTAAACGGTAGTGGTTTCTTACCTTTAAAACGTGACTGGATTTTATCTAAACAACGTTTGTTTAAAAAAATATTAAAAATACTTTCAGTACTCAAAACTTTTATTGTAAGATATCGTTGTAAAGCTAAGATTTCATATTTTAAGAAACACTAAAAACATTAAAATGTCATTTTCGAAAATTTTTGGGGGTCTGGTCCCCCTTAAGGCTCTGGTGCCCCCCCCCCCCCTATGTTAATACAATAGGAAAAAATAATTTTCTAAACCGCATTACTCCGGCTGTAGTGAATATTTTTATAAACGTTTTTTATATGATAGATGACTTACAGGACTCTATAATACCACTTCTTGAAATTGGGTCGAATATTGTTTAATTTTCAAATAAAATAAATGAATGATTAAAAAATATATAACAAATAAATTTTCCACAAAATCTGACGAATAAGCAAATTGCAAGTGACATCTTGGTTTCACTGCATAGCATTAAAATTTAAATTTTTAACTTATTATTTAAAGTTTTCTTCTCTTTAAATTTTGTTGAAAATGACATTATATGGATTCCTAACCTTAAATTATAGAATTTTTTATATAAAATTAAAAAATGCACATTTTTAATCATATATACGGGTGTTGTATAGTTATATATGAAAGCTGTGGGACACCATTTGTAAAATTTTTTGAGAATGACCCATATATAGATGAAAAACTTTAACTTGACGAGTTTATATGTGTGTTTCTTACGGGTGTTTTAAAACACCATTTTACTTCCAATTACTTGATATGAAATATAAGGTAATGCAAGTATCACAACGAGGTCGGAATTCCGAAATGGAGATTCTGTGTATAATAAGGTGTTCGAACGAATTCGTTCATAACAAGGTTTTCGAAATAGCTCTTGAAAAAATCGCTCTTGCGCAAAGGATGGTTGCCGTAGAATTTATTTGGTTTTGAAGGTAAGAAAACGAAAATAGCTACAAGTTTTTGAAGAAAATCGCGAGTGCTCAAATGTTAGCTACTATATAACTTTTTAGCTTTTAAAATTATTGAAATTGCCTTATAGGGTATATATTTACTTTAAATATGAATTGATTTATTGAGTGGAAATTTAAAGTCGTGTAGTGTTATACGCTCCTAATTTATTAGCTTCCACACTACGTTTATAACGTAAAAAGTGGAAGGTATTAAATCATTCAGTCCGCTGTCTGTCTGTCCGTCCGTCACCCACTTTCATAGCCCAAACTACAAATGCTACGACAAGTGTGATACGTCAAAAAATTCAGCGCATCAAAATTAGAATAAATTGAAAATTTCAGAAAAGAATTCGATTCGAAGTACTTCAATTATTTAAAAAACTGCAAAATTTAGCTCCATTTAAAAAGCATAAGAAGGCCATTTGTATTAGAATTAAATCACCATTGCCATTAGCAACAATCGCTCGAGAAACTTTCAATTCCTTTAGACAATAAACTAAAATAAATTTATTTTTGCGACATCGATCAGTTTGAAATGACGTCAAATATATTTCGCTACGAGATTCTTTGTACGTTCATATGAAATGTTTTAATTCTATTTAAAGGCGAGGAATATTGCATATTTATTTTTTGAAATAAATTAATTTTTGCCAACGATAAGTAATAATTATTGAATTTTTGAAATAAAATAAATGAAACTAGCCAAATTTAGCATGTAAATGTTTAATATAGAATATTAATGCTGTGTTTATCGCCTTTTACCTGTTATTTAGATACTTATGCATCTTTTGCTTTTGGAATTTTTATTCACGTGCATTTTAATAATAAGCACACATCTATACAGCCATTTACAGCCACATATCATCTGTCATTTCATTGTAGACGCACAATTTAATCAAATGTTCGTGACTTTTTTAAGCATATTGCTACCACGAATAACCAATTTAAATTTGAATACGTGTCAACGAATTTCCTTACTAGATGAATGAGCGGCAGGTCTTTAGAAGTGTGATTTCCATAAGTGTCTAATTGAAAAGGGTTTTTCGTCGAATTTTCTCACAATATAAAATATAAAATTTCTATAGACAAAGTTAGCAATTTCTGAGGAGTAAGGCATGTTGTAAATTATTAAAAATATTTTGTAGGATAAAAAAAGTGAAGGGTAGTTGAATTGGAAGTACAAGAAGGTAAAATTAATTTCCACAAACCGTAATAGCTTGCATTGAAAAAGAATTTATCCCCTTAGGGATTTATGATCTTTATGTGTCATTCAACTTTATATTTGTTAAGTTAGTTTGTAGAATTTTATAAAATAAGGCGAACTTCTACTTTGAAAGTTAGTTATTTAACATACGTTGTACTTTAAGTGTTGCTTTTGTACGTTTTTACTCTTGAACATAGTATACCCGTATACAAAGATAATTTTCATTTGGGACAAGAAAAAGCCACTTTTATGGAAATTTCCTATACTTTCGACGGTTTAAAACCGTTGTGCTTACTTTACTGTCTTCAACCGCTTTTTTTTACAGTTTAAACCATTACTTACAAACTTGTTCTTAATGACGTCACTTTGGGAGATGGGCATGCTAAACGTTAGCAATTACTTCTTTTGTGTTCAATCTGTCGAGAGATTTGGTGGCCGAGTATATATGACGCTTCTCTTGTATGTTATTTAAAGATTGCAAGTTTGAAAAGCGCTTGACGCAAAACTTTTTCTCAATTTAAAAAAGTAATAATATTTAGTGGGAGAAAACTGATTTTAACCGAAATTTACCGTATTCAATACAAAAAGTTTCCGTCACATATACGGTTTTTCCGGTTATTCAGCTGCCAGTTTAAAAACGTAAATTTAACGTTTTTCTTTGGTTTGGCATGTGTCTTGGTGCATGCCTTATTATTTGTGTATATTCCTAATTTGTATGTTCTTTTTTAGGGAATACCCGGTGGTGTTGGACCCAGAGGCCCCCCAGGACGCCCTGGTTCAGGAACTGGAGTAAGTAACCGAGTCCTTGACTCGCATCAAACAACATAAGAATGATGAGTCGCAGTTTCAAATTGCTGCTATATTATTGTCCGCTATCCGTCTCCAGGTGGTCAAGCCGTCCCAACACTCACTGTTCGTTTTGAGTAGTCAGATTTGAAAGATTGGGAAGTAGTGGCAATATAGAATAAAATGGTGGTAATTAATAAATCAATTAATGGAATTTTTAATTATAAAAATCATTTAAAGCATTTTTTTGGCTCTTAACATTATGCTTTGAATAGGATCAATTTTTTTTGGTCAAAATAGCGCCAACTAAATTTTTGTGGCAAGTACCAAATTGTTTGTTGCGGTATGTAAAATGCATAGAGGTAGTATGTAGGACAGAGTGGGGGCTAATGGGACGCAGGGCTAAAGGAACAAGGGGCCTAAACCTGCGGAAAATATACTTTTTTACAAATATTTCTACAATACAGCATTGTAACAGTTAGACTTCAAATTTTAACAACCAAAGATCAGCCATTAAACGTATGTGCTGAAGTGTATAGAAGAATTGTTGTTTTAGAGAATCCAAGGTTATTTAAAAGTGTATCTTTTTTTTCACTTTTAAAGTATTAAATAAAAACTTTCTATCTATTGGATCAAAAACTTTCTATGAATTAAACTATAGTTTTATGTAGATGACATATCATATAATAAGATATTATATGTCAAATACTGTGGTGAAATACACGTGCTTCTGAGTTAGATCATTTATAAAAATCAACACTGTGGGGTCTAATGGGACAGAAACTGTGGAGTCAAATGGGACACGAATAAACCTAGATTTGTATGCTTCTCTTGAGGAATCTATATAAATCTCTAATATCTAATTCAGTCTAGTTGCCAAAAACTTTTTAATACTTTAATTTTAAACTTTTTGAACTGTTTTCGCCGTATAATAAGTGATAGTTCAAGTAGCTTTATTGGTGAAATTTTTCCACCTGCAATTTCATTAATTACATCTGAACAGAGCTTGGTGAAGATAAAAAAATTTTTCGTGGTAAAATTTGCTAGAAAGCAAACTATTCTTTATTACGTTGGATTGATTTCTGGAATAGAAAGTGATTAACTCCGTGTAAGCTATTTGAAGATAAAGACGGTTTTTTTAAATTCACGTACCCTGAAAAAGAGGACAAGTTTGGGATAAATTTTAGAAGATACAAACACAAACTATCCTTACTACAAACTACACAAACTATCCTTTCCAGTGATTCAACAAAAATTATGGGAGCATCTTCGAGTTTGATTTTTAACCTTGATATTTTACCTTTTAATGGCAAAATTAAAAAAAATTCATTATTTATACATTATGTAAATGGTGTTTGCTTTAAAAGTCTATTGTCATGTCATTTTCTGATTAAATTTCCCTTTTTTGAAATTTTAACTAAGGCAAAATTTACCATGTCCCATTAGCCCTGCACCCTGTCCCATTAGTCCCCATATGTGGGGTCTAATGGGACATTTACATGCTTTTTAAAAATGCTCAGCAACTATAATATGGTAAATTTTTAACATCTGTCGAATGACTTTTTAAGTAAACGAGTGTTCAGTTTAGGATCTTGTAAAAAAAAAATTAAAATTCGTATATTTTTGCTGAAATACAGAGGTTAATAAAATTTTGTCCCAGTAGCCCCCACTATCCCTCGTGAGTTTTCCACATAATTATATTTTAATGTAATATTTGTTGTCTTTTAATATGTATTAGGGTGACGCTGTTCCTGGGCTTCCAGGTGTACCAGGGCTACCTGGACCAAAAGTACGTTCAATACTAAACTAAAAAAATTATATTTAATTAGCATATTATTTTTAATAGTATTTATTTTATTAGTGAGTAACATTTGTTTTTAATGATCTCAATGTTTACAATAATTATTGAATAAATATATATCATTTGAAGGTAATATATACTTAATTTATGAATAATATTTAGTAGAACTTATAAATAATATTTGATGTTGATTAAAATATTTTTTATTAAAGAATAATAATCAATCAAGTATGAATAATGTTAATTTGGTTAAATGGATAATATTTTTATTTAAAACTAATAACATTTATTTAGCTAACTTTTAATATTTTTCATTTTTGTTGTTAGGGAGAAATTGGTTCTCCAGGAATTCCAGGCGTAATTGGTCCATCTGGTAATAAGGTAAATTCAATTTCAATCAAAGTTAAGGTATCTCCCTACCTTGAAAATGGCAAATTTTGACAATTTTCTCAAATTTTGTTTATTGTTTTAAAAAAAACCCTATTATTTACGTTTAAAAAACTGTTAAAATTTTAATTATACGATAGTTTAATAAAAGTTATGGCTATTTCAGTAAAGCATAGTGTGTCAAATTTTGCCCTAACCAAACCGAAGTGGAAGATAGAACTTATACTTTTAAACGCGTTTTCTGAAGAACGTATTTTCACAACATGTTTTTTAGAAACTGATATCTCAAAAACTTAATAAAGTAATAAATTTTCATTGCATATTCTTATAAGTTCATGGTGTTTTGAAATGAATCTAGTAAAATATTTGATAGAATTTCTATGATTTTAATATTAAAATTTGATTTGGAAACATTTTTAAGCATGGCTTTGATACCATGTAATTCGAAATATAAGAGTTTTGTTAAATCTGATTTCAAACATGTACGAAGGTCTAATGATGATCTGCTAATATTTAGGTAACAAATGAATTATTTTGGATTTTGATGCGTAAGGTAATCTGGAATTTCTTCAAAATTTCCATTTATTTAAAAATAAAATTAATTTATTTGTTTGGTAAAATATTCCATTTAACATTATTATTCATCATTACCACTAAAAAATTAGTTAATTTTAAAGTATTAAAAAATTAGACCCATCAAGGTAGGGGCTACCAGGTTACCAGGGCTACTAGGCTAAAATATTTTTGGATATGTGGGAGAGATGCGCTTACCTAGAGCCTCCTGTACCTAGGTTCACTGCCCTTAAATATAATAATATTGATTCTAAGCGTTGTTACTTTTATTAGGAAAATGATAACTTACATTACTCATATTTAACCTACTTTTAAGTGTTGGATGAAAAGCCCGTTGAAAGTTAGGGGAATGGTGCGTGACCGGGTCTCCAAGCAAAGTGCATCAGTGTTAATCAATGGCAAAAAAACTATTTTCTCTGCAATTTCTCCGCTGTATTGAATATTTTTACAAGCGTATTTTTTATTGATAAATGTAGCTGACTTACAGGTCCGACTTCCCACTTTTGAAATGGGTTCGAATATATTTTTTAATTTCAAAATAATTGTACACAAAATATTCGAAGCAATTTCAAAAGGGAAGATGGAGACCTGTAGTCAGCTACTTTATCACATAAAAATCCGCTTGTAAAAATATTCAATACAGCGGAGAAGTGTGGCAGAGAAATAGTTTTTTGCCATTGATTAACACTGAGGTACTTGAGTTTGAGACCCGCGGTCCAGCGCGCCTATTCCCATTAAAGGAAAACAATGTTTTTTATGAACAAAGTTAAAGTTTTCATCCTATTTTGTATTTTTCTTCACAAAAGTATGTTAAGTATTTTTTAACGTTTAACAAAACGTTTGACTGCATCATGTTCGAATATTTTTTAAAAATATATTATGATTATAATAATCAGCTGGGGAAATAAGAAACTCGAATAAAACTAAAGTATTAATTTTCAAAATTATACATGATTACTTTTTCCAAATTCGTGTATGATGTACATGTTTTATAGTGGATGACTTTAGTGGACCTACAAAAGTGTGAAGTTTATATTTTATATTAAAAAAATGCTTAAAATATTTTTTGTGTAGTAGTAGAGGTATACGTAAATGAAGTATTACATAATAGTCTCTTACTATAACAATATTTATTTCAAAACAAACATAACTAAAAAAGAGGTAAATGATAAATAATATCGTATTTAAATTGAGTAAACTTTTGGTGATTTTGAGTTACAATATATGTATTTCATAGAGAATTAGTCTTTTATTGGCTGATTTTTAATAATTTATATAAAAAACTGCACCGATGAATACATTTATTTTTACGGAAAACGAAAACATGCACAGGAGGTTAATTGGATTTCACTTTGATAGGGAGAAGACGGCGAAAGGGGCGACCGAGGACTACCGGGACGGAGAGGTCTTCCTGTAGGTAACACAATTCAATGGTATCTGCCCTTACTATGTTGATATATATTTTAATTGTTGCTTTTTAAGCCTACTTTTCTTTTTTTTCGAAAGAATTAAAAAAATGAAAAAGTAGGTATTACATCGTCGTTGTCCACCTGTCTGTCTGTCCGTATCCCCTTCCAAAATTGTTCTATACATCTGATCTTAAAAATTTCTTTTTTTTTTAGAAAGCTATGCCTCAGAAACTCAAATTCATACTTTTTGTCCGCTGTCTTACGTCCCCGGGCGGACATTTAATTTAATATCTGTCGGCGAATTTCCCATTGAATTAGCATTGGAATTCAATTTTGAGTCACTTAAATCACTGTTGCCAGATCAACATGGCACGAGAAACTTTATTTATTTAAAAATATTGAAGCAAAATAATTTTTTTATGAATTAGTTTGGAATGACGTCATAAAATGTAGCTCAATGTGAGTCTTTGATGTTCATTAATTGTTTAACAAGAAAGCGGCAGGCATATTTTGCATACAATTCTGTTAGTTTTAATTTACATTTCATTTTTTTATGCAGTTTGATGTTTATTATTTTGTTATAATAAATATTTAATTATTCTTCGAATTACAAATAAATCGAGCAGACGATGAATAATATTAAATTATTTGCGAAGAATATTAAGGAAATATGATTTTGGCTTTTAGAAGTTTAGTTATAGCTGGATGCTGTGTTAGCGATTTTCTAATGTGTATAATCTAGTGTAGAAAGTTGTTGATATTTACTATTAAGAACCCAGTTGTTTCCGATTAGAATTTCAGTAAGTATTTAGGTAAAGAATGTAGGCTATTTTAGTTTTTTAAGAACTTCTTGTTTTAGCTGCAAGTATATATTTTCATTCTTTTTACCTTTTTAATCTTAGCAAGAATAAAGTCAACTATAAGGCATTGACATCGCGTGGGATTTCCGTCCGTCGGCTGAGCTCCTTTCCAATTTGTTATAACGCCGATTAAAAAAATATTTTTTTTGTTAGAAAGGTTCGTTAGAGACTTACCTTTCATTTTTTTGTCCAGCCGTCTGCACTCTTTTCTGTTCGTCTGTCCTTTATAAGACAGTCTGTTTATAACTTCCTTTCCAACAGTCCGAATCGATTTTTTTTGTGAAAGATACGACATCAGAGACCTATCTCTTATACTTTTTATTCGTATGTCTGTACAACTTTCCGTCGTCTGTCTATCTATTCAATGGAGCCTGTTTTACTGTAGTTGGTACAGTTCGATTTAAAAAAAAATCTTTAAAAGATATTAAATTAGATACTATCTTTCATACTTTCTCTCATCTAACCATTTATTTGTACTATAAAAACTTTAGTGAGTATTAATATAACAAGAATGTAAGCTGTTCTAATTCTTTCTGAACTTCTCGTTAATTTTTTTAAAAATTATAAAATTTTTACAATATTCTTAAATGCTATTGTCTTGAAAGGATATTTAACCTAATAACAAATTGATATCAAGTTTAACTTTAATAATGTTTAATTGTTAGTGTTTTCGATTATGTTTACATTTTAGGGTCAGAAGGGGGATCCTGGAATAGTTGGAAAACCTGGACCACCTGGATTACCGGTTAGTAAACGTTATATTTTTAGCCTACTTTTCTTTTTTTTAATTCGAAAGAATTAAAAAAATGAAAAAGTAGGTATTGACATGCGGTCGATGTCCGTCCGTCTGTCTGTACGTACCCCCCTTCCAAAATCGGTTCTATCAATCGGATCTTAAAAATTCTTTTTTTGTTAGAAAGCTATGACCTCAGAGACCCAACTTTCATACTTTTGTCCGCCTGTCTGCACGTCCGGACGGACATAAATCTACTATCTGTCGGCGAATTTCCCATTGAATTAGCATTGAAATTCAACTTTGAGTCATTTAAATCACTGTTGCCAAATCAACAATGGCATGGGAAACTTTATTTAAAAATATTTGAAGCAAAGTAATTTTTTCATAAATCATTTTGGAATGACGTCATAAAATGTAGCTCAATGTGATTCTTTGATTGTTCATTAATTGTTTACCAAAAAAAGCAGCAAGTCATATTTTTGCATACCAATTCTGCTTAGTTTTAATTTACATTAATTTTTTTAATGCAGTTTGGATATGTAGTTTCGTTATTTTTGTTATTAATAAATATTTATTATTTTTCGAACTACAAATAAATCGAGCAGACTATAAATAATATTAAGTTAATTTGTGAAAGAATATCAAGAAAAATAGTTGATTTTGGTTTTAGAAGTTTAAATTATAGCTGGATGCTGAGTTAGCGATTTTTCTTTAATGTGTATAAATCAAGTGTAGAAACGGTTGTTGATGATATTTACTCTTAGGAACCTAGTTGTTTCCCGATTCGAATTTCAGTAAGTATTTAAGTAACAGGAAAGTAGGCTATTTTAGTTCTTTAAGAACTTCTTGTTCCTTTATAGTTAATTTATATAATGTTACAAAAAAATATGTATGCTCTACATAATCTGTACTGTGTTTTGCTGAAAATTTCTCATTTATTATTTTCATCAGCTTTATTCATCAAGCGCCCATTTGAGAATGACAGTAATACCCTATGCTATATACCTACGCTCCAGAGGTACACATACCTGAACCTTTGTAGAATTCAATTCACAACTTCGCGCGGGGTTTTACAATTTTCCTTAATATAAACTTCTCTACTACAAGCTAGAATGTGGAAGCTTTCCAAAAAATTCCGATATTGAAGCAGCTGATTTATTACCTGTGTAAAAAAATGACGTGCCAAGACGTCAAGCAGATTTCCAAGGTCTTGCAAACAAAAATTAGAGAGAATTATGGACTATTAATCACAAAAAACTGACAGAGCTTGTTTGTCTTTTTATTATACACAAAAAATGTGTATTATTACCACTCAAAACTTCAAATTCAAATAAATTGACGTGACCCTCAGCAAATGTAAAACGCTATTTTTCCCCAAATAACTTGTGAAACATACTATATTCTATTGGTAATAATACTTTCTATTGATGAAAAATATGTTTATTTCGAGAATATATGAGTAAGACTTTTTTCGGTAGTGAAGAGGTTAAAAGTAGCATACGGTATACCGTACCTAATTTTAGCTTCCACACTACGTTTATAACGTAAAAAGGGGAAGTATTATAATCGTTCAGTCCGTCTGTCTGTCTGTCCGTCACCCACTTGCATATACCAAACTACAAATGCTACGGACTAGTGTGATACGTCAAAATTCAGCGCATCGAAATTAGAATACATTGAAAATTTCAGAAAAGAATTCGAATTCGAAGTACTTCAATTATTTAAAAAAAAAACTGGACAATTTAATGCTCATTTAAAAAGCATATAGGAAGCCATTTTTATTAGAATTTAATCACCATTGCCCTTCGCAACAATCGCTCGAGAAACTTTAATTCTTTTAGACACTAAATTAAAATAAATTTATTTTTGCGACATCGATCTTTTTGAAATGTCGTCAAATATATTTCACTACGAGATTCTTTGTGCCTTGATATGAAATCTTTTCAATCTATTTAAAAGTTAGGAATATTACATATTTATTCTTTTGAAATATAAATTATTTTTTGCAAACGATAAGTAATAATTATTGAATTTTCGAAATAAAATAACTGAAAATAGCCAAATTTAGCGGGTAAATGTTTAATATAGAATATCAGTGCTGCGTTTGACGCCTTTTTTTTTAATTGAGAACTTATATTTGTTTCATTTAGGGTCTACCTGGTAAAGACGGTATTCCTGGTATTTCAGCCGATGGCCCAGACTCTGGTGTAAGAGATTTTTTATTTGAAATATCTTAATATGTAGTGGTATTATTAACTTACTAAATTACATTGATTTATAATATTTTAAAAGCTAGATAAATGTTATTATAAAAGGAATTTAAAAATTTATCCAGCTCCTAATTTGCTCAATTTTTTTGGTAAATCAAACATTTGATTTTTTAGTGGTTGACACAAAGTTTGTTTTCTTCAATTATTTCGATTTCTCAAATAAATAGGTGGATATGCGTATATCGTCTATAAAATATTCATACTTATCACATTTAAAAGACCCATAAACGTACTCCAGTGTTCTGTAATATTTCCTCGGCCACAGGAAAAAGCTCATGAGTTAAAAATATATTTTAATTAAAAAAAAAATATTATAGAAAACAATAATATTCTGTGTCTGAAAGATTAATTATTTAATTATCTAAAAATAATTGAATTACTTACAATGCAGCAAATGAAAACATTAAAAACATTAACAATTAAAAAACTGTCACATTCTGAGTCTTGAAGATGAATTATTGAATGAGCTAAATAAATTGAAATGCTTGCAATGCATGCAAATGCAAACATAATTGTTTTAAATTTTGTTAAATTTTCCATGGTCTTTCAAACATCATAGAATGTAAAATACAATAAAAAACTTAGAAGACTTAATTTATTAGTAACACAAAATAATTAAGTATTAATAAAGCCACTTAGAGATCTCCTTTTACGTAATTCCAAAATACTTTTCATCACAGAAAACATCAGTTAACTAAGTCAGAAATACCTTACACATTACACGCTTTTGTATAATTAATTACTATCTTTTTTATGATTCAGTAATTGAATATCTTTGTGTTGTGTAATGTTAAAATAATGCAAATACTGTATTAAAATAGGCGAGCCAAGGTCAAAAGGGAGAAGAAGGCGACTCCGGGCCGAAGGGAGAACCTGTGAGTATAAAAGATTGTTACTCGTGATAAGCAATAAGACTTAGAGCTAAATGGGTATAATTCCCAAAACTTAGATACCCTGTAAACAATTTCTGTAAAATTACAACGCATTTTGCGGTTGTGTTTTATATTGTTACTGTGCTGCAAAGTTTGTTTTTAAGCAAATTGATATTTTCACGATGTCTAGAGTTACATGAGCAACTAAAACTAATTCCAATTGCGTTCAAACAGATGACATTTGGTCACAAAAGGAAAATAATATTTATGTAAGAAAAGTAACTCAGCAAATAAGGGTATTAATACCCAAATAAGGGTATTAAGCCCCATTTATAACCATCTACTACCAAAATATTATTTTTAAAAAAAATTTAAGAAATTAAATTTTCAGTTTAAAATTTAAATTTAAATCTCATGAAAACAAGTTTACACTTCGGCCAATTTGCTTATCCCTCAAAAGGTTAACACATAATTTCAAAAAATTTATAAATTTAATAATTTTATGAAATTTTTAACTTTAAATCATAGAGCCATTTATAACCATCTACTACCAAAATATTATTTTTTAAAAATTTAAGAAATTAAATTTTCAGTTAAAAATTTAAACTTAAATCTCATGCAAGTGAAAACAAGTTTACACTTTGGCCAATTTGCTTATTCCTCAAAAGGTTAAAAATAAACATTGCCAAATAGAACAAATGTCGAAATTACTTTTTTAGTTTAACGTTTCGCAATGTACACTGATGTGACAAAATTGTCTTTTTACAAAAAATTCAATAAAACACGCAAACTTTTGGCTATAGATATAATCATTGGGATAAATTTGTCACCCTTCCACCGTTGATCCAAACGGCTTATACCAATTTTCTACTTCATAAATATGGAGTTATGCCTCTTTCCTTCTCAGCTACCAAGTGTGAAAAGCAATTTTGTGTGATTTATATCGACTAAATATGAGGATAGGTGAAAAAACAAAAAGTTGAAAAATTCCGGTTTCCCCAAAGGAGGATAAGTTTTTTGTAATATATCACGGTAAAATAATCTTGGGTTTTTGGAATGTTATGAATCTAAAATGCGTGTTTGTTGTAACAATGTGGGCGGTTTTATTTTGTTTTATAAACAATTTTTAGAACGCAATTGGTGTTCAAATCAGTGCTGATAATCTTCTCAATGGAAATTGCGTTCGGAAGAGGTTAAGGTTCTTACTTCCGTAAGCCCTGTTTATATTCAGAGGATTTTCTTTGCCTTTCAATGAAAATAAAAGGCTACGCTTTGGTTCTAAGGCTGGATGTTTGACACACTTCCAACTGCTTATTTCAAGTTACATTTTGCCTATAAGCATACTGCTGTGTATTAGCATTTAACAAACTATAAATAACTGAATTTTCGAAAGAAATGTAAATGGAAAATTATGGCGACACAAAGATATTTATTAAAAAATATTACATCATTATTATTCGAACTTCAAATAAATTTAGCAAACGATAAAGTCTAATTATTATTAAATCTGAGAAAGACGATTAATGAAAATAGTTAATTTTGGCGTTAAAAAGTTTGAATTACAAATAGCTAAATGCCCTGTTTGGCGAATTTCTCTCTGAGGTGTATAAATAGTTTGTTTCCTGTTGAGCACAAATGTTGTGTGGAAGCGGTTTAAGTGACAGATTCTTTTCAGAACGCAATTGGTGTTCAAATCAGTGCTGATTATCTTCTCAATGGAAATTGCGTTGGAAAGAGGTTAAGGTTTTTACTTCCGTAAGCCCTGTGTTATACTCAGTGGTACATAAGGATTTTCTTTGCTTTTCAATAAAAAAAAAGGCTACGCTTTGGTTCTAAGGCTGGATGTTTGACACACTTCCGACTGCTTATTTCCAGTTACATTTTGCCTATAAGCATACTGTTGTGATTTAGCATTTCCATAGTGTCTGTACTATCGCCCATTTATATTTAATTTGTACTCAGTATACTTTAATATTTACAGAGAGTTTAGATTCATAATAATCTAAAATTCTTAGCGAGAGCCGCGTATATGATGCAAAAAAAATGGCTCTCAGTTCTGGGGAATATGCCGAGTCTGTAAAAGGCTTGATCTGCCAAAAAAGCGGCCCCGTTCAGAAAAAAAATATGATTTGGGCAATTCCATGTGTGACGGAATGACATTTTGAACTGTAGAAATGAAGTAAGACAATTACTATAAAGCTATTTTCAAATAATTTTTTTTTCAGTTTATATATTACTGTTAATGATTAAAAAATTATAAAAAAAGTTGAAATTTTTAAAAAAGTATTTTATTATTATATTTTTGACTAACTTCTTTTTGTGTTACGGAATGACATTTTTGCAACCACGACTGCATCCTGGTACATAAAAATGGAAATTTCTGTGAATTAACAATACATTGAGTTTTTAAACTAATGCATATCTTAAATATGATATATAAGCTATGTAAATTATAATTTAGAGCAATCTACCTGTAACATGGTTGAAGCTATTAACTGTCATTTGACGTTACGGAATGACCGTTACAGAATGAATAAAAGTTTCATAAATTTTATATTAAATTAAAAGTGTGTGAAGTAATAAATTTATTTTTTTTATTATCTATAGAATATTCATAAGATATTAAATATTACATTTTATACACTTATTCACATGTGAAAGGTTTTTCAAACACTTATCGAGGTCGATTTCCAACTAGTTGAAATGCAGCTGAATTTGCTGAGAAAACAAATCTTTTTTGTCCACAAGGCACCCATTTTCGTTTCCGGGAATTGTGAATACATGTCCTTTATCACCCTGCTTTCTTAAACCATAATTTGAAAGCTTCAAATATATTTTTAAACCTAATTAGTAAATATTTCAAAAAAGTGACATTTCAAAAAGTTGACATTTTTATGGAATTGAACATTTGCTTAACATTTCAGAGAAAATGAAAATCTTTGCATATGACATTTAACCTGAGAATAGTAAAAGGCTCGAATTTTTCAATGAATTAATACCTGGTAGGACACACCATATTTAATGCACCTAATATTGAAACAAAGTTTTTTTTATCACATAATTAAAATGTTTTCAATCTGCATATTATAAAAACGTATTTGATTTTAAAAATATATTTACTAATTTATAAAAAAACGCTATTACAGTATTACTCCAATTTTCAAAACATCCAAAGCCTTACCATACTGTTTCATTCATACGCTTAAAAACATATAAGGTTGTTGCTTTTTCATGCAAATAAAACCTATTTTTTAATTTTTTTGTCACATCTTGAACATACGTACAGTAATTAATTTAAATATATCCTTTAAAAAGCATCCGATTTTCCGAATTTTTGACGTTTCGAAAAGGGACTGGTCTTAATCGTTTCTGATAAATATAGTACAGGGTGTCCGTAAAAGAATGTCCGAGTTTCAAATGGTGACCTGACATCACGCCTTGTGATTTCTTCCTTTGTGGCTTCGTAAAAGATCTGGTCTACGTTCCACCCCTACCCCACGATTTACCAACCTTGAAAGGTAGAATTGCACAGGCTGTTGCTTCCATTACTGCGGACTTGCTGCAGACAGTATGGGAAGAATTGCATTTTCGTTTGGATGTGTGCCGTATCACTAAAGGCGCACACATTGAACACTTATAGGAAAAACTAGGTTAGTTTTCCTTCAATGTCATGTATGATTTGTTATATTTAGTATAAAATAAACTCCTGTAATATACCATTAAAACTCGGACATTCTTTTACGGACACCCTGTATTATAAATCTACTGTACTGTGAAGGATTCTTAATATTATTTTTTATGTTTTGACAAATTTGCATAAGTAAAGTGTAATTGCTTAAGATTTTTTATAGGGACCCAAAGGGGACCGAGGTGACAGAGGGTTAGAAGGACAAACCGGCCCTAAGGTATGTATTTTATACTCAGAAATAAAATAATGACATTTTTATGGTTTTTAATTAAAAAAATTCACTGATTCTAATGAAAAAATTTCCTGATATATTCTGCGAGTGAATATTCTTTCAAGTTGAGAAATGTTTTTTTTTACTTTTATGCAAACTTTTGTAAAAAATATTTTTACTGTTTCGTTAATTGTAATAAAAAATGAAGATTTTATGAACAATATTTACCATAAGAACTAACTATTATTTTCTTTAAAAACTCATATCTCTAAAATACTCTATATAAATGTCGATTCTTTTACAGAATTTTAATTAATTTTGAAGATTAGAGTGCTTTAATTTTTTTTAAATATTTGAACCCCTTCTGCTTACCATATAATTATATGCGAGACTATTTTTGCGCGAAAGTGTGAAGTAACACGATTTCAAGTCGTGAAGCGTATTTTGCATATTTCGTAGTAGGAAATATGAAAAAATGTAGAAATTTCAAAGTGTGTCATTCATAACCTAATTAGACAATTTTTTATAACTTTATTATTTTGATACGTTAAAAATCTCTGAAGAATAATTGTATTTCTAGGGCGATAGGGGAGATCGAGGTGATCCAGGATTTCCAGGTGCTAATGGACAAAAGGTATATAAGTGGCAATACTGTACTACTGTCTTTAATATCAGTCTAAAGCTAATTCCCATGTATGGTTGTTGTCGTTAAAATGTTAACTTACGCAAAATGCTAATTTTTTGGTAATTATGTAAAAAATTCTGTAAATCATGCGAAGTAAATGTAAAGTTTAAATGTTTTAACTGTTCGAATAATTTTAAGGTACTTTTATTGTGTTCCTTCCTAATATTACTTTTGTAAATTTACAGGGAGAACCAGGGGAAGCAGGCAGGCCAGGAGAAGCGGGTATGGATGGAGAAAGGGTAAAACACTATTTTATATCACGCTTTTTTTCCTTTTAAGAATGTGTATCCACCCAATAAAAAAAAATTTTAGTACATTTTACCGGAATCCTGGGATTTTCACAGACCTAACACCACTGTTTGGAGTGATGATTAACCACATTTACGTAGTGTCAAAGTTATGGTTTTACCAAAAATGGGATAAATTCACTTTTCAAATAGTGGTGGGAGCTAGAAATTTCCAGTGCACCAAACTTTTTATCAGCTCACATTTGGGTTATCGACTTCTCAGTTTCTTTTAATAGACATAAACAACACTGAAAGTACTGCATGCCATTCTGATTATATTAGTGTATGGCGCACTGTGTTTCAGTCATTAGAACACATGCCTCAAGAACCAGGAACCCAACTGCGACTCATTTTATAAAGCCATTGCTGTTATTGAATATGATCTTCTTGGGAATTGATATTAAAATGAGTAATTTGTGCAAATATTAAAATTAATTGATTTTTTAATCATTCCGTTATTTTGTAGGGGTTTCCTGGGGCACCAGGATCTCCAGGAGAACCAGGAGCTATTGGATTTCCTGTAAGTGTTTAAGCACAGTTAATAAAATAATTTAAAAAATAGCCGTACTGATAGATTGATGATTATTACAAAAAACGTTGTGATTAATTGATATATTGCAAAAGCATTGAGAAAAATTGCGCTTTCAAATCTGAGTAAATCGAGGTTTTTTTTTAAATGAAAAATTTATTTAAAAATATGAAAACCCCAAAGCTTTTAATCCTAATATACGAGACATATACTCAGTTTAAAACAAAAAAATTCTTCTCTTACTGAGTAAAATTTTCTCGGACACATTTTTACAATACTCAGATTTAAGCATTTTTTAAAATGTCGTTTTGAGAGTGAAGATAATTAAAAATTATTTAGTTTTTTCAATATATTTTTCTTTTATTATTCAAACATTGCCTTATGCATAAGAATAAATAATTAGAAATTTTTTAAAAAGTAATTTGAAATTCGTGAAAAAATAATTTTTGACTAAAGGAATTATATTTTTAGGGAGCAGCAGGCGCAGTTGGACCAGCGGGACCGTCCGGTTCAAAAGGAGATAAGGTTGGAAATTTTTAGTTATAAAGTAATAAATAATAAATATAACTAATAAACACGATGGGCTTTTTTCCATAAAGTAACAGTTTTTAATAATATAGTAATATAAATAGTTTGAATGCATGCATTGGGTATCAAAACTACTTCAGACAGTCAGGTAAACTGGATATCAAAAGCATTTTTGCTATATTCAAAGCCAAAAATGATTTGAAACGTACATTAACTTGTTAATTATTTTGTGTTTAGTTAATAGTTTCTTTATTTTTAGTAATTATTTGTTATCTGCTAAAAAGTAAAATGGATTTTACTAAATGCTGTTATCATGTACATAGGGTCTAAAACTGGGAACTAAACAACGACGTTAAATTAATGAAAGAATTTTATGTAATAAAATATAACTAATTGTTAAATGTTATTTTCCATTTAATATATGATGTAATGAAAGTATTGCTATGGGGTCGAAAATCCGAAATGGAGATTTTTGTGTTTTCTACAGTCCCTGGACAAATTATTAGACGCACTGTATTTTTTGTTAGTAATTTTATGTTTCTTAAGAGTTTTTATGCAATAATGGTACTATATTTAAACTACAATATTATTGATTTTTATTTAAAAGTATTGTTGTAGACTACATATTTGTATTTATACAAATATATAGGTACAATATCACCCGGTAATTAATATTTTACATGAAATCTTGCAGTGCGTCTAATAATTTGTCCAGAGACTGTACATGTTTTGAATAGTGCTGATTCTAAAAAAAAGGGTTTTTCAACTTTGGTTTACCTGAAGCCACTCTACATCTCAAACTAAAAGAGCTACAGACTGGAACACGAGTTTCTTGGACCAGTTGGACGTCATAGTAAAGTTTTTGGGAAAATCGAGCAATGGCAAACGATAGCTTCAATAGAATTTTTTATGTTTTAAAGTTATTAAAATTACCTTATAGGGTATATAATTACTTTTAAATGTATTTATTTATTGAATGGTAATCGAAAATCACGAAGTGTTACCCACCAACAGTTTGTAATTCTGATGCGCATATTGCAGGTCTGTAGTAATTTTTATCTGTTCTCTTTAAGGGGATACGGTACCCAAAACATTATTCCTAGAAATAATAACATAAACTTGTAAATTATAGTGGTTTTATATAATGTTCACTCTAAATAAACATTTTCTAGCAATAAAAATAAATATTTACAAGTAGTTTTTCATTTATTTAAAAAAAGTCAAAATTTTGAACTTTTTTTAAAACACTACTCTTTCAATTCAGAGAATAACTCCACCTAACTTTTATAGTTTGTTTTTAGTATTATTTTTTCAAGAACTGTGCATGGATTTTAAAATGTGAGCTACAGTTAAAAAGTAACATGCATTTATACTGAAAATCACAAAAAAATTACAAATTATTGAACTCAACATTTTTTTAAACAACAACTATACATAGTAGACCTTATCCCATGCACAATTTTGTGCACCATTTATATAAGAACACAGGTAAAAAATTTTAAAATTCTAACTTAATTAGCAAAAAAGCCTTAGGGATTTATTAAACACAAGAATTGAAAAACGTGAAACCGAGAAAAAAGGTTGAAAGCAGACGAAATACGTATTCAATCTTATAGGAATGTGACTCCAGAAAATATTTAATAACTTTTTTTCTACAGAAGATATCATTATGAAACTTTCAGTAAATGTTCAGAAAGACATTGTGAATAATAAGAAGTAAAAACTGAAATATCAATATTTTAAACAATTTTTGGGTACCGTATCCCCTTAGGAGTAATGAAAAATTATTCTTTTTTTCATTTTAGGGAGAACGCGGTGAGCCAGGACTCCCGGGTGGATCTGCGGAAGGTGGATATTCGGTAAGACTCATTTGAAGCTGATTCGTAAACTCTTCCTATTAGCAACATTACCATCTAGATCAGGGATTCCCAACCGGTGGTACGCGTACCACCAGTGGTACGCGGGAAAATTTCAGGTGGTACGCGTGAGTGATGTGAGCAACATGATGCTACTATTTTTGATGTCATTTGTTACGAGTTATTGTTACTTGTATGATACTTGTGGTCCATTACTCCTAATGTTGATATTGGAATCACAGGCAAACAACATCAAGTTTTGCACTAAAAACTATAAAAGTTTATTTTATATGCTGATTAATTTTTTGCTGAGTTTGTACTAATTTTTTATTTGTATGTTTTTAGACCGATGTAATAAATAAAACTAAATTAATACCATTTTATTTTTTTTTATTTCTCCTTTATTATAAGCATGTTAGAAATAAACAAATATTTAACCATTAAATGTGAAGTTTTCTCAGGAGTTTAATTCAAAAAGCCTTTGAAGACTTTTAGAATAGTAAATATTATAAAAATATTTAGGTCTGGTGGTACGCCAAAATTTCTCAAAAAGTCAAGTGGTACGAAGGTGCAAAAAGGTTGGGAACCCCTGATCTAGATCACAATAAGCCTGACCTTTGAGCTTACATAGTTTTCTCACTTTAATTGTCCTAATTTGAGCTTTTAATAAATGATTGCTTAAATTTGCTGAACTCATAAAGAATATATCACTAATAGAAGGAATTTATTCATCATAACCTCTATATTAGTTCACTTGTATACTGGTGGTAATTAGGAATTTTTCATAAAAAAATAACGTTTTTATAATTTGTTTTCTTTAGGGCCAACCTGGTGAACCTGGTCCACCAGGGGAGAGTGGTGTAGATGGTGAAAAGGTTGGTTAAACTTTGTTTTTTAACGATATTATTATTTATAGAACAATATAAAACTACAAATGTTTTTATGAGTTAAAAAAAATATTTATATCTTTAAGCTGTTTTGCTGGATCAAATTACAGCTTTTGAAATATTGGTTTAGTTTTTATAATTATGTACATAACAGAAGACTAATAAAAATGTTTAATTAACTATTATATTGAAAGTATTATTCAATATTGAACGAGTTAAAACCCGTGTTGATATCCAAGAAGATACTGTAATTCTGGTACTCAATTTTAAAAAGTTTAATTATTATCAACATTCTCTTCAGTTATATGTAGAGATAGCCTCAAATTTCTATAAGACACTTCTAACACCTTCATAGATGTCAACATCGATAACATTACATCACATTGTATTTAATTGCATTTGAAGCTGTAAACTCTTTTGAATCTATAAATTGTATTGACGAGAATTTGCATGTTCAAACGTATTGAATCAAACAAATATTGGCGACATTTGTACTGGCTAACGGAAATTTACCATAATTTGTTTGGAATAAAAATTAATATTCATTTCAGGGTCAACCAGGATCTCCCGGTCCTCCTGGCGTGCCTGGAGAACCTGGATTACCGGTAAGGATCCATTAAATCCATTATTAATAATACCATAAGATCCATTAACCCATACCGGTAAGGATCCATTAAATCCATTATTAATAATAAAATAAGATCCATTAACCCATCCAAGATCCATTAATAATCCAGTAAGATCCATTAATTTTTACCGGTATGGATTCATTAAATCAATTAATGATCAATTAAGATTTAGTAAATCCATTAATAATCCAATAAGATCCATTAATCCATACCGAAAAGACATTCATTAATATTCATAAGTATCCTTTATCTTTGTCCAGTGAGTATCTCCTAGCAGTAAGCAGTATGGAAAAAATATAAAAATTGTTCTCGTCATTATATAAGATTTAAATAGTAACTTGTTTATAAATATATTTGAAATAATTTTTGAATTTCATTTCTGGTGGGAATATTTTAACAATAATTCTCAGTGCCTCATTTTTTTAAAAAAAATAATTTAAATTATAAAATGTATAAAGTAAATAAAATTAAGTGTGTTGCTATAAATACTGACTGTCTCTTGACGGTTTTACATGTCTCTTATCTCTCAGGTTGTTAAACGATTTGATTGCTTATTTAATGTAAGATGCATAGTAAGAAAACATTAGAAACTAAATTTCACATAAAGGAATGAATTCTACACTCTCAAAGAGTCTTCCTCCAATATACATACATTTTTAAGACAATTTCTGCTGGAATACTTCAGTTAATTGACACCATTTTCGTTTCTGACGAAAGCGCATGCGTGTCCCTAAAAAACCGCCAACGATTCATCACAAAACGGAAATATTCCAGCCGGAAAACTGCCAGAGAAAAATGTCCGTTAACTGAGGGAAAACTTTTTGGAAAGTGCAAGTATTAGTTACTTTAAGCGAAACTATCTTTAGTTTATTAATACTTTTATACATAGATTATTGTGGCTTAAACTATTGGGAAATTTATTCTTTTCAATTTTTAACTAGGGTCATAAGGGACCACCTGGTGATCAAGGCAGGGAAGGTGAACAGGTAAGCATAACATTTAAAGGGTCTTGTTGCAAAACTCACATTGTCTTCAGCCCGCTAATTGGCGACTTCTTCTGATTTAATTTACCATTTATAAAAATCGCCAATTTGTGGACCGGGCCGAACCTTATAGTTTAGACTAGAGAATGTGAGTTTTAAGACTTAGCCATTTATTTCTAAAATCTAATTCGAATATATTTATAGGCTGGTTGTGTGGCATTATTCAAGAACATTAAGCATTTTTATCAATTCTTATTAAATGTTGTAACTTTTTATAAGCTGTTGATGCATTTGTTTTTATGTGTAATCAGAATATCCGTTCCTAATTGTGTTTTTTTAAGATTGAAACCCACCAACATTAAAATCTCAAGTATGCGGACGGATAAATAGTATGTTATTGAAAGTCCATAAGTTCATTTGACTTGATTCTATGTTGCAATGTATATTTAATAAGACACATGGAAGTTTTACCTTCGAATTTTTCTAATTTTCTTATAAATTTAATGGATATTGTGACATGCACATCTTTTATTACATAATTTAAGTCACATATTAAACATTTTTGCTATTTGAAGTTTCAAGTAAATAAATTAAGTTGCAAATGACATTTTTCTTATTCAGGGTGTAAGAGGAGCAAAGGGTGATGCTGGGCCAACAGGTCCAGATGGACCAGTGGTAAATAACGTTATTATTTAAAAAAAAATTTAATTTGGACGAAAATGTCAAATTTTTACAAACAGTTGATTTTCAAAAGATTTCTAATTTTTTACAAAATGTCCAATTTTTACAAAATTTATAATTTTAGCAAAATGCGTTATTTTTTACAAAGTTTTTACATCTTAGTGTTTCTTTTTAATTTATTTGTGTTAGCGTTTTTTTGTAATTTGTGTGTTAAGTTTTTTTATTTAAATTACTTTTGCGCTCTAGTTTGGTAGTTATATTTGTCTTACATTAAATTATGTTTAAACTTTTCAATCAAATTTCAAAAATATCTGAAGCACTTTGTCACTTATAGTATCATATTAGTTTCAAACAACATCATAAGAAACTATTTTCGCTACAATTTTATCCCTTTGTAAATATATTTAATTTCAATATTTTGACTCGTGCAATGCTTTGTGTTTAGGGACCAAGGGGACCTCGAGGTTTTCTAGGGATGATCGGCAAACCAGGAGCGAAAGTAATTTTATTTTTGGAAAAATAATAGTAACTTTTTTCCGAATTTCAGAATAATCGAAAAAAATACAGTAATTTAATTATTATTTTATTATTTAGGGTGATTCTGGGGAAAGAGGTTTACGAGGACCAGAAGGACCAAGGGGTCTAAATGGACCAGTGGTAAGTATTCCTATACTGCAAGAAAAAAATAGTCCGTCAAATAACGGTTTTAATTTGGTATGCTGGTGGTGGCTGAGCTATCATAGAAAAGAAGTTACTTTTTTTAAATCAAAAAACATCTTTCTCCCCGTTAAATAACTGAATGGTTCAATTTTTTTCGTAACATGAACCCGAATGGCCAAAGCTCAAATTTCAATTGCTGTATAATTACAAAAAGTTGTTTTTAAATTATTATTGTTGTTGTATAGAAGTATGCTTATAGATTTATTTGCAGTTTTTATAGTAATAAAAAGTCAGATGAGACTCAGTTCAGCAATGAGTCTCAACGGAGTTTCGATTCCCGAACTTACAAAGATAATAACAAATCAAGTAGCAACTTTACAATTTCATAGAGCATCAAAGAAAAAATTAATTTACACAAAATTTTATTTGCAGTAAAAGATTTACAAAATAATATCTATAATTTATTGTTATGTTTATTGTTACAACATACAACTAGGTGAAATAAATGTTTGCATGAGAAATAAACACAACACATTATTAAAAGAAAAACATATTATTAAAAGAAAGTGACAAACAAATATAAATATTATTTTTACTATTATTTTTACGAAAATATAGGGACCACCTGGTGAAATTGGACATCCGGGTGTTCCAGGAATGACGGGAAATACTGGACCAACTGGACCCCCAGTAAGTCCTCATTTTATGTATCTTATGTGTGTTTTACAGTAAAAAAACTTTCTTATAAATGAATGCCTTTTTTAGTAAAGTGTTATTACCTAAGAAATAGTAAATTTAACGATCCTAACCATGTTGTTTTAACGTATCTGCTAAGCTACCTGTCAAAACTAGTTTTTAGTAGATAAATAGAGCTTTAACGGTACGATATTAAATTTGAAAATGTAATATATGTACAGTACCATATTTTTGAAAGAATTATTATGATAGGTTAAAAAAAAATCAATTTTACATGTTTATTTTCTGCTACAACATACGATGCTAAATTTTAAATTTAAATAAATATTCTTTTAATTTAAAAAGATCTCAAATTTTTCAAAAAAAATCAAAAATGGATGAAACTTATTAAAACAGCATTATGCACAATCATAATTTAATTTACATAACATAAGTTTGTAAATGCAATTTTCCCATCGATATAAAAAAATCTTCTGATACATGTATTATACGTTTTACTAAATTTTTCAGGGACCACCTGGACCCCCTGGTCCACCCGGACCACCAGTAAGTTCAATGAATACTTTTTGAAAAATATTTAAAAAATTGGTTGGTTGTGGTGCTGCCATCTATTAGAAATGTGTATTACTATTTGAATAACTCAGTTTTGGAATCTGTTGGTGCTGTCATCTGTTAGAAGAAAGTGTAACTTTTTGTATAGCCTCCTAATAATAATACATCTATTTATCAAAAATTAAAAACTAATTATAAATCGTTGCATAGTAAAGTTATTTTAATTACATACAATATTTCACTTACTACAAATTCCTATTTTGCACATTCTCATAAGTTAAGTGTGAACTCCGTCATATATTTGAATGGGATTTTTTTTTATTAAGCTTACACCTGTTTATATAAAAATGTTAATCTCCATAATGTAAATAGAATCTTTATTTTACTCTTAAAGCTCTGAAAAAAATACAACGCAATTTTGATAAATAATGTTTACATCTTATAAAACTGCTATAAGCTAGTTTATGGGATGATAAAAATTTCATTTTTAATTAAAAACAATAATTATTGGTTTACATATGAGGGTCTAATTACAAAATTTTAATCATAAGTGTTTATTATAAGTAAATAACATTTATTCGATATTCTTGCATTTCTTTTTTATCTAGTTTTACTATTAATTGAAAATCATTTGAAGTTTGTCAAAATATATTTACGAGACGGTTATATAAAAAAAATTTACTAGCTTAAAAACTATTTTTACTTTCACATATTTTTGTTTTATTTCAGAGTGAAACCCAAAACGATTTTCGTGGAGTGGAAAATTTAGTAGAACTACGTGGACTAAGGGTAAGTTTGGTCGCGTTTGGCCACACACGCGAAACCTCAAATAACATCCAGCGCTAGATGTCGCTCATTTCCTATAAATTACTATCATCATATAGATTCCAGCAAATATTGCAGTATATTTAAGCCAAAACCACCTTGAGATACCTTTTGGTGGAAGCGAGTTGTCATAATAGCTTCGGCAACACTACAGCTTTTAAAATTTAAGCTAAACTCTGTAATAGTCAACAAAATATATATTTATTTATTGTTTAACAGTAAACACCTTAGTGCCTCATATCTTAAGTTTTATAAACCAAAATCTTTTTTCCTGAGCATTAATGTTTAACATTTTCGAGAAATTCTAACAGTACCTTTTTTAATTTATGTAAAAAACTCTATCAAGAAGCCTTAGTTTTAAATTTAAAATTTGGATATTTTAAAGTAATCATCCTACCTCTGTATATAGAAATAAAATACTGTTTAAATATTTTTGATATTTACAAGGATAAAATGCAGACACAATTGTTTGTATTCATGATAATTTCCTTAATTCATTGTGGATAACAGTAACTTTAGATTTTGATTTTCAGGGGCATCCAGGTAGCATTGGTCCTCAAGGGCTGGTAAGTATAGTCCCCCCCCACCCCCCTTTGAATATCTTTTTTAAAAATGTAGAGGAAAATTTTAGATCATTTTTTTATCATCCCAATCGTTCCCTTTCCTTAATTTTATCGTTATAATTGTTCCTTTTTATTAACTAATTGTCACAATCTTCCCTTTCCTTTATCTTAGCAATCACTGAATTTTTTCTTAGCTATCGTACCTTTTCCTTCATTCATTTTCATAATCGTGTCCTTTTTTTTATATTTTTAATCCTAGTACCCCTTTCTATTAAACCTTTTTATATATTCATTTTAATTAAGTTATTTTCACAATCGTTCATTTTCATTAATTTTCTCGTCACAATGACTCCTTTTCATTAACTTTCATTAATGTTATCGTTATAATTGTTCCTTTTTATTAACTAATCGTCACAATCTTCCCTTTCTTTTATCTTAGCAATCACTCAATTTTTTTCTTCGCTATCGTTCCTTTTCCTTTTATTCATTTTCACAATCGTGTCCTTTTTTTTCATCTTTTTAATCCCAGTACCCCTTTCTATTAAACCTTTATACATATTCCTTTTAATTAAGTTATTTTTACAATCGTTCCTTTTCATTAATTTTATCGTCACAATCACTCCTTTTCATTAACTTATCGTGTTAATGTCATCTCTCTTTTCTAGCCCGGTGATCGTGGTCCACCAGGAGAGAAAGGACTTCCCGGTCCCCAGAGCAGTCCTGGATCTCCAGGCCCCGCCGGGTCGCCGGGAACTCCTGGAAATCCAGGAAGCAGGGGTCCACCCGGAATGCCAGGATTACCAGGACCACCTGTGAGTTAAGCTTTTTCTAATAGATTTATCTTACACTGTAAAAAGAAATCTGTATGATTGCGGCCTATTTTCCGCATATGAACAGCCAATTCTGTTGTATTTGATTGAAGCTGGTGATGTCAACACAATTTTACAGAACTTTGCTATTACTTTGTGCATACTTACACTCTTTGTTGGAGACAAGCCATTTTATTGTGTATTTTGTGCACGAGCCTTACATTTGTACATTTAGAAATTGTCTCGTTTTTCATGTTTTGCGCGCGCCACATTCTATTTAGTTTAAGTTTTTTAGAAAATATCTTTAGAATTTCGCTTGTAGCGATACGTTTTAAGTGTAACGGTATTATGTGCCGGCAGTTACATCTATTCTAACGAAATAAACCTAAATATTTGTTTTTCTGTGAAAAGAACGGTTTTTGTTGTACATCGTACTTCATTTGGCGCCCGAACAGGGACCACGGCAAATAGAAAATGGCAAGCTTCTTTAAAAGTGGATACAAGAAAGCAGATTTGCTAGTGGTTCTAGAAGAAATTGGTGAATCAGTGCCGGTTGGATCAACTCTAGCAAAATTGAAGGACTTGATTTTGGCTAGCAACGAATATAAAAAGGATCCAGAATTTGTTAAACAAGTACTTGAGGATACCGTTAGAGAGAAAAAAAACAAAAAGAAATACTTCTTCAAAAAGAAAAAGGACAAGAAGATTGACTTCTTCAAAAAGAAAAAGATGCTATGGAGTTAGAAAAAGTAAAGGAGGCTTCAGAGTTAGAAAAAGCCCGAATGTCTCATGAATTAGAAATGGCCAAGATACAGGCGCAATGTCGAGAAGTGAATACTCAAAATGTCGCCAATCCAAGTTCCGTTAATGCCGAAGCAGTGAATTCTAGGAGGAAGTTTACTTTACCGATACTGGAGTTCACACAGTTTGGCGACGATGTCAAAGAGTGGCTCCCGTTTTGGAACCAATTCCAGCACATCGATAATGATACGGACATTGCACTTGAAGACAAGTTCCAATATCTGATTCAAGCAACTGTGCTGGGTTACAGAGCGAGAGAGATAGTAGAAAGTTTCCCGCCAACTGGCGAGAATTATACTGAAGCTGTCGACAGTCTGAAATCAAGATTTGGAAATGAGGATCTTCTAGTCGAGATATACGTAAGGGAACTTCTCAAATTAATCATCAATGTTCAGGTGAATAGATCTTTTCCGCTTACATCTTTATATGATAAACTGGAAACTTATTTAAGAGCATTGGACACTCTTGGAGTTACTACAGACGAGTGTGCATCTATACTTTACCCGATGGTAGAATCTTGTTTTCCGGAAGAATTTTTGAAGGCATATCATCGAAGCAATTCTTCAACTCCTAAAATAGAAGCAAAAGAAAGGCTAAACAAGCTGATGGTGTTTCTAAAATCAGAAGTGGAGGGTGAAGCTCGAATTAACTTAGCGATGGATGGTTTTGGCCTGCTCAAAGTTGAAGATACCAGGGTTACAAAGAAGAAAAAAGTTGCATATGAAATGAATAAAATCGGAGCACCATCAACAGCCTCTGTCTTACACGCAGCTCCTTACGCAAAAGAACAAAGAAGAGGCTGCCTGTTTTGTGATGGTAAGCATACTTGTTCTGATTGTTTTTCCGCCCAGAAAAAGTCTTTAGCTGAGAGGCAGGAAATAGTTAAAAGTAAGAAAGGGTGTTTTGCCTGTTTGGCTCTCGGTCATGTAACTAAGCGTTGCAGGAGTTTCGTAAAATGCCTTATTTGTGGTAGAAAACACGTTACACTTATGTGTGATAGCTTGGAAAAAATTAGTAAATCAGCTTCGAAAGAACGCGAAGGTGCGCAGACAGAGATGCCTGTAAATGATGTAAATATTACGCATTTAAATCAGACCCCAGAAGTTTTTCTGCAAACTTTGGTCGCCAAGCTTGTAGCCAATGGTAAAGAAATGAATGTCCGTCTTTTGATTGATACAGCATCGCAGAGATCCTATATCGTCAATAACGTTGCCAAGTCGATGATGTATACACCTTTTGAAGAAATGAACGTGGCTCATTCCCATTTTGGAGGTGTAACCACTGATGCTAGAAAACACAAGAAGTATGAAATAACAGTTGCATCGCTAAAAGGGAAATTCTCATGCAAGTTGGAAGTCATGGGCCAAGAAGTTATTTGTGAGAAAATATTACCAGTAAGCAGTGGTCCATGGCTAAAAGAACTAAAGAGTTTCAGAATTAATTTGACTGATGTTAGCCAGACCTATGAACAAGTACACATACTAGTAGGAGCAGATATGATAGGCAGGTTATTGACTGGACAGCAAAAGGTATTGTCAAATGGCATGGTTGCAACAGAAACAAATCTTGGATGGACCTAAATGGGAAAGGTACCTAATCAGAAACCTGGTACAGAAAATCTCGCCATGTCAGTGATATCACTTTTTGTCAAAGAATCTGAGATGGCTGATCTGTGGAAATTAGACTTAATCGGAATCAAGGATCCCATTGAGAAGAAGTCGAAAAGGGAGAAAGATTTTGAGGCCCAAGAACATTTTCTTCAGACAGTAAAGGTCAATGATCAAGGAAGGTATGAAGTCCGTTTACCATGGGAAGAAAACGAATCTTTTTTACCCGCTAACTATAACTTGGCAAAGAAGAGATTAGAGCACACAACAGTTCAGCTGAAATATAAAAATATTTACAATGACTATGAAAAGGTTTTTGAAAGCTGGCTGGACGAGGAAATTATTGAAGAAGTACCCTCTGATGAAATTGACTTACCAGGGAACTACTTGCCACATAGGGCGGTAATAAAGGAAAGCAGCACCACCCCTATTAGGCCAGTCTTCGATGTTTCTGCCCGAATGAAGGGACATCCTTCCCTTAACGACTGTTTGCACAGTGGTCCAAATTTAATCGAACTTATCCCCGATGTCTTGCTGCGTTTCAGAGAAAGAAGTATCGGTATTTCTTCAGATGTTAGAAGAGCGTTTCTACAGTTAAGTGTCTCCAAAGAAGATAGAGATTTTTTAAGGTTCTTGTGGTGGCAGAACGAAGAGAATAAAACGTGTAAAATATTTCGACATGCAAGAGTGGTTTTCGGAGTAACGAGTAGTCCTTTCCTTTTGGCAGCTGTCATTAGGTATCATATACAAAATGTTCAAGGGTACGATGCAGATTTCAAGAAAAGGCTCTTGCAGAGTTTCTATGTTGATAATTCTTTAACCAGTGTGGATACTTCACTTGAAATGGAAGTATTTAAACAAAAATCCATTGAGTTGATGCAGAAAGGCAGTTTCGAGTTAAGGAGCTGGAAACACTCACGTTGCAAGGATTTACCCTCAGAATCATCAATATTAGGCTTAAAATGGAATAAAACCGAAGACACCCTCAAAGTCAACATGAGTTGGTTGAAAGATATAAGCATGGAAAAAGTCACCTAGAGATCTATTCTGTCTGTGGCGCACCGCATTTTCGATCCCATTGGATATACCGCTCCAGTCATACTGTGTCCTAAGTTGATGCTACAAAAGGCATGGGTGATGGGCGTTGATTGGGATGAAGAGATCAGAGAAGATCTGAAAAAAGAATTTCTTTTGTGGTATGCAGATTTGAAAACATTGGAAGAGATTGATATTCCCAGGTGGATTCAAGTTACCTCGGAAAATCTAAAGAACTGTTCTGTACATACATTTTGTGATGCCAGTAAAGAGGCCTATGCAGCGGTGGTTTTCTTGAGAATTGAAGATGAAGATGACGTTAGAATCAGTCTTCTGTCAACGAAGTCTCGTATTACACCACTCAAAGGAGGGACCATACCTAGGCTCGAGTTAACTGCTGCTTTGGTGGGAGCTAGACTCGCCCAATCAGTTGTGCAAGTCCTCGACTGGAAGGATGTCAAGCAATATTTTTGGAGCGATTCAACTGCGGTTCTTGCTTGGATTTTGAAGGCAGAGAACTGGTCGGTTTTTGTAAGGAATCGCACAGATGAAATAAGAAAGTTGAGTGACACTACCTCCTGGCGTCATGTTGCAGGGAAAATGAACCCAGCAGACCTTCCATCAAGAGGATGTTCTCCTAAAACCTTGAAAGCTTTGAAATGGTGGGAGGGTCCAACATGGCTGAAAGAACCAAAAACGAGTTGGGACATTACAACAGAGGTTGATGTCAGCAATGACGAAGAAATAGCAAAAGAAAGCAGTGACGCGTTTACCAATAGGCGTTAGAGGCGGCCGCCTGTGGCCCCAAGATTGCGAGGGCCCCCAAATTTCAAAATTAATAACAAATACCTAGACTTACAACTGTTTGCATACAAACATAATAATTGACCGACCGCCGAATTGTCGCTTTTTCGTGTCTCCTTTTACCGAACTATACAAGCGTGACGTCACGGATTTCGGGGAATTTCCAATTCTTTCAAATATTTATATACTGTTTGTCTACGGTTTGTTGGCCCCCGATTTGTTTGTAAACCAAAAAAAAACACCACTTTTATTGTAATAAAAATTACAAAATCTGTTTTTGACGGGAGATTTTAGACAATACAGATATCCATTTTTGTAAATCGATCGCATAGTAACGGTACACTGGAGATTTTTTCAATTTTGATTAAGATTTAATGCATTGTAAACAGAACGCACTGTATTTTTCGACGCACTGTAGAAACGCTCTGTATTTTTCGACGAAAACGTGGAGAATGAGATTGTTGTTAATGGACGAGAAAACAAAATTAATACCGTTAATGTTATTTGTGATAAATTGATTTTTGAACTCGATAACAGACTGAAGTCTTATAAGGAAATCAATAGTCTGTTCGGATTGTTTTTTTAAATGATGAGAAGATGTTTCAGCTGACGAAGTCGAATCCATGATCACTAAACTTACAACAAAGTAAAGGGAGGATATTAAGTATAACAACGACTGGCAACGAAAGTGTTTGAGACGAAATAAAACATTTTTTAATACTTGCAAGAAAAGAACACCTTTGGTCTCCAGCGGAAATGTATAACTTTCTGCAACACGAATTAAAATAGACTTTTTCATGTGTGGAAACGCTGTTGCGTATTTATCTAACAATTCCGATTAGCAATGCAACTGGAGACCGTTCTTTCTCTGCACTAAAAAGAATAAAGATTGTGCAGAGAAATATGATTGGACAGATACGCCTTAACGCCTTAGCGATTCTGAACATCGAATCAGATGAAACAAAAAAAAATTATTTCGACGAGGTGATAAACGAATTTGCAAAAAGAAAATGCAGAAAGAAAAAGTTGTAAATGGAAAATAAGTATGTAAATATAAGATAAGGGCATTAAAAGTATAAGTGAAATTCTTGTCTCTTGTAATATTTAGACAAGACCATGGTTCTTTTTTTCAGCCCCGATTGCGTCACTAGCATTTCATGCACCAAAAAAGGGGAGGGGAGAATCCCAATTTACAAACTGGTTCATCCTTCATCATGCTTTTTTATTTGTACGAGTATTAAAATTTTTTTTAATTCTAATTTCTTTTTTTTTGGGGGGGGGGCGAGGGGCCCCAAATTCGAAGGCCGCCTATGGCCCCAACATCCATAAACGCGTCACTGAAAGAAAGGTTAAAGTCAGGCGGTCTTCTGGTTAATTGCAACCACTCAACTGAAGAAGACGGGCTTCCATTGAATCCCAACGACAGCAAAGAAATAGCTTCTGACTTGCGACCGTAATTCAGATCTTTCATGGATCTTCTCTTATTTTTCTAAATATTCAAAGATTATACGAATGGTAGCTTGGATGCTGAGGTTCGCAACTAATTTACATCTCAAGAAAGAAGAGAGAAAAGCTGGTGAACTGAAAGTTTCTGAATTAGAAACAGCTGAAAAAAGATTGGCAAAATTAGTTCAGCAGATGGTTTTTCCCCAGGAGACGTTGCTAGGTTCAAAACAATATCTGTGTTCAAAGATGAGGAAGATCTGCTACGTGTCAAAACCAAGTTGACCGAAAGAAGAGATGACACTGCTTTTATCTCTCCTATTCTACTACCTAGTAAGCATAACCTTGTTGATTGCATAATTTTGGATTTGCACCTGAAAATATGCCATGCTGGCTCCCATGTACTGATGTCAAAGCTTAGAGAAAGGTTTTGGATAATCCAGAGCAAAAAGGCAATAAGAAAAGTCCTGAACCGGTGTATGAGGTGTAAACGACACGAAGCTAGACCGATACAAACTGTTCCTGTTGCCTTACCAGAAAATAGAGTGAGAGATGCCTTTTGAAATCAGCGGAGTTGACCTATGTGGTCCTCTTATTCTTAAGAACCAGTAAAAAGCGTGGGTGGTCCTCTTCACATGTGCCGTGTACCGCGCTGTCCATCTAGAGCTGATACAGTCGCTTTCCACACATGGTTTCTTCTTGGCCTTTCGAAGATTCATAGCAAGAAGAGGAAGACCAAAGGTCATCTACAGTGACAATGGAACAAATTTTGTTGGAGCCAACAATCTTTTCAAATTTATAGATTGGAAATCTATTGAGATAGAGGCTACAACTAATCGAATTCAGTGGTACTTCAGTCCCCCTGCTGCCCCATGGTGGGGAGGTTTTTGGGAGATCATGGTGAAGCTGGTGAAGACCCTTTTGAGAAAAGTTTTAGGTAAATCTTCACTGAATTACGAAGAACTTCTAAGTGTTCTCATTGATTGTGAAAGTACTGTAAACTCAAGACCCCTGACGTATGTTTCCGAAGACTCAAACGACCTGATCCCGTTGACACCTGTATTGTTTTTAGGTGAATTAACCGAGTCTGGTGTACCCGACTTGGATAACATCGACAAAGTAAGCCTAAAGAGAAGACTTCGTTATCAACAGAATCTCCGAGACGTTTTAAGAAAACGGTTTAGGGACGAATACCTTGGACAACTCATCATGCGTCCGACCAAGAATAAAGCCAATCAACGAGTAGTTGTGGGAGATATCGTCCTAATTGAAAACGAAGGCCAAAAGAAGGTTCTATGGCCTATGGGAAGAGTGATTCAGACATACGAAGGAAAAGATGGCAACGTCAGAGTAGTTCGTCTAAAAACGGCTTCTGGTGAACTTGTGAGACCAGTACAAAGAATATTTCCACTTGAGATAACTGCTGATGTGGATTCCAGCAAGAATCATCCTACTAACCAACCAGCACCAAGCAGTGCCACTCCGATTAGACCTGAAGTCGAGGGCAAAGTTTTTGTGACCAAGAGTGGAAGAAGAGTTAAACTCCCTTCAAGGTTCCTCGAATGAATGAGACTGACCATTGAACTTTTACCCACCGTAGTACTTTTAGACGTTTTCGTTTTGATTATTTGTTGAATTATCAAAAGGTGGGAGGATGTTGGAGACAAGCCATTTTATTTTGTATTTTGTGAACAAGGCTTAGATTTGTACATTTAGAAATTGTCTCTTTTTTCATGTTTTGCGCACGCCACATTCTATTTAGTTTAAGTTTTAGAAAATATCTTTAGAATTCGCTTGTAGCGATACGTTTTAAGTGTAACGGTATTTATGTGCCGGCAGTTTCATCTATTCTAAAGAAATAAACCTAAATATTTGTTTTTCTGTGAAAAGAGCTGTTTTTGTTGTACATCGTATTTCATTCTTAAAACAAAAGAGTGAAATCCACTCCTATAGGGGAAGTGCATTTTTGGAACGGAAAGGAGTGGAAATTAACTCAGACTGAGTTAAAACCGCTCGTTTGT
The DNA here is from genome assembly GCA_019343175.1 of Oedothorax gibbosus. Taxonomy (NCBI): domain Eukaryota; kingdom Metazoa; phylum Arthropoda; class Arachnida; order Araneae; family Linyphiidae; genus Oedothorax; species Oedothorax gibbosus. Next base: position 30,945,231 of record CM033276.1, read on the forward strand.
TTTAAGAGTGTAGGCTCCGTGACTTTGAAGCCAGTGTTCATCTTTTCTAAGAAGCGGGAAATTCAAACTAGATCATGGCCGAGTCACATGGGCTTGAAAAATTCAGCAATGTCACAAAGAGTAGTTTTAACAAATTTCATAAAATGTCAAAATATTCCACGGTTACTAATACTTTTGACTCTCTCGTTTTACAGGGTCGGAGTTTTACTGAAGAAGAAGTGAAAGAGTTGTGTGCTTCGGTGCTGAGAGGTAAGTTTAATTATCTTTACATACATTTCTATTCTTATTAATGCTTTCCTATTTGAGAAAAATACCTAGTCACGCTGGATTTTATTTTCAAAGAGAAAAAGACCAATTTTTTATTGCTAAAAATTCAAAGGTTTGAAACTTGGATAGATCCTGTTTAAATTATTTGCATGTGCAGTACAATCAGCCGTAAAAATCAAAAGCAGTAAACCGCCGATTTTTAAATACCAACAGGTTTGCAAACGTACACATAGCCAACTCATTAGTTATTTTAGTTTTGCACAACTGATAATACTTCGAAATTGAAACAAATACTTCTGAATTTTTATCGAAGTCTAGTTAATATGTAGTTTACGAAACTGTATTAAGAAATTTTCTTGTTAAAATACATTCTTACTTTGTTTGCATTAATTTTTTTTGACCACCTAATTCTAATGTAAGTTATGTTAAGCTATGTTAATCACAACATAAAATCTACAGAAACTAGAAGACCTTACAACTTCTCCCAAGTTATGCGGAATTTTACACTCGACTATTGTTTTTTTTAAAAATATTATTTCTAGATCAGTATAATGAAGCTGTTCTATATTATGATTTAGAAATATTGGGTTAGTCGGCTATTTACTCGGAAATCGGGATGCATAGAATACCCTAAATAACGATAGGTTTGCTATTTTAAAACAATGCTTGACTAAACGTTGATGGTTCATCAAATCAATGAAAATATAGTTTGAAATGCACTGAAACTATTCCATGTTGAGTATTAGAAACAGTTTTTAAAATTAATTACAAACTAGACAAATAACTAGTTTAAAATTGGACCAGAAAAGCAGAAATTCTGAAAAAATCGGCCACTATTTGGTGGTTAAATGTGTTTTGGTGTTCCCGGTATCTATCCGATATGCATTATTACTACCTCAGTAGTGACCCTAGATGTAATATGTTGAGTATGTAGTATTATATATACAGTAAGTTGAAATCCTGTATCTTCAATCCAATTGTATCTGATGCAGAACGACTTGAAGAGTTGAGCTTGACTCTCAGAGGTCCACAGGGCCTTCCTGGCCGTGGAAAACCCGGCCGAATGGGTCCTCCGGGTACACAGGGACCACCAGGTACATTTAAATTTAAGAATTGATTCTTTATTTAGAAGAACGTTCCTTTAAAGTCACTTCGTAAACTACCTGGAAATCTTCTGGTACCTTGTGGACCCACGTTTGAGGAACGTCTATTTGACGCAACTTTGGCTACTCTGGAATACATTTAGAGCAATGATTTGAAAATCTCTCCAACTGTTTTTGGAGCCAATCTGTTGAACATGCTTTCAAAATTAGAAGTTTTGGAACATGATTTCAAAATATAATTCTTGATTATTGCTTGAGATTAAACTGGAGATATGTTTGAAAGTATGCTAGGGCTTTAATTTCAAAACAATATATTTGATATGAAAAATCGAACGGTTCATTAGTAAGCTTTAGCTTTCGGATCTCCGCGTTGGAAACTGGACTTTTAGGGATAAGATTGAAACTGAAAATTGAACGCGATGTAGCGGTTTGAAAGCATATTCAAAAAGATATGTTCGGCAACAAACTGGTGACTTGAAGTTTAATACCAAAGTCATCTGCTGTCCATTGACTTGTGCAAACTGAATTTATCTAAACCCCATTTATTTCTGTTCGCACACAGATCAGCTGGACGCACTAGCGAGAGGTCTACGTGGACCCCCTGGTCCGCCGGGCATAGGTCTACCGGGAAAACAAGGTCCACAAGGGAAACCAGGATATCCAGGTAGTTTCTTCATGAAAAACTAATTTTGAAAACTTTAAATAAAACCAATAAAACATTTTTAATTCCCTAATAAATATTTTCTAAACTCACTTTACATTCTTTGTATGTTTATGTTAAAAAAAATTAGTTTTTGAGATTTTTAATGCATGAATGTAGAACCACAATAATAACATTCTTTAATAAGTGTGTATACTCTTTTCGGCTCCCATCAAAAGGCAACTATCTAGTGTTATAGGAATTCTTGTACTCAAAATCAAAATGATAGGGAATGTAATGAATTGTAGCTTGCTAATTTTTTTTAAAAATATTTTATAAAAGCTTAATGGTGTATCTTTTGATAAAACGTGAGATGTAATTTTACAATTCATTTTTGCAGTTTTAGAAAATATAGAAACTTTCTGTAGGAGAATAACATAAATATTTATTTTTTCGAACATAACTTTTTTAAAATGAATCTAGGCTTGCTATTTATTCCTTTCAACAAATAATTATTTCATCTTTCATATGGCGGTTGTGAGTAATCAATGAATTGACTATTTCAGGTGATCCTGGTGCAGTGGGTTTGCCGGGTGAAAGAGGTTTCATGGGCATGCCGGGAGTACCTGGACCGCATGGACCACCAGGAAGCAAAGGTATACAATATTTTCCCACTGTTATTAGCTATATAGTTGAAACAAAACTATCCCCTTCACTCCTGTTGTCGACATACGTAGATTTTTGAAAAATTGCCTTATTTGCTTGCTGCTTATTTCTTTTGCGGGGGGAATTTAAGATTAAGAGTAAATTTTAAGATTTGAACAATAATTAATTAAGGGGATACGGTATCCAAAAATTGGTCAAACTATCGATTTTTCAATTATTACTTCTTATTATTTACAATATCTTTCTGAACATTTACTGAAAGTTTCTTAATGATATCTTTTGTAGAAAAAAGGTTATTAAATATTTTCTGGAGTCATTCCTATAAGTTTGAATACGTTTTTCGTCTGCTTGCAACCTTTTTTCTCAGTTTCGCGTTTTTCAATTCTTGTGTTTAATAAATCCCTAAGGCGTTTTAGCTAATTAAGTTAGAATTTTGAAATTTTAAACCTGTGTTCTTATATGTATGATGCACAAAATTGTGCGTGGAATAAGGTCTACTATGTATAGTTGTTTTTTTAAAAAAATGTTGAATTCAAAAATTTGTAACTTTTTGGGGGATTTTCATTATAAATGCATGTTACTTTTTAACTGTTGCTCACATTTTAAAATCCATGCACAGTTCTTGAACAAATAGTACTAAAAACAAACTATAAAAGTTTGGTGTAGTTATTCTCAAAATTGAAAGAGGAGTAGCATTTAAAAAAAGTTAGAAAGTTTGACTTTTTTTTTGATAAATGAAAAACTACTTGTAAATATTTGTTTTTATTGCTAGAAAATGTTTATTTAGAATGAACATTATATAAAACCACTATAATTTACAAGTGTATGTTATTATTTCTAGAAATAATGTTTTGTGTACCGTATCCCCTTAAGGTAAACAGATTTTCTTTGTTTAATTTAACGAATTTTTGTGGCACAACAGCTACTGACATTTTTTTTCGTAAAAATAACAGAATTTATGGCAATGTAGAAAATATATTGAAAACAAAAGATTTAGTTTTCTTTTTTATGTGTGCGCGTTAGCTATCTTCACACAAATATGTTTTGCTAAACAATATGTTTACAGGCGAAAGAGGCGAAAAAGGTGACAGAGGCCCCGAAGGTGTCGGATCAGAAGGTCCCATGGGATTGAGAGGCCCGCCAGGTATATAATTAGTAGATTAATACAACTCTTGTATTTACGTAACATAGCATGTACAGTCCCTGGACAAATTATTAAACGCACTGTATTTTTTTAGTAATGATGAAAACATACCAAAGAATGCCATATCATTAAAAAAGATGTCGATATATGTATTAAGTATAGCAGATAGTATTTTCTATTCAATAGCCTAAGTTTAGGAACACAAATGTCCTTCTAAAGGTATTTTGTTCATCATTGATTGATACATAAAATCTTGAAGTGCGTCTAATAATTTGTCCAGGGACTGTATTGTAAGGCTTTTGTTAAAGGTAAAGTATGAGACGTTATATAACACAACACATTTATTTAATGTTTTGTAGCACTTGTAATAATATAAGTGAAGTATGATTGCTATAATGTGAAGTATAACTTATAACGCTTGTTTTTAATGTAATAAAATAACAGTTTTGTTTATTGAAATAATACAATACTAGAATTTCACACAAACATCCAAGATTTTTGCGTTGAGTAAAAAACGACACATAACTGTAAAAGTTTTGGTGCAAGATTGGACCGGAATCCTGGAACTTTATAGTGGCCTATAAGGGGCCCATGTTTACCAATTTTGTGGTAAAACCATAACTTTCATACACCGCAAAAGTGGCAAATAAAAAAAAATAGTGGTGGCAAATAAAAAGTTCCAGGAATCCATGGCAATTTACGGTAACTGTGACGTTAAATAGTATTTAACGAAACATTACAACACTCGCGTAAAATGAACACTAGACTTGCATTATCGAAAAAATATGTGTGCAACAATTATATATTTATTTAATAATCCAATACTTATTTACTGTCATAAAAAAAATTCGATGTAATACAACACTGCAATTTAACCAATTCATATAACACTTCTATTTAACGTAATTATATTTCAGTTATCGTTAAACAATAATATAGCTATAAAAAATTCATATAAGTGTGCTATCGTATAATAATAAACGATCTTTCAACCTTCTAAAAAGTTATAGTATAACACAATAGTATTTAAAGTAATAATATACGGTAATAATTAATAAATTTTACTGTATAACTCTTAAGTATAACACAGCCCAACACATTCATTTAACTTACAAAACACTTTCTATCACCACAGGTCCACCGGGAATCCCAGGCGTCGGCTCTCCAGGCCGAACAGGCGAGCGCGGCCCCCAAGGCCGACACGGCAACAACGGCCAACGCGGACCGCCGGGTCCGCAGGGACCGCCCGGTTATTGCGAGCTCTGCAACTACCAGAACCCGGATATGGCGAACTTCATGCAAGGCCACCGGGGTACAGTGACCAAAGGGAACACGGACGGAGAGGAGTGATGTTAGATGAAGATAATACTCGTGACTGACCGTGATGACTGATATTGTAATGAAGATGATATGGGGGGTCTGACCGTGATGACTGGTTGTAGTGAAGAAAATATCGGTTTTAAGTTATTTTCTTTTGTGACTATTGTGTTGAATTCTTTCACTTAAGTAATGGGTAACACACGGCAACAGTAAAATTAATTTTGCAAAAGTAATATATACCTTGTGCTTGTAGTCTTTATTGTGCTTAAATCGTATGTCCCATGATAATAGTCATACACGACCTAACATTTTGAACCAACTTTTAATAATATTTCAGTTGACGAACACAATCATTTGACATTTTAAGCAAAAATGTTTTTAATTGTGGGATTTTCCAATGTATTTACCGTATTTTTGCAGTTTTTAGTGGGTTGGAGTTGACCATGACAGTAAAAAAAATTATTAATAAATTTTACACTATAGTTGAAAAACAAAAATATTTTATCAATTTTAACTTGGCATAAGTTAGGTACATTAAGAACATTTGTTTTAAAGAGTATATTGCCGGGATAAAATTGATTTTTTGTTATTTGGATTTCTTTTAAGATAACTAAATGTTAACTTAAACTTTTTTTTGTAAAAAATTGGTATAAATACAAATAATTATAGTAAAAAAAGGTGACTTCCATCATTAAAATGTTACAGAAAACCTCGGGTTACCAAATAGTTGAAATAATAAAAAACAGAAAAGTAATCGACTATTAATGCAAAAAATACCTTTCAAAAATAATTTATTGTTGGCCTGTGTAACTCAAGTCTTTGGTGGATACATGTCTGATGTAAAATATAAAACAAAGACACGCAGCGTTGATATCATTCCGATATCGTTCTGTTATTACTTTCTAAGTTGACACAGATAAATGATATCATGTGCTATTTTTATAATTGTGGGCATTGCTTCACTATTAGTTCAATCCGAATATAAAGTGTTTTTATAAAAATGATTTATAACTTAAACAACCTATCACGAGACAATCAACATAAAAGAATAAAAAAAATTGTGCTGTCCAAAAAACCGTGTGAGTTTAACTGATTTTTCCGATTTTTGAGCGTTTTGAATAATTTTTGTATTTGTGTTTGACAGTTTGGGAAGTACACTCGATATCACCTAACGTAGAAAGAATCTAGACAAGTGATAATTTTTGGCGAGACTAAAAACTTCGAAATTCAGAAAATAAATATTCCTTTACTTAAAAACAATACTTTGCGCAGATTTCATGTGTGTTGTTGTTTATGTTGTTCTCCTTCCAAATCTAAAAACGAAATTCTTACCCCAACTTATAAATCTATAAAGAATTTTTATTAAAAATTATTAACTAACTTTGTTATCAGAAATAAAGGCAAACATAACTGTTTAAATCTTTTCAAAATCTAAAGATATTTCTTTATTTCATTTTCGAAAAAAAATTCCCCACCCAACTTTAAAAATCTTTAAAATATTAGGGGACATCTTCTCTGAGTGATGCCCCTGGCTCTAAAAAGCATTGTTAAGAGCTGTCTTGTCTTCACTTTATGTTCTCTCTCGAATGTACCATACAGATTATCGAATTTACAAAGAAGCGAAACAATGTCAATGTGAATAGCGAATATGTCATTGTTTACGAAAAAGTTGTTTTTTTTGATATTTGTAAAAATACTATTTTGTACAGATGTAGAATTTGCCTACAACCATGGTAAACCATGATAGTTGTAGATTTTTGCTAAAATCTTTGCACAAATTGGCACTAATCTTAGTAAAACCCTGTGGTATAAACTTTATTAAGCCAATTTTTTTTGCCAGTAAACTAAAAATATAACAGTTGATGCTACCAAACCTGGTGGTTACCTAACCCTGATAGATTACCAAAACAGATTTTATGTGTCTTAAACACGTATATAAAGTTTGTATCAATGTATTTATACATCATTACATTTTATATTTTGGATATTTAATTATTTCTCCGTACGTCCTCAACGTTTTCCGCAAACTATATGTAATTACGCGTTTATTGTTTATTCATTTATAACTTTTGTATCATGAAACCTCCATTTGTATGCTTTGGCTTCTTTTAATAAGAAAATTGTCTAATTATCTAATTATTTTTAATTTCATATTTTATATCTATCTAGTATTGTCACAGTTAAAGAGAAACTAGTCTTAACTTTTTTTTCAGAATTTATAACTTAACAACAAAATGTGTAATTTTTTATTGATTCTTAGCTAATTTAAACCATATACAATGTTCTATTTGTGTAAAATGCTTAAACAATGTGATATATACGCTGTTTGTCCATTTGTATTTTGCTCAAATGCTAACACTGCCACTTTTAATACAAAATACTTTTGTAATGGACTAATATTATATGTCAACAAATAAATTGCTTTTGTTTCAAGTAATAAAGTTTCAAATGTATGTAACATTAATAAAATTTCACGTAATTGTAATGTTTCAACATGTGTTAGTTGCTACGTTGCACTTTATTTATTTTTGAAAAACTTATGCTACTACGTATTCTTTTTAAGAATACAATATCTAGATAGCAGCAGGAGAACAGTGTTAGTATTAGATAGGGGAAGTACAATGCACATCTGTTATACCTTGCTTTTTGATTTTTTACTCAAATTAACGGTTATTTAAAAGATAAGTGAAAATAGATAAATTTCTAATAAATTGTACATTAGCGCGTTATTAATATTTTTAGTACATTCAATGGCGAGAAATTTGAAGGAAAATTGTATTTTAAAAACTTTTTAATTGATGACTACAATGCGTAAAAAAAATAGTCATTTAGAAAGTATAAGAAAACAAGTTCGCTTTGTAGCCGCTTTTCTTTATTGCATAAAAAATGATAACAGGGATTTTGCATTGCAATATAACATTTGCATTTAAAAATTACAAAAAAAAAAATGCACGGGAAATATTTTTAAAAAATAAGAGGTAAAAGATTATTGTCAAGTTGCAAACGGATAGATGTCCTAAACTATTAAACTGTCCCATGTTAAGTCCCTGAATACTTAATTGTATATATCAAATTTTACATTAAAAAACACAAACATATTTAATTTGATATTTGCAGTCGTTCATGTACTTTAAATAGGTCAATAAGTAAAACTATCGACGAAAAATTCGAAACTGATTTTGGCTAAAAAACTAAACAATAGAAAAAATTAACTGATGAAAATTAATTGAATTGAATACAATATTTTTTTGTACTTATGTCGAAAATGAGAAATTTGGAAAAAACTTTTAGGGATAAACACACATTTATTTCCTGAAATAAAGTTAATTATAAAAAAAAATATGTAATTTTCACAAAAAAAAATCGTATTACATGTTCTGTGCACTGATTTAAGATTTAATTTTTATTATTTGCTGTTTTTACCATTATAGTCTTCAATGTTTTGAAGCTGAATACTACATTTTAATAAAATCTCCACTGCCAACTCCACTGCTCAAAACAATTAGGGGAGCACTTTGCGTACTTTTGTTAACCCTTTTAGTTCCAACCTCTTATTTTTTATTCTAAAAATCTAAAGTTTGGGAAATGGATTCATTATGCATTCAGAATGAAATGGTAAAAAAACGGAATGAGGAAAAATCTTGATTTTTTAACTAGAATTTAAGGGGGGAAATTGGAATCATAACTTTTGAAGAAATTATACCATAATTTTTTCAAAACTTTATTTGTTAAAAAAATTTACAATCAATTTTTAAACATCTAAGAATGCAAACGTGAAGAATTTAGGGTCAATTCATTTCATAAAATATTTTGGGAGTGAATTTTATTTTACCGTGTTTTTTTATATTTTCATTTAATTAAAAACAAACGTTATTTAATTCTTCAAAATACACGATTCTCCCATCTAACGATAAATAAGTGCGAGCTCAAATTAACGAGAAAAAAAATCGCAAAATTTCCAAATGGAATCTTTGGGGGACCATGCTTTCCCCTATAATTTTTTTTGAGCAGTGTATTTTTCTTTAAACGAACGATGAAAAGTAAAACATCGGTCTTTTAAATGGAACTTATAAGCACCTTCAGAACATAATGAATTGTAGCATGTAACTATAGTAAAATTTTCTGAAGAATTTACTATGCCTTTGTAGACTTTAATGTGTTCTCCAAACGAACAATGAAAAATTAAACAGCGGCCTCATGAGTGATACTTATAAAGTACCTGAGTAGATAAAGGTTTAAAATTATACAAAAGTTATATTTTAATAGTCTTTAATGCTTAAAGAATGTAACCAATTAAGGAAAATTACTTCTGGATATGGTAAAAGTTAAGTGCTTTTATTAAAGTTATTGTATTAATTCAGAACATCCTATTAAGGCATAGTTCCATTCCGTAACCTATTCAACCCTTTATTGAAAGCGAATACAGCATCACAATGCAGTTTCGTAACTGAATTAACAGTGTCACAATCCATAAGCAAACTCATTACTAAACACAAATCCCATATTCCAGGAAACACACTCCAAATTAAGCCAAGAACCGCGCCAAAGTCTCCATTACAATGGCGACGATTCTGTACTTTACTCATCTTCCAATTAGTAGAGCTTAATTGAAAAAGGATTGTGTTACTCGTAACTTCGCTTCATGGATCGTTTTTAATTAGAATGTGTAATTAAAATGTATCATCCCCATTTAGGACTATTTCAAGAGAAAATGTTAATGTAATTAACAGTTGATAGTGATAGGTTTCGGTTTTGTAATTAGTAGTGTATTAGGTTTCCCCCAATGTTGTAAAAGTTATTGTTTTGTGGTTTTAAGATTTATTATGTTTCGGTTTATGTTACTATTCTTACGAATTTAAATTAATTAACATTGACGCATATCTGTTACATCGGAATATCTAATGTTTTTGTGAGTTAAAGGTATTGCGATACATGAGTCTTTACCGGTATAACCATTGAAAGATATTTTACTGATTGATTGAAAGATATTTTATTTAAGCTAGGGATAAGCAAATTTTCTAAAGTGTAAACTTGTTTTCGATGCATAAGTTTTAAATAAAAAATTTTAACTGGAAAAATAATTTCTTAAATAAAAAAAAATTATATTTATTTAGTAGATGGTTATAAATGGTTCCTCCATGATTCAAAATTTAACATTTATTAAATTTAGAAATTAAAAAAAAAATATGTGTGTTGCTGGAAAACCTGACGGACGGGTGGTGGGTTTATACGTCTGTATTCGTCAAAGGGTTTTTAATTGAATTTAGGATACTTGAGATCCTCATCTAAGAAAAATAAAAGCTCTCACAGTAACTTAATTAATATGGTCTCCGAGTATCTGTACTGTAACATCATTTCTACAAAATCACCAAAAGGAGGAAGGAAGTTAAGGAATTGTCATTTCATTTTCTTTCAATCAGAGAAAATTTAAGCACATTTAACAGAGAAAATTTAAGCATGTTTAAATTTTATCAGAACAACTCAAATGACATTCATCGATTTGTATTTCTTGTGGACAAGTGTTAAAAAATGGAAACGATAAAAGACGGACATATGTAGAACATATGACATTTAAAATATATTCATTAAGGTATAACAATTTAAAGGGGACAAAATTTTCGAATCGATTGTTGAAAGTAATAACATCCTCTTCCTCTAGTTTCTTAACGTTTCACTTGTTAAAAAAGGAGTATTAACGAAAACACCAAGTGGTATAAATATTTTATTGAACGGTGTGGGTATGAAAGTATAACAATTTACTATTAAAACATAAAAAAATTACATTTATTTTAAGTTGCGACCATTATGTTGTTGTTTTTTTAATCTCCGTAGCTCAATAGCTTTTTTACATTAACATGTGATCCAACAGTCTATTTTATCTCTCAATAACTTATACCTTGGGACCCGGATGGCCGATTGGTTTGGACCATTACGCTAGCAGTCTGCGCGCTGTAACGGGTGCGGGTTCGATTCCCGCCTTCACCCTGGGTGTATATTCCTTTCTATGTGACAGTAAAAATTCTTTCTGTGTCTGTCTTACTTGACGAAGACTTCATAAGCGGGTCTCTGATCGAGCACACAAACCGGAATATATATGTAATAGTAGTAGTAGTAACGTATACCTTCTAACTCCATATATATCCATCAATCAATAACCATATACGCCATACTAAATCACCATATATATAATCAATACCACATATAATACGCATCGCACCATTTCGCCCCACATTTTCTCTTAGCCCGCCATTAAGACTTACAATGCTACACGCGGCCACTCCTGACAAGTGACGGTTGAGCAAACGGGGCTCAGGTAACCGGATACTGTCTAATCCGGACAACCGTGGCTGGACCGCCCCTGACAGTACGTCAGCCCGAGGGTATCATGTGGTGCAAGTGAGAGGTTGTGTGGGTTATTTCGTGTTAACAGTTGGGGTTTATTAATAAATGATATTAATTGAATTTGTGAAAGAAAATTAATGAAAATAGTTGATTTTGTCTTTTCGAAATTTGAATTGTAATTAGATGTTGTATTTGTCGATACTTTTTTTTCTAATGTGTTTAAATCTTGAGTAGAAACGGTTGTAGATGACGTTTACTGTTACAAACGTACTTGTTTTACAAATACAATTTCAGGAAGTTAATTTATAATTGGTTAGATTTTAGAAACACATGTACTTCTTTCTGAGAAACTTGGTACTCATTATTTCGTGAAACACATGAGCTCATTTTTTGACACACATATACTTTAAAAATATATATATAAATTTTTTTGAGAAATGCATAAACTCATTATTTGAGATTCCACTTGTGAATAATTTTGTGAATAAATCATAAACACATTCTTTGAGATATACATATGTCAATTAGTTTGCGAATTCTCACTTGCTCAATTTAAAAATGAAAACATAATAACAAAAAGTATTAAAAAGTAAAAGGAACATGAAACATAGAATCGATCCAGAAATTTTTTACCTCATTGTTCCGTATAAAATACATGCTTTACTAATAACAATAAGTAAGTTCAGATAATGATAAGCTGATTTAGGCAATGCTATCTAAGAAAATTGCCTTCTCGTTTTGAGGACATGGGGGGTCTTCATATCGATACATAAATTCTGCCAAATCTTCTGAACTTTATCACTTAAGAATCAGGATTTTTCTCATTTCAAAAAGAAATTTCTTCTGTAACAACAAGTGGTTAAAAACAATGGCTTGGGAAATTTTAAAATACAAAAGCTACTCAAACATGATTTATTAGTTCTTCTTTACGAATATGTGAAAAATACAGGATGTATCTTCCTTTACATCGGCAGAAGTGACCAAAGCGCACAGTCAACAGCGTGTAAGCCGTGCTGTTGACTGAGGGGATCGGTGGTGCTTCAATCTTATCCGGTGACTCCTTTGGGGATCACTTACAAATTGAATATTATCATATTTGCATATTTTGGTAAAGTTTTTAGCTGTACTGAAGGAAACTGGTTATTGTTATAGACATAAGTAGCATTGAAATTGTGTTTTACTTGAGAGTATTCATTTGAAATGTATGGAACATGTTTGATCTGAAGGTTTTAGAATCCGATTTTTGGCTTTTGGAGCACAAATAAGCAAATTTCATTGCACAAAGTGTTTGTTTACTAAAAAAAATTAACTGTATGATTCAATTTAAATATTATAAGTTATTTATACTCTAGTTTAAGTAAAATGGTTTTATTTTAAAGTGAAATGCAAATAAAACCCAGTTTTGAATAACAGTTTGAGACAACGCAAATTAATTTCACTTGAAGTTACAGTCTTTTTGACTTTAAAAAAGTTTTGCAAAAGAAGAAAATATAAGTGTGAAATTAAGAAATATTTGTGTTACAATTAAGGTGGTTTTGTATTTAATTACAAATTTGTGGTAAAAAATTTGAAAATATTACAACTTTGAATTTTCTTAAAACTTAACTTAAAAATTCAACTTGTTGAAAATTCATATGAAATTACATACTTATCTAAACAAATTAATACAAATGTAGATGTTTATTTTCTGAAAAAATGACAATTTATTTTTTAAAAAATTCCATTTTAACGATTATTGAACTATTGCTAAACTGTATTGATCTAAGAACAATATTAATCTTTATATTTCAAACGACTTTTTTAATGAATTAGTTATAAACAAATAATGTCGAAAAACGTTCTACATGTAAATTAGAATATGGAGGGTTCAGAATAAAAGTGGACCAAGTCCACTTTTTTTCATGTTTGAGTTAGCTGCTTGCACTAACTATGTAAAATTTCAGTGCAATAATGAAAAAAGTCCTAGTTTAGATTTTATCCGCTAGGCACCAGCTATTTAAAAAAAATTAAGAGTTAATTTTGTTATAAGGCCTTAACTTTAAATCTCTGTGGCAGAGAGAAGCTTTTTATGGACCTGGTTCACATGTATTCTTCTTATATTGACTTATTATTCACATGAGTTCTTCATATATTGATGACTGAAAAATTATTCTACAAATTTGTGATCGAGCAGTACTCTTTCTTTTTGTATGATGTTTAGATTCCACGTAATTATCCGAGAAATTGTGGGCATATTTACTACTTTTTTATTCAAATGTTAATACTGAACATTGACTTTGTAAGAAACTAAAGTGCTGCAATCAATCATATTTTGACATCTACTTTTTCCGTGACCCAAAAAACAACACCGTAATAAACCAACAATACAATAAGAGGCTACTTTTATTCTCTTTGTAGGTCTTATTGATTTTTCTGTGGACTTGCAGAATTACTGCGGCTGTATTAGTTTTATGAATGAGTAAATATTACTTCGTTATTGCTTATTACGTCCTGTAGTTACAGAAAGTCGGAATCTGTTATGCAAAAATCTTGACTCGCAATCGAAAAAGGCAATTGCTTATAAATAATGCATCAATTTGGTTTCTGACTGTTTCTATCGACAATCTATCAATCATCATTTGCTGACAAAATGCTTATTGGTTTAGGCGGTAAACACACGATATTATTTCAGTAAGACCAGCCTTTTTTAAGTTCAATAAACAACAGTTTAAACTTTTTTTTAAAATAAATATTCTTTTAATAAATAAGTCTGCTGAGTGTATATAATTAGTATAAGCGTCTGGATAGTGGAAGGGCTCTTTGTATATTAAATTAACTTTTCAATAATTACTAAGCATTTTTGTTGAATACAAAAAAAAGACGCTTTAAGGTAGTCAATCGAAAAGTGCAACAATTTTACCAGAATGTGATTTTACATTTTAAACGTACCGAGCAGTGTTACATGTCAGAGAAATGACATACAATATTTAGCTTAACATTTCATGTTCATAAAAATTGAAATTCAAAAATAAGTTAAAATAAGTTTTTTCGAATGATTTTATATTTACATCGTAATAATTCTTTTTGTAATTTAAAAGTAAATATTTCAGCTAGACGTTTAAATGAAATTTATCATATGCCATTTCCACATAAAGAAATTTTTCGAAAACATTTTTCATGTTTAGCCCCAAAAGTATTCAATAAACTACCTACTGAACTTCAAAGTATCCCTTCTTTATGCAGGTTTAGAAATTCTTTATTTAAATTTATTTTGTCAATAGACGATATTGATGTCTTTTTTAATTTATAGAAGCGAACTGTTTTTTTATATATATTTCCCGCTGACCAGAGTTTTGGGCTTTTGTTTTGATAATTTAGCATTAGCATTGCCAAATTTTTCTTTTTATGTATATTTATGTATTTAAATTTATTATTTTTTGTGGTTTTTCTTTTTTAAACTTATAATGTCTTATTATTGTGTCGTATCAATTATAATTATGTTTATTTAGTCACATATACGGGTTTTTTTTTAACCCCCTTGTGACGAACAAAATTATTCTGTAATGTTTGTTTTTGTGTTAATAAAGTGTGGTTTGTTTTTGTTTGAAAAGTAAAATTTTTTGATCAAGGACTTGTTATAAAAAATATGTAGATAAAACATATAAAATCGGAAAACAATTACTTTCTCATACTTTTTAATCCACAATTTTTAGTAATTGTCAAAGACCATTGTATATTTTGTTGTAAAAGTATTTTACTCTTGAAAATTCTTTTAAATAAAAAAAAATTGCTTCATTTAAGCACTCACTTGCCACAAATCTTGAAACTCGTTTATTTTGAAAGAAGTAGTATGTTTGGATAGAGATATGAGAAAAAGAACTATATTTAAATTGCAAATTCGTTATTCCTAAATTATATATTTATAAAAATTTCACTAAACCATAAGTGGGTTGAACTATAATGGTTGAACTTCAAACCATTCTAACATTTATTATCATTATTTAAACCGAGTGTAATTGCTAAATTCGCTCCGTATATACCCAAACAGTTTGTGGATTTTAAAATAATATAAGATTTTACAGGTTTTCCCAACAACACGGAACAGCTATTACACAAATGAGAATCAAACACCGTTTGATTCATGAATGGTTAAAAAGGGGATAAATGGGGGTAATTCATCTTCGTAAAGGCCGTATTTCGTGATTTGGACACCAGTTTAGTGACGTGAATCGTGCTCACATCAAAACACAAGTAGAGATACCGAACTCCTTTGTATCACTGGTGACATACGTGTGTCAAATCGTGGAAGATACCCCCTATTACCAAATAAGCGTGTCATGTCAAAGTTATTTATAGAACATAGTTATATTCTTTCTTAAAATATATCCATATTTTAAAAATTTATGATTTTTTGGGGGGTTATTCTCTAACCTCTGCTAATCACATCTAAGCTTAATTTTTCTTAATTTAATTTAAGATTATTAAATTAAGATTTGTGGATAAAAAAAAAGAACTAGTTAAAATTTTTGTCTTTGCTGACATCTAACGCAAAACTGTGCATGGAATAAGCTTCATTATGACTAATTTCTTATTTAAAAATTTGCAAAATTGAAATGTAAAACAAAACATATGTTTTTTACACTTTTGAACATTAGCCTTTACATAAATTATGTTTTATGCTCTCTTAATGTCCAGCAGTGTTGAAATTTTTTTTTAAAGAAACATATTTTAAATGTATTAATGTGTATTAATGTGCATTTTTTAAAATTAATTATATTTTTTTTAATGTTTTGTATCTAACGATATTTCTTTAATACAAGTTTTTTCTCTCTCTAATATCTATTTAGTTGTGGTAAACTTTATCAAAAATGCTTTGATATGTATGCTAAAGTTAAAAATAACCAAAATAAATGTTTGGGTGATGTGTTACCTTAAAAGTTTCTTTATATTAGGAATTTAAAATTAAAAAATATTAGCGTTGTTTTAACTGAAATAACACAAAAAAAATTTAGAAAAAGAAATTGTGGAAGACAAAACTCGGTGATTGACTGAACTCATTTTTAAGAGCAAAACTCACACGATTTTTCACTTAATAACACAAAAAAATAAGTTAGTCAAATTACTTTGAGTACTTAAAGTAACATTCTTCAAAAGATTACAAGTTCTAGAATTTAACCTAACTTTATCTATGTATCTCAACCCCTAACCATTGTCTTTCAAAACCAATTCCTGGAACCAACAGGTAAAAACAGAACGAATCTCTACTCCAACTTTCACATGATGGATGGTAGATCAATGAGTATGCATTCCAAAAAAATAATTCTAAATTTAATTGTCCCAAAATGAGTTCTATCTTTCGGAGTGACAGAGGGGCGTATTGATACGTTAACACGCAAGGTAGTTGAAGATAACGGTTCCAATTTCCCAAAGTGTACTTAGCTGTCAGGATTGAAGAGTTTATTCAGGGAATGGGTTTACGCTTCTATGTTGGTATTGGTTGGATTAAGGTTGCACAAGGGACGTGTTGGGAGATTGGGGATGGGTTAGCAATATGTTAGGCTAGAGAATGAATTGTAATACTTTTATAATGCTATTTTTTTTAAAAAAAATATAATTTAAGTGTTTGTGGTAAGTCACTTGAAAAGTTTCAACTTGCTGGTGCCAACAAGTGGCAACAGTCAATACATGGGAAAGTACATGACTTTTAAAATTGTCTAATAAGAAATTTAACAAGGCAAGAAAAAGAGGTGGCAAGTTAAAAAGGTAGCAGGTAAAAAATGTGGCAAGTAAAATATTATATTTCCCTACATATTGCAATATGCAAGGTGCGAAGTAAAAAAAAAATATCAGGATAACTCTACTATGTTCTTGTGCCTGTAAATTTCATGTAAAAGTCTTATTTTAAAGTTACTACTGTTGAAGAACAAGTGTTTTTTTTTATTCGAAATAATTTTATATATTTAAAATATATGACTCTCAAAAAGCTATTTCGTCTTCAAAATTTGGTCTTCAATTCTTTTGATGATAAATAAAGTATTTTTAAATTGCTGAAAATCGATTTTTACAATTAATAATTTTAATATCAGACGTGCGAAAGTTATACTTTTTAAAACATGATACAAAATACTTTTTCACCCAAGGTGAAAAAAGGTACTTTTTTTCACTCGTTTCATAAATCCAACATTTCAACTAAAATTTCATTTCATAATCTCCATAAAATCAGAAATTATTGATCTGCTTATTTATAATATATGCGTGATTATATATTTATTTTGAATCATATCCATGTTAAATTGACTTAAAATAAAAATTAGTTACCTTTGCAGTTCCAGAATTAATCGATGCGATCTCTTTACGTAAAAAAATTGCACTGATTTTTTTAACCTGAGATTGATTTTTCACGTAATTATAAAAAATAGTGTATGAAACACGTGTGAAAATAACTTTTTAAAGTGTCATTATTCACTCGCTCGTGAAATAAAATCACTAGTTTTAAAAATGTTACTTTGCACTTTGCTAATATATTAAAACGATGTTCTTACTTTTTTACAATTAAAAGTATTTCATTAATACAATTATCTTAATTTAATAATAAAATACCCTACGTGGGAAATTAAATAGTAAAATGTTATGAACAAATAAAACAAACAACAAAATTAATAAAAAATATAGTTAATAAAAGTAATTAATATAAATTAATGTTATGATTAATTTTTCCAACAAGTGTAGAGAAGTGTATTAGTAACAGATAAAGAGGGGACTATATCCCTGATAGGCAACTCTCTGATAAGCAACACGCAAGGCTCAATTTGACAAGAATAAAACTTTTATGTCAAGATTAAGTCACGCGACAGATATCAGATAAGAAGAAGCTTAATGTGTTTATAATAGCTTCGAACATTGAGGCTAGGGCACAGAAATAGAATAATACTTTTGAAACTTCGTATAAATCAGTTAGAGTTTTGAATAAAAGGGATAAAAATGTATACCATTTATATTCATACATACGATAGCGAAATTTTATCCGTGCGTTTATATGATTGATTAATAGTGTGGGGTTTTGTAAAGCATTGAAGTATTTATTGTAAAATATTTGCATAAAAAATATATTGCTGAATGTAATTACGTGAAAGATAAAAAAAAAACATCTTTATGCAAAAAATCACATGTGCGGTTCCAAAATTTTCATAGAGTTTCTGAAAGTAAATTCTAAACATATAATGGTATTTTGGTTTTGATTAGGATAGCCGTAACAAGTATGCTTGCAGATTTGAAAACTCGTCCATTTAAAACTATAACTTCTCGTATTAATTTAACTGGAATGAGTTTGGGAGATAGATGATTAACATTGCAGTAATTATAGTGTAAATTAGTTATATAAACATTTAAATTATTGAATTTTTAGAGAAAAAAATAATTTAATGATTTGATTGAAACTGAATGAATATAATGAAAGATATGGGGCAAAATTTATTGGTTCGTTTCACATGACGTAAACCATTCCTGTTTACCTTTCTGGATTGATGGTTTCGGTGATTAGTGGTTTGATACAGAAAGCATCTGCCCACTAATTTTATTTACCAATGAAGACATAATTTTCATTCCCGTGAAACTGTTGCCACTCAAGACGTAAAACATGCCCATTATTAACTGGACCAAGTAGTAGCTTGAAACATTGCCCCAAAAACAGTGTTGACAAAATTAATTAAAATTTGGTAAAAGTTAATAAACAATTTATCAAAGTTTCAGCCACACGTGTGTTTCAAGTTTTCAATCTCTAATTGTTTTTATTTAACTTTTATCAAAATGACTTTCAAAACTTCATGAGAATCTAAGGAAAGACATGTATTCTAAGAAAATTTCAAAATAAATATTTTCGTTTGAAAAAGTTATTATTACATTCTTATAAAACACGCTAATAACAAAACCCCAACTAACGATGCATCCAAGCTTTATTACTTTCCCATTTTATTAGAAACGGAATGGCAACTTTAATACTTATATTCCAGGAACAAGAACTAAAACTGTCAGTAATCACCACAACTCATTCTGGAACATGATTAATAATCGAAAGGCTACTGGTATCGACCCCCCCCCCCCCTTAACCGAACCCCCTCACACAAAAGACGCAATTCCACCGAGCATTTCGTGACCCCCCAAAAACTCATTTCGCAGGTTGCATTCGGACATTACGCAGACGATATTACTAGGATGGCAAAGGTTCTTTTAGAATAACATGTGTTCTATGTTCTTTATATAACCATTTTATTTCAGAAGTCCACATATGGAAACATTTGTAGAATCCACTTCCTAACTTTATTTTACAGTGTTTCTAGCTACTAACTTTCTTATTATCGATGATATTGTTAAATTTTATAAAAATACTAATATTGAAGCATTTGGCAAGCATTTTGGCAAGTATGAAATTTTGTAAAGTGTTTTCAGTGGATTTAAAAGGCATTTTGCATGTTAGAATGGACTATCAATTACAAGAAAAAAAAACTTGCAGAGCTTGTTTGTCCATTCATAGCACACAAAAATACGTATTTTGGGGCTTTAAACCTTAAATTTTACTAAACTGACGTGTTCCTACAAAAAATATTTCGAAATTACTTGCACAAATTTTAAATATATAACTATTTGAAAAAAAAAATAATAGGATATATGTGTAAGATTTTGCTCGGTGGTGAGAAGATTAAAAAGAAACTTTTGTTTTAACCAGAATGTTCTAAACACTTTGTCGACGGACAGTTTTTGTAAGGAATTTCAAGAGTTATCAATTGGATTTCAGAAAATGAATTAAGTTAATGCTCTAGTATGGCACTAATCTTACTAAACCTAATTTCCTCCCCATGCAATTACGTAAGAATGTCTTACAGCCTTAGCTAAACTATATCCTAAGTGTCCAGTATTGTAAAGATTGATTTTTAGTTGAGAAACTCTTTTATTTTGCTAATTATATCGGTTATTTTCTGTTTTTTGTGCAATTACAGAAGGTTATAGATCTGTTAGGTATCATACATGTTTAAAAGAGTTCAAATTGAACACCTAGTGTCGCATTGGCGGTCTCTTGAACCTAGCTGAGTGAACGGTGTTTCATTTAAACAAACACCTTAAGTTCACACTTCTTATTCGATAGTTTGGATCCCAGTTTCACTCATTTTCATAACTTATTCACTAACGCGATTTTAAAACATGTTCTTTATATCTTTTTTGGGACAGGGAGACTTGGAGGGCTTAGGTTTAACCTTAAATAGCCGGACCGGAGGACATGATCAGAAATTGAATAAATCATGCTTTAGAAGGGAGGTAAGAAAACATTATTTTTACAATAGAGTTGTCAATGAGTGGAATGCTTTACCAGATTATGTGGTGTATTCGAAGATTTTAAGAAGAATCTTGATAGTCATTGGAAACGGGTAAAGTATTAGATTTATTTTGGACCAACCTTGCTGGGCCTCTGGCCTGTAGTTGGTCGACAATTTTTGTATTTGTATTTTACCTTTACATAAACGAACATGTGAATTAGAACCTATCATTTTAATATTTCCCACCATTAGCCACTATTACAATCGTTCTGCCAGGTCTCTAGAGATGCACAACGGAGTACAGGACATTGTTCCTGAAAAAGTGATTGCCCTGTCTGCCGACAGATGACACTTGTGTTTGGGGCGTGAAAGTAGAAGCTATTATTTCATTTCGTGGTAAACTCACGCATGGGATTAGTATAAAATTAATTTAGTCCTAAAGTCTTTTTCGTGACGATTGCTTATTTGGGATAATGATTTTTTTCTCGGAGATTTCAGTGGATTGGGAATACGCTTAATGAAATTTCTTGTGTATTAAGCATGATATAATGTGTTTTACTTTTTAATGGTTTTTCAGTTTTAAAATGAAAATTCTTAATGAAACAAAAAAATGCATGAAACAATCAAGTAACCAGCTACTAAACTAATTGCCTACCATATAACACTTATTTTGAGAAGTTTATTAGTTAATTTCACGACACTTCGAATTAAATGTCATATAATCAGCCTATTTGTACCTTTTTAGCTTCCACACTACGTTTATAACGTAAAAAGTGGAAGGTGTCATAATCGTTCAGTCCGTTTGTCTGTCTGTGCGTCCGTCTGTCACCCACTTTCATAGCCCAAACTACAAATGCTACGGACAAGTGTGATACGTCAAAAAAATTTAGCGCTTCGAAATTTGAATACATTGAAAATTTCAGAAAAGAATTCGAATTCTAAGTATACTTCAATTATTTAAAAAACTGCAAAATTTAATGCTCATTTAAAAAGCATAGGAAGACATTTTTATTAGAATTTAATCACCATTGCCATCGCAACAATCACTCCAGAAACTTTAATTAATTTAGACAATAAATTAAAATTAATTTATTTTTGAGAAAACGATCAGTTTGAAATGACGTCAAATATATTTCACTACGACATTCTTTGTACGTTGATATGAAATATTTTATTTCTATTTAAAAGCGAGGAATATTACATATTTATTCTTTAAAATATAGATTTATTTTTGCAAACGATAAGTAATAATTATTGAATTTTCGAAATAAAATTTAAATGAAACTAGCCAAATTTATTAATTTATTTATTCAATATTTTCCCTGTTTCCATTTCGTTAAACGTACGAGAAACTTTATTTAAAATAAAAATAAAAACTTTTGAAATAATATTTATTTATGTGATATAATTCAGTTTGGATTGTTGTAATATCACAATAGAGTTCTTTTGATGGTTCATTATATATGTATGAAAAAAGGTGCATAAAGAATTCCAACTGTGCATAAAGAATATGCAAAGTTTCGCTTTTATTTTTAACGCATCAATTTTATTAATTTATTTTTCGAACTGTAAACTGGTGGCTACTAAAAAATATTTAGTAAAAAAATATATCATTATTCTTCAAACTTAAAAAAAAAATTAGCAAACGATAAAGATTAATTATTAAATCTGCAAAAGAAGATTAAAGAAATTTGTTAATTTTTGAATTACAACTAGCAAAAGGCGCTGTTTGGCGAATTTTCTTTCTGGGGTGTATAAATAGAGTTTCCTGTTGAGCACAAATGTTGTGTAGAAGCGGTTTAAGTGACAGATTCTGTAACAAACACAAACTTGTCTCGGAACAGTTGTAGATCAAATAATAATAGAACTTGTCCCTTGATATTTTCCACATTTTAAATAAAAATAATAAAGTATATCATCATTACAATGAAAATTTTCCTTGAAATATTTACTTCATTTTTTTATACCGAAAGTATAATAATTTTAATTAGATTTTGTACATAATTTTACCATGATTTTTATGTTTTGGAACAGTTGTAGATCAATATAGAATATAATTTAAGTTTAATGTATTGATTAAATTTTCAAGTTTACAATTTTTTTAACCACTTTACAAAATCATTTAGTCCTGTCACTATTAACTCTCTAAGGGATAATCAAATTGGCTTGAAAGCAGTGAAAACTTGCTTTCACTGCATCGTGTTAAATTGAATTTTTAACTAAAACTTTAAAAAATTCTACAATTTTATAAATAAAATTATGGTTTTGTAGCAAATGCCTATAATGAACCTTTCCATACTTCAAATGTTAAAAAATTGGTTAAGTCATAAATTTATCAAGTTTCAACAAATTATGGAATAAGTTGCTGGAAAAACTAACAATCAGGTTTTATACGGCTATATCCCTCAGAGGGTTAAAAAAAAACTTGATGTGTTTTCAATACAACTGACACTTTAGGGAAATCCGATAAAATTTTATTCTTTTATTTCCATACAACACCAATTAAAAACACAGCCAATTAAATTAAGACGAAACCATTAATATTCAACAAGTAGTAACAGCAAAATCAACGTATTGTATAAAATTAATTTCGATCCACGGGTTTCAAAAAAGGGATTAAGTGGTCTTAACAGACCCGCTAGAAATTAGCGGAAGAGGCGAGGTATTTCTCTGCAACAAATGGCAACGCAATCCCTGGGTCGTCTGTCATTAGCAAGTGGAGGGGATTAAAGACGAACTCTACTGTGGAGTCTTTTTGCATTGTTAGCTATAACAAGCTAGGATTTAGTTTTTTAGACTTTTCCAACCTATTGTAGTATTTTAACATAATATTTATGCCAATTGTTAGGGCAGTTTCCATACTAGTTAATTTAAAATTCATTTAAAAAAATTATTTTATACGGCAGTAGTATGTTTTTTTAAAAACAATTGTGAAGTATAATTTGAATGATAGCATTCAGAAAATATCTTCAACTTTGCGCATGATGCATGAAATTATTCATGAAGTAAACAACGAATATTATTGGCGTAAATAATTTATTGGTACAAATTTACGTGTTTCAATAAGCAATTTACATGTTTTAACCTAGCAAAAGAATAAAGTTTCGTTTCTACCACGCATTATACCCCTTTCCGGATATCATGTTTCACTGTTCAACTGTTGATTTGTATTGTGTGCCATTCTGATGAAGATAGGTGTTTTAAAAAACAGATTGAAACACGTAAATGTGTACCAATAAACTACGTTGTTTACTTTTTAAATGATAGTAATGTTTGAGGTAATAAAATGGAAATGTTTTGGGTAATAAAAGTAAAAAAACAATTTAGGTAAATTTTAATAAATGCCTTTGTAATTTGATTTTCATTTGCTTCAACTTGATATGTGTATTGAACTTTCTAATTGAAAAAATACCAAAAACAACCATAACAATCTTACCATACACAGTTAAAAATTTAGGTGCAATATTGTACGGGATTCCTGGAACTTTCTTCCTATTTGAAACGTTAATCTACCACTTTTGCGGTGTATCAGAGTTATGGCTTTACCACAAAAGTGGTAAATTCACACTCCGAATAGTGGTGCCAGCTAGAAAGTTAGAAGAGTCCGGTACAATATTGCACCAAACTTTTTAACCCTATGAGGGATCAGCAAATTGGCTAAAGTGTAAACTTGTTTTCACTACATGAGATTTAAAATAAATTTTTTAACTGAAAGTGTAATTTTTTAAATTAAAAAAACCTTATAGTTCTGTAGTAGATGGTTAAAAAAAACCCATGCTTTATTTTTTAAAATATAATTAAATTATTAAATTAATAATTTTTTAAAAATTATGTGTTTCGCTGAAAAACCTGACAGACAGGTGACGGGTTCATACGTCTGTAGTACCCTTAGAGGGTTTTTACAGTACCCACGTTCATTCAAACCAGCCGAAAGGACAGGGTCTGTTTTAACCCTTTTGTGCCGGGGCCTTATTAATGGTCCCAGCGCAGAGCGGGTCCGAATGGTAATTCCGGAATAAATGGTTCTCGTCCATTTGCGCAGAGGGGGCTTAGCCGGTAGCTTGAGTAATTGGCCAGAGGCGATAAGTTATGATAGCATCTGGGGATTGTGCAATGCATCTTGTGCGTGGTGATTGTCTGGAATGGCCATTGTTGAACGGGTATGGGTTTGTGTATAATAAATAGTGATGAGGTGATGATGGATGAAAAAGAGTGGTTAAAATGAGGTATGGCATAGGAGAGTGAATTTTTGTTAGGTATAGTACGTTGTAAAAGAAACCCTTAACTTTTTCAGAAATTTTCCGTAACTTGAACGGTTTAAAACCATTTCGTTAACATTACGAACTTTAACCTTAAATTACCTCACTTTGAAGACCAGTTAAAGTCAAAAACATTGCTTATTTTAGTTCTAATCTGCCAAGTGGTTAGTATAATCTGTCCTATTAGTTCTAATCTGTCAAGTAGTTAGTCTAATCCGTCCTAGTTAGTACGACGTTTTGCTTGTAACTTAAGGTTGCGAGATTAAATCTCTCTTTACGCAAAACCTTTAATTTCGGAAGCAAAATATTTTCATACGAAAAAAGTACTTTTACTGAAGTTTAAAGTAATTAGTATAGAAATGTTCCGAATGTTTTTAGATTTTCTTTGGCTACTCAGCTGTCTGCTTAAAACCTTTAAATTAGATTGTTTCTCTACAGTGTACTTCTACAGAAAATAAAACACACTTGAGAAATATTCAATAGAGATTTTCAGCAACATGCCTAATACAAATACATAGTGTTGTTAGCCACACGATTTGAGTGTTAAATACAATTGATTTTATTAGTCCTAATATCAAAATTATCTTATTTACCTAGTAGTGCACAATATTGAATGGTATCGTTTTGAAACATTTACAAAATAATTCTGAAATTGCAATGTAGAGTGATATTGGGTCAACAACGATGGAAAAGCATACGATATTACCTGCCAGTGTATTTTACTTTGAATTGTGTGACTTAGAAAGAGATGAATGAAACGTTTTTGGTTTGTGGAGAACACCACTATCTCTCTAAAACTCAATTTCTTACAAAGGTACTTTTTCAACTTTGAAAAAAAAACACTAGTGGAAAAAATTTTATAGAGGCTTTCAATGATTTGAACAATACTAATAAATAACCAGGTAATAATAAAAATAATAAATTTACTGGAAGATTAAAGGGTCATCTTACCACTGATTTAATAACTTTCTTCCTCCTAGTTTATTAAGAAAGGTTCTGAAATTGTTTTAGGTATTTGAACAGCAAAATACACAGATGTTGCGAAAAAAATTAGATTATTTCAAAACGAAGTTTTTTAAAAAATTGTATCGTTATAGTTATGTTTTAAGGGGATACGGTACCCAAAAATTGGTCAAAATATCGAATTTTCAGTTTTTACTTCTTATAATTTACAATATCTTTCTGAACAATTGCTGAAAGTTTCATAATGATATCTTTTGTAGAAAAAAAGTTTTTAATATTTTCTGGAGTCATTCCGATAAGTTTGAATACGTATTTCGTCTGCTTTCAACCTGTTTTCACTCTTTCGCGTTTTTTCAATTCTTGTGTTTAATAAATCCCAAAGGCTTTTTTGTTAAGTAAGAATTTTAAAATTTTT
The DNA here is from genome assembly GCA_019343175.1 of Oedothorax gibbosus. Classification (NCBI taxonomy): domain Eukaryota; kingdom Metazoa; phylum Arthropoda; class Arachnida; order Araneae; family Linyphiidae; genus Oedothorax; species Oedothorax gibbosus. The sequence goes on from CM033276.1 coordinate 30,971,637, forward strand.
AACCTGCGTTCTTATATAAATGGTGCACAAAATTGTGCATGTAATAAGGGGTCTTCTATGTAGAGTTGATTTTTTTAAATTGTTGAATTCAATAATTTGTATTTTTTATATATTTTTTTATTTTTTGATATTTTCAGTATAAATGCATGTTACTTTTTAACTGTAGCTCACATTTTAAACTCCATGCACAGTTCTTAAACAATAGTTAGATGGATTATTCTCAAAATTGAAAGAGGAGCAGCGTTTTAAAAAAGTTCAAAATTTTTACATTTTTTTAAAATGAAAAACTACTTGTAAATATTTGATTTTATTGCTAGAAAATGTTTATTTAGAGTGAACATTATATAAAACCACTATAATTTACAAGTTTATGTTATTATTTCTAGAAATAATGTTTTGGGTACCGTATCCCCTTAAGATTGATCCTGTATAACTCAATTTCCTACGAAGGTTCATTTGCAGCAGTGAAAGCAACATACATGGGTGAAAGAATTCAAAAGAGAAATTCAACAATATGCACATTACACAGTATAGTTTTGTCAACCACACACTTTCTGAGTCAATCCATCGTTAATTTATTCACCCCTTTTTCTTAATGGTAGCTAATAAAATAAAATTGTTTGGCAAAATAAACTTTATAATTAAAGTAAAGAGCAAAACTAAAAAATAACTTTTATAATTAAACGACCTTGTGATAAACAGGGTTAAACTCAAAATTCATGCGATAGCACTATTTCAACATAAAAAAAAACATAAATGAAAACATTAAAAAACAACACAATTGAGCGAAAATGTTAATAGATAAGTTCAACAATATGCCTAATACAAATATATTTTTTGTCAACCAAACATTTGAACGAACACATGAAGATATCGATAATTTATTTACACATTTATTCCCTATAGTTAAACTCATATTTTTCCTTGCACAGAAGCCACGACCACGGGTGGAACTATAAAACGCGCGGAGAAATCAGATGAAGACAAAATAAAACGGCTGAAATTTCCTCTTCATCTGATTGCTCCGCGCGTTTTATAGCTCCACCCGTGGTCGTGGCTTCTGTGCAAGGAAAGTATGATTTCAACTATAATTGTTTTTTTTTGGAAGGGGGGGGGGGGGTAAAAACTATGTAAGTATTTTTATTTTAGAAAACAAACAACTTATTAAACAAAAAGAGATTGGTTAACAAAGTAAATCACTAACCCTGTAACACTTAATTTTATACGATAGTGCATTTTTAACAGTGAAAACAAATCAAAAGAGACTTTTAAAAAAAATTCGCAATACAAATAAAAATTTCTCTTAACCATAAATTTTAATGGTCAAAATCTATCACCTATTTATTCACCCAAATATCCAATGTTTCTTTGAGGCTTGTAAAATTATACATATTTTTTCCTAAAAGCCCATAGCATAGAAATATATCCTTTCGGCACCTTTATGATTATCATTATGACATTTCAATATTGAGTCAATATCTATAGAAAATCATACGATATTACGTCCTGTTAGTGTATTTTAGTGTAAACCACATGTGACTTAGATGTACAGAATAAAGCAATTCTTCTAACGAAGAAAATCCTTAAAACTGTAAAACTCAATTTCCTCCAACAGTACAATGTCAACAGTGAAAACAACTAACATGGGGAAAAAGTTGAAATTAGATTTTAAACAATTTACACAATGCAAATTATATACAATGTTTACAAGTTAATTAGAATGATATATAATGTTAATGTTAGATATTATATCGTCGGTCAGATGACAAACCCATGAATGTGCAAAAATACAGAGATGGGAAACTGAATATTTTTAAGCCCACAGTTTTCAGACATTGCCAAGCCGTAGAATTTGCACATTCGTGGTTTTGTCATTTGATCGACGATATAATGGTGTCAACTGTACAATTCCAGGGCTACTTAAACGGTATTTTATTCTCCTTTATGTTCTTTGATGCTTTTCTAGTTACAAATAAAAGCGAATGATAGGGGAAAAAAATTAAGAAAAGCCTTCATTGTTATAATTACTTATTCTATGATTAATCCTTTAAAACTCGATTTCCTGCGATTGTACTCCTTTAGCATCGAAAACGACGTCGATGAACAATATAGAACTTATAAAGGTTTCAAATAATTTGCATAATAATGCATAGTGTTGTCAACCACACATTTCAAGGGTCAATCCAACATTGATTTATTCACCCTTACATTCCCTGTTGCTTTGAAGGGGGTCGAGCAACAAGGGAGGGGGGCGTAAAAACTAGATGAATGCCGCTTGTCGAGAACACGATTAGAGAAAAGGAAGATTTCATTGCCTTCTCTTTCCGAAATTTGCATAATGATTGCCACCATTTTAATTATCACACTCCAAAGAATACAGAGCTGAGATGGGAAAAAACTGGGTTAGTTTTTTTTTGGTGACATTTTGTTAAAGGGCTGTTTCGTTTCTGAGGCGTTCGGTTTCGTCCTCCTTTGGAGGAAGAGAGTCTTTAGTTTAATGGGTGGGAGTTTTGTGTGGATGTTAGTTTAGGGAAGCAGTTTTTGAATTTTTCGTTTGTTTTTAGAGATTTATTAATTTTATTTATAGGTTTAAAAAATTAAATTTGTGTTTGTTTAGGTTACCTAAAGAATTTGCATGTTTTTAATTTTAACGTTTTGAAGTTTTCGTTTAGCCTCGATAGAAACAAAGTTATTTGTTACAAGAAAAGTGGTCATTTGGTCATCAATTCAAATGTACAAGTCTATTTTGAAAAAAAATTCATACGTCACAGCACTTTTTTACGTTGAAGTAAAGACCTGTTAAATGATCGTTTTAAATGTCCGTACTCTTTTGAGCAAGATATTTTTAGTTACTAGATGTATAATTAAAAATTGTGTATTTGTCGGTTTTATGGTGATTTCAAGTACCTTGTCGGAACAGAACACATTTTCCGTGGGGCGTCTAAGTTTGCACAGCTATTACCCAGACATAGGTAAAACATTTGACACAACCGCAAAGTGCTGTGACATTTGAAAAAAAATTCAGAAATTAAATAATTTTATGATTTTGCTAAATTTTGAAATGTCACGTCCTTCTCATAAGTACAAAAGGGATTTATAAGATGACTGGTATTATCTGAGACACGAATCTCTGCTCTCAAGAGAAGAATCTATATGTTAAGCATTCGGCCAACTAACTCGGTGAAGCTTACTACATTTAACGAATGAAAAGTTAGTTTGGAGAGAATGTCTATTGCAGATTTCAGAGTTCAAAGCATTGCGTTTTCTTATGCGAATCAAAATATTTCATTTCATAATGAAAACATAAATATACTGAGATTTTGAAACTGTCCTTTTTCTCAGTGGGAACACCTTTTATAAAACACAAAGGTAAAAATTCTGAAACATCTAATATTTAGAAAAGAAAACGGTTGAAACGAAATAGACATAATTTCTTTGTCACTGGAGTTTACAGGTCAAACTTACTGGTCAAGTTTTACTGGTCAAACTGGAGTCACTGGTCAATCATTATTTCTTAGTCTTTTCGGTGAAAATACTAAATCATCTTATAATCAGAAACAACCGGGTGAATAGAAAGAAACATAATTTTTTTATCACTGGAGTTTACTGAACAAACTTACTGGTCAAGTTTCACTGGTCAGACTGGCGTCACTCGTCAAACATTATATCCTCGTTACTTCGTTTTTTCAGTGAAAATGCTGAATCGGCTAACATTCAGAAAAGAAAACGGTCGAAACAAAACAAACATTATTTATTTGTCACTGGAGTTTACAGGTCAAACTTACTGGTCAAGTTTTACTGGTCAAACAGGAGTCACTGGTCAATAATTATTTCTTCGTCTTTTCAGTGAAAATGCTAAATCCTCTTATAATCAGAAACAACCGGGTGAATAGAAAGAAACATAATTTTTTTATCACTGGAGTTTACTGAACAAACTTACTGGTCAAGTTTCACTGGTCAAAACTGGCGTCATTCGTCAAACGTTATCTTCGTTACTTCGCCCTTTCGGTGAAAATGCTGAATCGGCTAACATTCAGAAAAAAAAACCGAGTGAAAAGAAACAAACATTATTTCTTCGTCCCTCTTTTTAATGGGCCCAGGCACCAAAGTGATTTTTCCGTGTAATGAACCTCGGAAATTTACATAAGAGTGCGTGGGTCCATTTTTCAGTGATTTGATCGTATCGTGTCGGAGCGGTGTTTTTTGCCGCCAAGACAAATCGTAAATTTATTTATTACAGCTTTTGGTCCTGATTAGATTGTGCAAAAGTTGTTGCGTTTGAGAGAGGTTGTCTTTTTTTTTGTAGGATTTTTTTAACCCTTTTATTTGCGTTTTCGTTTAGATTGAGTGGAGTGATAAATGGCTTCATGATTAGCATTTGTATAAGGGACATGATTTTAGTGAAATATAAGCAAGAATACTGCAATTTTTTAATTAAAGTAATTAATGATTAAAATGTAAATGGAAGTAAATAAATTAAAATCTAAGTTCCATCGCAGTGTCAGCAATCCACCCAGTCATGTGAATAGTGTTTACATTGTAACGTGAATTACAGTCCCTGGACAAATTATTAGACGCACTGCAAGATTTCAGGTAAAATATTAATTACAGGGTGATATTTGTACCGTTTTATTATTTTAAATTGATTTGTTTTTTATTTTTATATTATCCAATCAATTACCAATTTATTTGACAAATAAAACAGCATTAATTTAGAAAAGCATAAGTTTATTAAGTTTTAAAGAAAAGTGAAATTAATGTTAGTAAAAGTCAATATTTAGTTGAGCCACCTTTAGCCGCTATCAAAGCTTTAATTCTGCGTGGCATGCTATCAATGCAAGACTGTACTGTCTCCTGCATTTGAGGATGATGATTCCACACATAAATAATATTATAATAAATAATTATATAAATTACTCTTAATCATAATTAATCATAGTTATCTTAAAATAAATACAAGTATGTAGTGTACAACAATTCTTTGAAATAAAAATCAATAATATTGCAGTTTAAATATACCATTATTGCATAAAAACTCTTAAGAAACAAAAAAATACTAAAAAAAATACAGTGCGTCTAATAATTTGTCCAGGGACTGTAGATAAAATTGTCATGTACATTTTGACATAGTCGGTAAAATATGTTTTGCCATACGTTGTCACTATATATAGCATCATAGCTAGTACATGAGCGAACATCGTCGGAATTTTTACCCACACTCTTAAAACAAACGAGCGTTTTAACTCAGTCTGAGTTAATTTCCACTCCTTTCCGTGCCGAAAATGCACTTCTCCTATAGAAGTGAATTTCACTCTTTTTCGGAGTGGGTAAAAGAAATAAAAGAAAACAATCTGCGTCCTACACTCTTAAAACGAGCGTTTTTAACTCAGTCTGAGTTAATTTCCACTCCTTTCCGGTGCCGAAAATGCACTTCTCATATAGGAGTGAATTTCACTCTTTTGTTTTAAGAGTGCAAGGGACCTCATAATTCACTCATCTTAAGCATAGTTCGTATTATCAGTCATCTTTTCTGCAAATACTTAGTAGTTACTTTATTTTTGGTTAAACAACATAGACCCACAAGGGGTTTATCACCTAAGTCCATTTTCAATTATGTCTTACTTACAACTTTCTTTTTTCAGAATATGGAAACAGTTAATTTTTTTTATGACAGGATGATATCAAATTAACAATCACACATAATTGTACAGTTAAATTATATTAACAATTATGAAATGATAACTAATACTTGTCCTCGCTTACTCCTTTCGATTATATGGGATTTATACCAGGTAGCCCATAATAATCTTTATGGTTTTCCCACTCTGCCTCATGTAGATTAGATCTAAGGGATTTTATTTGTTTGAAAAATTTTGTGAATTGAATTCACATGCATTGGTGACGGGTAAACCATATTATTATTAAAGGACTACCCATTTGACGCCGGTGCTATCGAAAGGAGTCATTTTGGATATAGTTTTAATTCTCATTTGAGTAGAGCAATTAAAATGCAAAATTATTTTTTAACTTTATATAAGCAAATTGGCTGAAGTGTAAACTTGTTTTCACTGCATAATAATTAAATGTAAAATTTTACTGAAAATTTAATTTCTTAAATTTTTTTAAAAATGTATTTCTGTATTAGATGGTTATAAATGGCTAATACATTCTTTAAATTTTAAAATTTAATATAATTTTAAAATTTAATATAATTTTAAAATTTAATATAATTTTAAAATTTAATATAATTTTAAAATTTAATAAAATTTTAAAATTTATAAATTTTTAAAAATTGTGTGTGTTGCAAGAAAACCTGACAGCTAGGAGACGGGTTTATATGTCTGTATCCCTCAGGGTTAATTGTTGATTTGAAACATTTTACTGAATTTTTTTAAATGGTTGAATGGTTTTTTTTAGAGATAACTGTAAGTGGGACAAAATTTTAAATTTGCCTACGTGAAGTAGCCCAGGTGGACTGTTGGGGTTTGACCAAAATTAAAGGGGGTCGTTTCTTTTTGGGTCCCGAATGAGCACACATTACCAATTGAGTCCATACACTCTTAAAACAAACGAGCGGTTTTAACTCAGTCTGAGTTAATTTTCACTCCTTTCCGGGGCCGAAAATTCACTGAATGCAGTGAATTTCATTCTTTTGTTTTAAGAGTGTATAGATTCCACATTAGTGAGCTTCCTGGGCGGGATCAGAGCAACTAGGATCACAATTTCAGTTTAAATTTACAAATTAAAAAATGGTTAGTGATATTAAACACTAGTGCGTCATATTTGTGCGAAAACCAATAAATTTTTTAAACTATGAATTATTAGTTGCGTATTTTGTCGATAAGCTGCCTTCCCGATGACATTTTATTAACGATATTCTTGAAAGGTTGGACATCAGCGGAAATGATATATCGTAAGCACTTAATGACATTCTTCTTATATGGAATTTGAAATACATTATGCACGATAAAACTTCAACTACCTTTTAGGGACTCTAATAGTTTCTGACGGACAGAATTGAAATGAAATATTTTGTGGCTATCCCTCTCCCCTCCCTCCCCCCTACCACTGTCAGTGAAAAGAATTCCTAGTTAAATCACCAACACACTAAAAATAACATAAATTCTCTGCAGCCCGTTTCAAGCATTACCTTCACAAATTTGCATTTGGATAATTTTTCAGTGATTCTATCTTATCCTGTCCTTAGGACTTTTTACCATTGAAACAAATCGTAAATTTATTTATTAGGGCTTTTGGCTCTGATTAAAATTCGGATAAAATGTTGGAGTTCGAAATTGTATTGAAATGAGTACTTATGAGGCGAATCCCTAGTAGCATCGTTTATCGAAATTTGCTCGATCGATCATCGATCGTTCATCGGATTCAGTGAAAACTCACCGGTGATCGCATCCGTAATCCGAAAGTGCACGAGGCGACATCGGCAATCGGTGAACGAAATTCTATCGATAAAAGTCATCGATCCAATATCGGTCAAAGGTGAAAATTCAATCAATGAACGTTTCATCGGAAAATTATGACGAATCGATATCGCAACGATAAGAAACCGAAAAATGTGTCTTTTTTTTTATTTTAGTACATACAAATTGCATTAAATTTTTTTCGAAAACTTCATATCCAAAAGCTATTATGTTCAAACTGGTAATAGTTATTTTTTATTTACTTACACACAGCATTTTTAATTGTGTGCAAAGATAAATATTTTTACTGGGTGATATCTAATTTCTTTTATTTACTTGGAAATCAATTTTTAATTTTGGGCCATGATTAATTTTTGAAAAACTTAACTTAAAGAAAATAGATTTTTTAATAAATATTATGAACCAAACAACTTTTAAATACGTAAGTTACCAAGAGTTATTTTTAAATTTAACCTATTTCTATTAGTATTGTTAACTTAAATTAATATTTAAAAGGAATTTGCAACATGCACAAGAAAAATCAAAATTAAAATTTCTTAATCAATAACATAAAACTTCTTTAACGATCAACCTTTTTGAGCTCTTTATTTAAACGCAATCACCCTGCAAGCCTCCATAGCCGAGAGGACCAACGCACTCGTTGCAAGTCAAAAGCGCGGATCCCGAGATTGTTGGTTCTGTCCTCCTCCTGAAATTCGAAATATTACCTGACTAACAGAAAAAAAAAAAATGGCACCATCTCGTTTAAAACTTTTGTACTAGCATGTCGTAAACTGTTCGGAATTTTATCGGAAAGTGTTCGAAATTCCATCGGACGATGAGATTTCGATTACTACTCATCGGATTCTTATCGATTTCTTCTTGACACTTGATCGGAATCTCATCGGAAAAACTAATCCTAGGCTGCTCTATCGAGCGGACATAACCGAGCAGTTATCGAGTAATCGGGCAATTTTCAACGAAAATCCGATATTCGAATTCTCATCGGCTCACCGGTGAACGATGAAAATTCGATTATCGGTCGATGAAAAATTGCTACTAGGGATAGATTTATTATTGAACTTTATAATTTTTGTTTAGTTTAGATGATAACTAGATCAGGGGACGTACTATCTATTTTTTTTTAATCTTTTCAGTTAATTTTGTAACACTCGTCAATTCCCTAATGCTTACAGTTTAATTCGAAAGTAATTACCTTTATTTTTTTTAATATAACATTTATTGAATAAAAAAACAAGCAAAACTTTCTAATAAAATTTTAATTTAATAAATAATTTTTAAATGTTAAAATTCGATCGAGAAAAATTAATTGATCCTCATTTAGTTAAATATTATAAAGAAATTCTCATGAAATTCTACTGTTTTTTTTTTCAAAAGCGTTAAATAGAAAATTCATTTCTGAAATTATGCTATATTTTTATAGAAAATCATCCAGTCAAACCTATCTAAAAATTATTTACCTTTAGGGCCTTGTCATTATATTTTACGATCACACTACCATGATAACTAAACACAGTTTAAGCTTTTTCAATTAAGAAATTGTTAAACCTAAAACAAACCTCGAAGAAAAACTTGAAGAAGCAACTCTCCAATTTTACAGCACCGGTATAAAAACTTAATCACACCACACTTACTTTATCCGCTATCCCTGCATACTTAAAAACCAAACGAATTTTTTAGAACTCTTTAAACTGATCCCGCAGCCGAATTCAGGACTCAATTTCTCAACTCACTTCACTTACCATTCCGTGCGCGTCTGGCCGAGCCATTAAATTTCAAATCCACTTCAATTCAAAACCGACAAATCCGCGGAACGGGTCTTGCGAGGGAATAGATGAACGGATCCCGGTTTTTACGATCCATCATCGCTCGGGGAACGGGTCTCTGTCCTAAGCGTTGAAACAAAAACGGGGGATGGGAAGGAAAAGAACTAATGGTTGTATTCACTTGTTGTCAAACATTGGTAAATATTAGCTTGTGTTCTACTAAACAAATAATGATATTTATAAAAAGTTTTTTATTATACTAAATTGAAAACTTCTGTATTAAAAGTCCATTTGATTTAGCAATTTTATTAAAAAATGATTAAACCATGTTACTAGAAATTTTACTGCTTAATTAGAAATTTTCTAGTAAAAATGATTAATGTATGTAAATGATTGGATATTGTTTAAATTTTTTAATTAAAATGTTAATTTGGTCTTAATTAACATATTTCGCAAAAGCAATTGTTCATATTTCAAACTAAAAATGTTACCTGTTAGCATATTTACTGTACTCTTAAGATTTATTCACAAACGTCAGCTTTATTTACTTCATCACACAAATTGACTTAGCAGTTTGAAAAAAAGAATTAAGTACAATTCTTATTTTTGAATGTAAGAACTCCTGCAAAGTACTAATAGACTTATTGTTGTGATACTGATATCGGCATAAAGTTGGAATGTTAAAGCAGTAAGAAAAAGAAGGTAGGTATGAGTAGAATATAGTAATAGAAGGTAGATAATAATTACTAAAACATAATATTTCATAATAGCAAAACGAAGAAAATATTTAAATTATAGAAAATATATTATTATGCTTAGTTTCTCGAAATGCAGTTGAACATAGACGTTTACCAAACCCTATCAGATCAAGACTTAAAGAAAGACCAAGAATTAGATGGATTGATGAAGTGGAAGAAGATCTAAAGAATTGTTTAATTACCATCCAGAAGCAAAATTTGTCTGGGTAGTATAGATAAATCTGTCTGTAAAAGAGAATGTCTTAGTGGGGACCAGGGCCCTTCAAGTGCTGTAGTGCCAGTGATGATTATTATTCATGAAAGAAAAGACAGAGACATAAACACTGTCCTTTTAAAGTAACCGCATCTCATCACACCAACTGACTTGGCCACACTTTTTTACGGCCATGTCTGCGACTCGCGTAAAAAGCACCCGCTTGATTTTTACGATCTGGGAAACCATAAATATTTTTCTCCTGGGCTTTTTCATCTGCCCTCCGAGGGGGTCTTCTTTTTTGTTTTAGTGGGGGCAGGACACTTTATTTCAGTATTGGCGGCAATTTAATTCTGTGGACTGTCAGTTGTATGGCCAAAATGGGAAATGACCAAGGGATGACAGCGGCATGTGAAATGAAGAGGCTCATGAAATATAACAGGTTAGTTCCCTTATTTTTAATATTTTGTAAATGCTTATTATTGTTGATTTATATTGTTTCAGATTATTAATTTGTTCCATTAAATGTTTATCTAACAATTCTCGTAAGTGTCCTTTTTTAGTTTTAATTACTGTTTTATTATGATTGCTTTTTGAAATTAAGATTTCTTTTTCAGTTATTTATTTTATCATCTATATCCTCAGTGGTTTCTTTATATTCTGACACCTATGCAAATGCCGCTGATGGGATGAGGACATTAGCAGGGTCTTCTAACCCTCCTTAAAAAAAACATTTGATACTGCTGGTTAGTATTTAGTGCTTGTATCAGTACTATGGATGCTTTACCTAGGTTTTCTCTTTTGTACAGGTCCGGGTTTGAAAAAGTTTGAAAACAGTAAATTAAACAAAATCTGAGGCATTGGCCTTATATTTTTTGTTTATTATTGTTTGTGCTGGACATTGGGGTGAAGTGAAAAAAAAAATCATTTTTCTGATGACGGATGCCCTTTAATGACTGCGTATAAGACATTAGTTCATTGCACATTGTACACACTTTTTCAATACAACTAGGAACATTTAATCATCTGAAAGTGTAGCAATAAAGTTACACGTAGGTACTTAGGGTTCAGGCATATAATTTGTAAATCACAGTTGGTTACACGATTTTTGCATTAGTCATAAACCACAATGCCTATTTTTGGTTTTCATTTATATTTGTACACCACATTATCATTTTGAAAACCATCTCAATACTTCTGTTGTAAAACAAACTAACAAGCTTCATTGTGATCATTCTATAGAATGATGCGCCCTAAGTAGGGTCCATTTGGCAGTCATTAGTTACGGCCACTTCAGTCATCTGATATATAATCAATTCTCTACAATAGCATGTATTAAAACCATTCCAAAATAACAACCACATTCACAGCTATAATGTGTCAAATACAATCATACCATATTCATATATTCTATCAGCCATTTTCATTTATTTCAGCTCTTGAGGTGAAAAAAGCTCCAACCCCATAAAATTGCTTATTACTCCTATTTAAAAAAAGAAATGACATCAATATCGAAAACAGAAAAGTAATGGTAATGTCATTTCTCGACAAATAAAATATTTTTTCTATCCGCTGTCCATTTTAAATCGACAATTCATATTGCCCCTGAACACGAATTCATTGAATTATCAATACTGGCATAGATATCTCTGCCATCTTTTTATGGGCATTTTTATGACAGGACCAGACAGTCTTTTTTTATGGTCACTCGCCGTAATAATAACAATGCTTTTGAGTGCGCGGCACGCAATGCGTGGCCGTTATATCGCGAGTAGCTGCCGTGATGCCAGATGAAGCGCAGTAAATAGTCGTGAATGATTGCCAGTCATTTTCACCAGTTACTCCCTTCGCGGGCGGGGATGCAGGCCGGCAAGTGCGGGCACCATTGTTGGTCACTTATGTTTAAAACCCTCCTGAGAAATGATGTATCCATTTAAATAGATGTTAAGTTTTACATTTCTATAAGTACACAATTTATTTTAAGCTTCAAGCATTGAAAGAGTTCGATAGATAAAGATATGAAAATCTCTTTTCAACCTTCAATTACAGGTATCAGTAGTTTATTTTCATAAAATTAGTTTACTTCTATGTACGAGGGGTTGACACGATTTTGGGGCTCTTGCAACAACAACAAAAATCAGCAGAACATTTTAAAGTATTTTGCATTATAAACACGATAAAAAAGAAAAATCAATTACAAAAAGCAGATGTATCTTCCATTTTGCATTCATGGCACCAAGAAATGTATATTTTAGTGTTTTCAAATTTCATGGTGAAGTGAAGTTCAAAGTGAAGTCAAAATTACTTGCAAAACCTACTTTTTAACATTTGTTGAAAAATATTATTTTATGAAGAATTGTGATTTTGCTAGGGTTCTAGAACAATTATAGATTGACTAGGAAAAGTTAATTTGGTTCAATAAATATCCTAACTATAGCGTTTTAAATTACGTTATAAAAATGAAATGGATGAAAAAGACGTATTAAACATCAATTTTTATTTCTACCACGTAGTACTATTTTTATAAAACGAATATTTCAAGTAAGAGAAAAATATTATTTTTACATTCCCCGGGGAAAAAATACGAAACTATATATTAAGCATGATTAATTTAAATTACCAAGCTTAAAACTACACTAAGGGTTTTAAAAGACTACGTAACTGAAATGAAATCTAATCGAAAGAAGCTTAAAACAACAGTTATTCTCGAAACCAATATTTTGAAATTAACGATCAAAACATATTTCTTTAGCTTTGTTACGTATCGATAAAGTATTCAGCTTGTATTTAATATAATATTTATAATTAAATAAAAGTTTTAGAATAATTCTGGAATCACAAATATTTAGTGCGAAAATAGTTGGTTATAAAAATGGAGTACTAAAATAAATTGTTTCTTCAAAACTCAGTTTTTAATTTGTAGAAATTTATTACAAATGCTCGCTTGTTATATTTAAATAAGTTAATTATAATGAGGTATCGCTTTATTCGAAACAGACCATAAATGGCAGACCAACGCACCACCCTTGCATCATTACCAATCCAATCCTCTCATAACCACGCCGCAACCAAAACGCAATCAAGTAATACCTGTAGAAGAGGTAAATCGCCATTGTTAATTCCAGTACGACTAATAGCTTTTTCGGCACCCCCGGGACGGCCACATTTCAAATCAACTCGTTGTTCGTTAATTGTGATCGCGTTTAAAATAATACAAAGGGGAGTTGAGAAGAAAATTAAAAGCTGACGCATGATTCGAATGCCTCATTTATGGGAAGTTTTGGTCCATTTAGTCGGAATGTGGGGTGTATATAGCGAATCCCGGGGGACAGTGGGGAATCATATGCGAACTTGGGGAAATTATATTTTGGAATAAGGTACTACACGCTATAGTGGATTCAAAATTTCATTTACCACAAATTAGTGTTACAAATGTTTTTCGTTTACAAGGTTGTATATATCTTAGTATAGGTTATGATTGTAAAAGTTAATTAAGAATGAATTGCATCTAAATGTGCGTGTATACAATATCGTTTTTTCTTGTTGTTTAGAACATTGAACTAGAAAATTGATCAAAACATGAGATCGCTTATTTAAAGGTAATATATTGCAGATTTATTGGTAATAAAATATATTTTACTAGGGGCACACCCCCTGCTCGCTATCGTTCGCCAACCCCCGGGGAACTGCTTACGCAGTTCCCTTTGGATCCCTTCGCGATCCAGGCTCGCTTCGCTCGCTCACCGTACATTAAAATATTTTAGTCTGGCCTTTAGTATCCTTTTTAAAATAAAATTCAGTTAATCTAAAGAAGCACACAACCGGCAATTTCAAATATATTGACGTAACTGGATTTTAGCAAATTACGTGAATTCCATGCGTTTTTTATTAATTTCAGTCGATCGAAATTATAATTTAAATTTTCATACATTAAACGTCGTAATTTTACGCCAAATCTGGTTACCGACAAATTGGTATTATGGCTACCTTTGGCGAAATTAGCAATTGCATTCCCAATTTGTAAATGTTAATCCATTTAAATCTCAAATGCATATAATTTATTCTGAAGTGTTTTTATACCAATCTTTTATTAATTATATGCTTAACGATTTTAAATAATTAGATAGAAATATAAGGAAATTTGGGCGCCGTATAAGAGTATTATATATATAGATTACTGATAATGCAGAAACTTTATTATAAAGATTCATGAATGTGACATAGCTAGAAAATTCATTGTAACGTTAGATCGCTTATATTGTAGATTTATTCAAATAAAATGCAAAAAAATACGGAATGTATTGATTACTAATGATACAAACATTTTATTATAAAGGTTCTTGAAAGTAAATCGAGTGTATGATCATTTATGAGAAGTTTTGGTCCATTTAGTTGGAATGGGGTGTATGGGGATTCTCGAGGGACAGTGGGGAGTCATATGCGAACTTGGGGAAATTATATATTTGGAATAATGTGAACGCTATGGTGGATTCAAAATTTCATTTACCACAAATTTGTGTAACGATGGATTTTCGTTTAAAAGGTTATGTTATGGTTGTAAAAGTTAATCAACAATGAAGTGCATCTAAATGTGCGTGCAGATACAATCGTTATTTCTTGATGTTTGAACATAACTAGAAAATTCATCAAAACATGAGATCGCTTATTTAAGGACAATTATTGAAGATTTATTCAAATATAATGCCGAAAAATATTACATGCAATAAAATACCTATGATTACTAATAATATAAATATTTTATTTAAAAGGTTCCTTAATGTGAGCGGATGTAAAACTTGGATTTAGTTGTTTTTGGAAGGGAAATTACTGTACTTAACTATGCAGTTAAATACGGTAACATGTCTTGATACATTACTGTAAAAAAATAAGGCTGCCGCAACAAAGCTCTTTCAGTTTTGACAAATGCTGCCTTTTGTTGAAGGAAAATAAAAAAATAATGACGTTTGCTATGCCTAAATTTGTTTTGAAGTTGAACAAAAACGTTTACCAAACTCGTGCGTTTCACTGCCTGGTAACGTAATGGAAATCGTTAAATCGTGATGCATGCCATATATATTACTAGCAAATTTATACCCGTTCTTCGTACCATATACCCTGTTATAGGATCATAAACTTATTATTGTTTCCACTCGTTATAAATTATAAAATCCCGTTCCATTGCCTTAAAATTCAAAAATGAAAACAAAAATGAAACGCTATAAAATGCACTCATAAATGTCATCACAATTCCCTCATAAATACATAAAACCTTTTAGCTCATTTGGCGCGTTTAGGGAAATAATTTGGCGAGAAAATAGATATAGCTACCCACACCCATTATACAACTGTAACACAATGACCTGCGAACAACCGACCATCTTATAAATTATTTATAAAAGCAATTGCCTATTTGGCGAATTTTAGTTAATAATTTGGCGAGTTTGGCAACGTATTTGGTGAAAAAATAAAGACATAAAACACTAATAGCTCTAGTGCGATGGCCTTTATTAACCATCATAGTTCAGTAATAGCTTAACTATACATTTATTGCTTAAATATGCATACATGCAGTCAACAGAAAAATCAATGAAACAAAAGTCATAAGAATAAATGCTACCCACAATAAAATCCGGGAAAAAGACTGGCAAGGAAAATTATCATAAAACAGCCATTTTTACTCAATTATAAATTAGATCGAAAAAGCACCCGCTATAATTAAACTTAAAAGCAAAACACTATTTTCCTTAATATTTCGTTCGCATTAATAAAATATTTTTCTGCTCGTGATTTATGTAGTTCGAAGATAAATATTTATTACTAAATAACTAATAAACTTCAAACCATTTAAAAAACAAAATGTACATTAAAAATCAAATATGAAAAGACTCCTTCATGGTAATAATAATGAAAAATTTAAAGAACAAATTGTTCCAGACATTTATGACGCTATTCAAATGATTTCATGAAAAATAATTTGTTCAATATGCTTAAAAAATTTCTATCCATATGTGGATTGGCAAACGATTAAAATGACTAAAATTGAATTTTCATTCTCTAATTCAATGGGAAATTGCTTGACACATAAAATTTAAGAAAAAGGCAATATAAAAATTGAAATTGGTATTGCAGTCATAGTTTGCTCAATAGATGTCTAAGATCGAATTGATTAAACGATAATTAAAAATGACAAAACATCAGAAGGCGGACAGAAGACTTTTTAAGATATAACAGACAACAACACAGAAGTTCATGAGAAGACAGTGAAATACCTGCATTCATCCTGTATTAAATACCTTGAAATTGCAATGCTAATTCGGGAAACGACATTAGTTTGTTACTTAGCAGCAAAATATCATGAAAGTTGGTTCTACATAGTTTTACAAAAAGAATTTTTAAGATCCGATGATTAGAACCGATTTTGGAAGGGGGGTACGGACGGACAGACAGACAGACGGACAGACGGACATCGACCGCATGTCAATACCTACTTTTTCATTTTTTTAATTCTTTCGAATTAAAAAAGAAAAGTAGGCTAAAAATCATCAAATAATTACCCACAATAAAATCCGGGAATGAAGACTGGCGGAATTACGTCACTTGAAACATGTCAATTATTTTTCAAATAATGAATTTAGTTTCTGAAAGTAATGGCAAAAGAATAAAATAAACGTTTTGAATTTTAAATGTTTTCGTTAAAAGACTTTCTTTTATAGATAAACTGATTTATTCCACTAAATTCAACTAAACTAAATTTTCAAACCACTTTAAATAAATTTCAAATAGCTCACATAAAAATCAAATAGAATAAGACTTTCAAAATGTAAACAAACCATAAAAAAGCTGTCAACAGAAACAAATTGTTGAGCACAAGACAGTTACTCACGCTGAATTCAATTGAATACATATAAAAATAAATTTTCAACCGCTTGAAAGAAATTTCAATATCACCAACTAAAGTGGAATGGCAAAACGAAAACAAATGTCAACATAACGTAATTGAATTTTCATTCTCTATTTGCACAATTTATGTGAAATTTTGTAGTTGACACATAAATTTTAAGAAAAAAAGGCAATATAAAAATTTAAAATTTTTAAAATTGCATATATTTTGGCTCATATAGATGTCATAACTTCGAAATTACTTAAAATAACTTAAAAAATTGACAATTAAATCACTCAAATTGGCTGTGAATAAGCTTTTTAAGATTTAACAACAAAACAAGAAGTTCTTAAAGAACTAAAATAGCCTACTTTCCTGTTACTTAAATACTTACTGAAATTCTAATCGGGAAACAACTTAGGTTCTTAGCAGTAAATGTCATGAACAACCGTTTCTACACTAGATTTATACACATTAGAAAAACAAATCGCTAAACACAGCATCCAGCTATAACATAAACTTCTAAAAGCCAAAATCAACTATTTTCCTTAATATTCTTTCGCAAATTAACTTAATATTATTTATCGTCTGCTCGATTTATTTGTAGTTCAAAGAATAATTAAATATTTATTAATAACAAAGTAATTAAACTACTCCAAACTGTATTAAAAAATACGAAATGTAAATTAAAACTAAGCATAATTGTATGCAAAAAATATGCCTTGCCGCTTTCTTGGTAAACAATTAATGTAAACAATAAAAAAAATTACATTGTGCTACATTTTATGACGTCATTGCAAACTGATTCATGAAAAAATTATTTTGCTTCAAATATTTTTAAATAAATAAAGTTTCTCATGTCATATTGTTGATTTGGCAACAGTGATTTAAATGACTCAAAATTGAATTCCAATGCTAATTCAATGGGAAATTCGACGACAGATAGTAAATTTATGTCCGTCAGGACATACAGACAGGCGGACAAAAAGTATGAAAGTTGGGTCTCTGAGGTCATAGCTCTCTCACAAAAAAAAGCATTTCTAAGATCAGATGTATAGAACCGATTTTGGAAGGGGGGTACGGACAGACAGACAGACGGACAGACGGACATCGACCGCATGTCAATACCTACTTTTTAATTTTTTTAATTCTTTCGAATTAAAAAAAAAGGAAAAGTAGGCTAAAAATAAACGCTTACAGATGAAGTAGAGGATGATAAATAAACTTTAATAACTGTTTCTCTTCAAAATACATTTTCCGAGGAAGCTGTTTCCGAGGAAAGTGTTCAATTAAGGTTCTATTTTCGGGCTCTGTCCTCTTGGAAAAAGTGTAAAGTAATCATTCCCGGCTGCCTATTTCTAGCCTCTTTTAGGAGCTTTAACACAGCCAATTATTCCTCGTAATTTAGAACCCTGGTAAAGTGACGAGGTCGACACCTGAGCGGGCATCCAACGGAATATCGAGCGGATCCTATAACGGATCCTATTTATAGGATGACTGGCAGTAGCTGGGATTCGAACCTCCACACTCCTGAGAAAGTTGAATCTCTAGGCTGATGCCTTAACCACTCGGCCACGGAAAGTCCCCTCTTGGAAATGAATGAAACATGTCTACATAAATATTGGCATATCACTTAAAAATTTAAGGGTTGTGATAATTTTAAACGTATTTGTCTAATTTTGAATTTCTCATAAAATATATTAAATTTTTCTCACAAAGATTGATGTAAAACATTCCCAAATCTATATAATAAACAGACATTCATTTTCAAGAACTCATTCCTTATAACATCTATTTCCCAAATTATATGCAAGCGTGACAAAAAGACCAGCCATTAAACCGAGATTGACACATTAAAACGTGTGACACTCCGTTCCAGACTTCACACTGTTTGTACCGAAACACAAAGAAGAGAACTTAAGGTGATTGATTATACTTGTACTAAAGAAGCACTTTATTACCACGCGAACGCACTCCCAACTCACGCGATGGCGTTGAAACGTGTTAACAAGTTCTAATTTTGTGAATACGCTTAGATTTTATAGACGGTATCGTCACAAAAGTGACAGTATTTTCGCTAAAAGGCTCTATTCTAAAAAGGCATTAATATGTTTACGTCTTTGTTGCAGAGTACATTAAGTATATTGGATGGCTTTTGGACAAGTGTCCATTTGGTTGGTAGGAATTGATGATGCATTAGCTTGATTTCACAAATGGAGATTTTTTAATGATTTGGTTTGAGCTTTAATGATGATTGTAGGTGAACATGGTTTTTCAGAGATTTTATTAAATGATTTAGTAGGTAAACATGGTTTTTCATTTAGTAAATATAACGTTATTTTCAAATCTCGGCATGCTTTACACCCACAAAGAGCTCAGATTCATTGTAATCTGCGCGTCAAAATTGGTAGCGAGAGTCGCCTAGATGGTGCCCCAAAAAAGGGCTCTCAGTTCTGGGTAATATGCCGAGTCTGCAAAGGCTTGACCGCCAATATTGCAGCCCCATTGGAGAAAAAACACACGTTATTTTCAATGAAGTAATCTTTTATGGTTTTAAATTATTTACGCTGTATAAGTAAACGAGTACTATTTTTATCAGTCGGTATAAGATGACTGAAATACACCATTGAGAATAGTTCTAATATTAATTTGAATAGTTCTATAAAGGTGTAAATAAATTATTCACAGTTATATTTATTTTTGCCATTTTTGCGCACTCCATTTGTTACCGAAGACTAGCAGCTTCTTTTTCCTTTGCTAGACTTCTGATGCTCTGTTAAGAGAATTAATTTTTCTGGTGTTTCTGAGAATTTCAGAAAAAGTTTCAGGCATTTTAAGCATCTTATTCGTCAAAAACTTTACTTCCACAGCCTGCCATATCCATAAATAGTAATTCACATCTATTAACGTTCACAAGTTTTTTTTAGCTGTTCCTTACTTCCCCTGGCCATACTGGGACGAATCCAAAAAAAATGCGACAAGATAGCTTCCAATGTGTGTGTATTCTCTATATTGTATTTATTAGATAAATACAATATATTCCCTTATATGTGTTGAAAATTTTAACATTTCGAATGGGCCTACTTTGTATTTCTATGAATATAAATTTTATTTACTATCTGATTGTGAAATAACTTATTGAGTCACTTCATAAAACTAAAAGTTTTTGCAAAAGTCAATGAGTTTACAAAATTTGAAACAAAATTTCCTATTGTAATAAATTATATCAATAGAGAAAAATGGGGGGGGGGGGTCCCAATTTACCCAAATTTGAAATATATATAGTAGGTGTCGTTGTGTCTGATATAAGAGAAGTAATTCCTTGAAGATTTTTTAATTAGTACTCGAAACTCGAAAAATTTCTTTATAATTCCTGAAAATTACTGTATTTTAAATTCTTGTAACTAACTATTGCAATCGATTTTTCAAACAAGTGTCGATATAATTACTTACAAAATATTAGAATATTACAGTTTTCATATCTAAAAGTTGATTTAATATTGTTAAAAGCCACAATCATAAATTTAAATCCTTTGATATTAATTTTATATGTATTAATTTTATATCCAAAGATCCCAAGCTTTTTAAATATACCACCAAAGCAAACAATTCATGGGATGCCACAATTCATATGTTTACGCTAAAGATCATCTATACGACCCATTAAAACCCCCCATAACTCTCTCCCCTTTAGGTCCAGCGCAATCTTACAAGTTCATTAGCCAAATCCTACGAGAATCTCTGCACCGTTAAGACATAAAACGGCGCAATAAAAGCATTATCTGGCCCCATGCATGCGCCGTACACACATAAAACTTAATCATATTTATGCACTGTAAAGTTGCACTGTTTTGCATTGTTTGTCCATGCAGTGCTTTACGGCGACACTCATAATTCTCATTGAAGTTTTTTTTATGGGGGGGGAGAGAGAGAGAGGATAATAAAGCTAATTGTCTTCAAGAATGATCACGTGACTGGCTGTCATAATTTTTTGTTCGAAATTCGTACGACAAAAAGGGTGGGGGTGGAAGAGATAAAAGTTCCAATGTTATTGGCGTTGATATGCGGCATTTGCGTGTAGTGTTATGGCTTCTTATCACTGATGTGGCTATTATTATCAGAGGATGTAAGTGAATGGTTATTACTCGATTGGGGATATATATGGATAAATCAATTTGAATCATTTGCAGAGTTCGGCTTACAATGTAGCATGAACAGCTTTGGTACAAATCGCGAGGCTCGTCGGAAATTGCTCAGATGTATGTCTAGTGGCATAGATCTATTCCACTAATAATTGACTACATAATCAATGTGTGGCAGTTTACAGCCGTTGCAGGGTTCCGAATTTCACATTGGCATAAAATATTTTTTACGACTATAGATCTGAACACAATGAATTTTGGAGTTTTTTTTGCGATAAATATGCAATATATATAAAAATGAAACTATTATGTCATAATAGGTTTTTGACCAGAATAGGTTTTATAAGTTTTAAAACTTGTAAAACAAAAATATATATATATTACAAATTTTCCATAAATAATATGACAAGCTGTCTAGTCTAGTTTAGTCCCTTTCTTTTAAAATAATTTTTGTTTTGAACATGCAAATAAACTCGCAATATTGTTGTTTTTAAAAAGCAAAGCAGTCTTAAAAAAATTACTTATAAAACTGAAAATGAAATATACGGTAATAGAGCTTAAAATTCATCTTAAATAAAAATAAAAATAATTAATTATTTTGATTGAAATTCCAGAATCCGATCACTGATCCTCATTTCAAAAATGTAGAATGGTCAATAAGTATTACATCAAAAGTTGTTCATTTACGATTTATTGTAATTTCTTTAAATATTCAAAAACCTCATTATTTTAATTTTATAAAACAAATTCAAAATTATCTAAATAACCAATTTAAGTTATTAAGTTTCCATGTCTGTGAATGACAATAAATATCCACTAGATATATCAAAACATTAAAACCCCAAAATAATTACCCTTCCTTAAATCATACAATATAATAAATACAGATAACAAAACAAAGAACATAAAAATCAGCGACAAAAAACACAACTACACAAGAGAAAGATAAAAACACAAGATACTTTCATTTATCTAATCGCCCGGCATTTAAAACAGAATGAATGGCCACAATCCCAACAATAAAACCAAAGCTCGGAATTAATTATTTACCCCAATCCCCTAGGCGCAATTTGCATACCGTGAGTGGTCCAAAACCATTAAACCGATTTAATGCGAAAGTCCCGCTCACTTTTCATCCGCACTTGACAAACTTCGTCTTTCTTCTTTTGCTGCGATCCCATTGGGCGAAGCAACAGGGGATTGGCGCATGCGCCGACGGAGGGAGAACGTACTCCCCACCTTGGAACTGTTGTTTGGTCTTTCAGTTTCGGTTTTGGTATTGTAATCGGCGGTTTGGGGGAATGATTTGTTCGATTTGAGGTGGTTTTGTTGACTGTGGACTTTGTACTTATAATGATGCTTTAGATGTGAAAGATATTGAAGAATCTTCTGAAAGTTAGTTTTGAAAATATATAACAAGAATATTTTGTAAAAAAGAAACATAGGTCTTTGATGAAATTGACGTTTCATAGAAACTTATGCCTTCAAGATATTTTTTTTAAAGAATAATTTTATTCTTCTATAATGATTCATTAGAAAAAAGTAACTTTCCAAAAAAAATAATTTCTTCAAAAGCTTTTATACTACGAAAATTTGATACAAAAATTTCAGAACAACAATTCTGATAACTGTGGCGTTTTGTCTGGTTTTGATAAAGAAATGGACATGGATAAAAGTAACTGGGACTTTTCATCTTGTAAAACAATTTTGTGCAACTTTTCTTATGTTGATACTTGCATTATAGACTACGAAACTGAGACAAACTTGGAACACGAAGTATGCCAAAGATTGTCAGGTAAATAATTATTTTTTCTTTGTCTCTTATACAATTAATAATAATTATATGAACTTTATCTAAAGAAGTGTATTGAGACTCGTATTTTAACTTACTCCGGGGAAGTTTACTAAAGTAGCATGTTTTGATATATTCGTATTTCATTATTTATATAATGTGTAATAGTATCATTATGATATTGCACAAAATGCAAAGCTTTAAAAAAATGTTAAAGCACCTTTTTTTAATATAAATTAATTAAAGAAAAAATTTTAACGAAATTTCTTGTATTTTTATTCATACGAAGTCCTTTTAGTTAAGCGCTTTCAAGATTATTAAAAAAAATATTATCAATGATAAAAAAAAACTCTTAAAAGTTATGGGGAATTATTTGGTTCCTGTCACCTCATTAAGCAAATAAAATTCCCTTATTTAAATTGTGTACAAATTACATTTTAAATTCAATTAATAAAATCGCCACTGCGGTTCATGTCTTGAAACTTATGTAAATGAGAAAATCAATATCCTAACTGTTTGTTTAGTCCTAAATAAAATGCATGTAAAACTAAATTTTGAAATACCACAAAATGCGTTTAAATTTATTTAGAACATCAATTTCCATCAAACAATATGCTTTTTTTAAAGTATTGCTACAATACTTTGAGAATTCTCATGTTTTTCATTGCGTCACATGTATGCGCTGATTTTATCACTAATATTAATTGTTACCGGCACAACAGGTGATGGGGTGGGAAAGTGGGAGGAAGGAATTGGGGTGGGGGTAGAAAATGTGTAAGGCTGGGTGGAAATGCGAACAATGGACACGAAGTTATATTTTAGTGAAAAGTGTTTGTATTACTCATAAATATAAAAGTCAACATTAGGTACTCTATGATACATTCAACAAAATTTTGCCATCATTTAGGCATCCTGTTGCTAAAGCTAAAATATCACCACCAAGAAATGCGCAGATTTGATACGTGTACTTACATATGTTCTCGAAAGGTTTTCAAAGATGTTCACAATATGTTCTTAAAACTTTTAGAATGTATTCTTAGATGTGTTTCAGATGTGTTTTGAATTTTGCTTTTAAAATTACATTTAACAATTTTTCTAAGCCGAACGATTTCCAAGGTATTCACATCACCTTTCTGAATGTTATAAAGTAACTGGAACGCCTTTTAATTAAAAATGTGTCTAAAGTGTTCCCAGTGTATTCTGGGAATCTGCACTGTTAATATAGAAAACCCTTGACTTATATATACCTAAATGATATCATGTGATAATTAACTCTTTAACTGAAAAGGTTTTCGCACAAATCAAAGCAAGTCAATCACATTTGCCCCCATACTCGCGTTATTGAAAGAATAGTAAAGCATATCCCAATTGCGATTCTTAAGGCACTTTTACACTTTTCATACATAACCATTGATGCATATATTATTTATATTAATATTTATAAAAGACGTTTAACTTAATAATATATAGTAAAGATAGTTAATCCTTGTATTCTATGATACTTAATTTAACTTTCTTACGAATTACATCAAGAGTTGCTATTTATTTTTCGTAAAATGTTTGTAAATGATGCATGATCGGGAACTCTTACAGAATTGTAAAGTAAATAATATTCAGCTATATAAATAGTAAATATTTGTTTGAAGTCAGAGACATTTTTATTAAAAAATTACATTTAACAGTAAAACTTTCATGCTAAAACTAAGACCGCTTGATATATAATTGTAAAAGATAAAATTATTTTAGCAATATAACCATACTTTAGTATGAAGTTGCACAATGCATATAATTTTAAAACATCTAAGAAGCTTTCTATTCTAAGAATTCTAAGAAGCTTTAGTTTAAAGCTTAGTGTGACGTTATTAAATGAAACTAATGGAAACATTTGTAATGGAAATATTAAACAACAATATTTTTTGTATAAGAAATAAATAAGAATACCTGCCCACTAGTACGTTAGCAAATTCCCCCGTAACAACATTAATTGCATAATATATCATTTTATTATGAAGTTTTTGCGATCGCTGTAAAAAAAATTGTTGGAAAGTCAATTCGTAAAATATCCCGTAAATTCATACTTTTAAATTTGATATTTGAATTTTTTCCGTTTTTTATTGTTTTAAAACATATTCAGTTTTATATTCAAACATAGTTTTATATTCCCAAAAAGTGTTTTTATTGAGCAGAATTGATAATAATTTTTACGTCCACCTATCTGTTAATTTCTTTTCCAAAATACATTTATAAAATAGTTCATTGGTTTCCTAACTTACTTAATTTCATTTTTTATGTACAATAATGAGTGTTATTTGAATGTAATATAACTAGATTTGATGCAATATAACTTGTCACCAGCTTAAAATTTTACCTATTATTGACGACGCTGTAAATTCCCTTAACACCTTCGTTTTGAGGTAAAAAAAGTAAAATTTACGTTAGATTTAGATTCGTGTTTCGGGTAATATAATTTGTCCTGAATAAATTGTATTCAAATTCATTTGTCTTATATTTTGTTTATTCGGATAAACATAAGCATGAACCTCATTTCCAGGTGGGTTTTTTTGGCCAATCGTCATTCATGGTTAAACTTAATCAATTTGTACCATGGAATAAACTTATCTTGGAATAGGGTTTGATTTTTTACACTAATTGTGCAACTACATGCACAACGTTGAACTATATAACCTATAGCATATAATTTTTAAAACTAAATTCGTCAATTATTGAATTAAAATTGATTATTAAGATTCAAATAAAATGAAAAAAGTTGAGCTAAGTGATTTATTAAGTAGTTAAATATCATTACAATATGCATTGTACTTTGTAGCTATTTAAATTCAATTGTTCTCCACTTTTCTTCTTATACCACTGAGCATGGTTAAGCTTTAAAAATAAATTTTACATAAATTGTAAACACACTATATCCCTAAAAATCCCTCAATAAACACATGACTTAGCTAAGAGCTGATAAACTAGTTAATTAACTAATACTTAAATTTCACATGTAATGCAGAAATTACTTAGATAATATTGCATTACATACTAAGCATTCGGTAATATGAATATAGAAATAAGATCTTTGCCTGGAAAGTAAAATTTTACGCGCTAAAATGAAAATAAGTTGCACATTTTCCCCATAGCTAAAGAGCTAGCAAATCCAGCAGAATGTGTGAAACAATCAATCATATTTTAGAAACAAAATTCACTATTATTAATATTTTAATTTACACATTACCATGGTACAATAATAAAAATAATGGATTCCATACTTTTTCAAATCAGAGCAAATCAGTTAAGGGGAGATAGGAGCGGTAACCGGGTCTCCAAACCGAAGTCTTCTCTCTATGTTAATCCAACGGAAAAAAAAAATCGAAGCCAAATTACTCCGGCTGTATTGAATATTTTCGCACACTGTTTCTATATGATACATAAAGCTGGCTTACAGGGCTCTATAAATCCACTTTTGAAATGGATTAAAATATTTTTTTATCAATAAATATAGTTTTTTTAGCTATGAAGTTTGTTTTTCGTTTGATTAACACCGAGAGAATACGTCAGTTTGAAGACCCGGATATCGCTCTCATTCCCCTAATCTGCAGCTTAGCTTTGCATTGTGAACAATAACGGCTTTAAAATCAAAGAGGTAACCCCATGTACATCAGTAAGACTTGTATGAATTTTTCATTCTTCATTTGCTGTAATTTTATTAACTTCAAAACCATTTTACTTACTGTTAAAAATTTTGTGTTTGGTTTCACCATGATATTGGTTCCTAGTAGCTGCAACGACTGTGTGGTGAAATGTTTCACCTTATTTTCGGTGTTTGGTTGAATCATTTTTCTGGATTTGGAAACAAAAACCTGAGAAATGGTTCAACCGAATACCAAAAATATGGTTCAATATTTCACCACACAGCCGTTGCAGCTACTAGAAACCATATTTTTGGTGAAACAAAGTGCCTAATTTTTAACAGTGCTTCGAAACACCGGGGAACCATTGAGTATCTATTCTAATTTACTATTTTGCAGGTGAAATTCCCAAAGATTTCCCACAAAGAGTGCCATCAAACTTTCGGAGAAAAAGAAGACGGAGCTGCACCATCTACCGACCCAATCAGCAATCACTTCCAGACGTGGTCTTGAGCTGTTCAGACGAAAGAAAATCATCTAGTCAAAAGTTGAAACCAGAAGTGTGTGGACGGGTTCTTAGCCACATTGCGGATCATTTTGAAATGGATAGAAGAAAGGTGGGAAAAGACGGTTGTTTTATACATTTTTTATTGTCCTCTGAAAACTAAAATTGCTTGCTTTCTTCTCTACACTGTTAAAAATAGGTTCTTTAATTTGAGAATAATGTTCTTTGTAAACATCATCTTTTATAATAAATCCGAATACATTGTTCTCAAATTTTGAAACGATTGCATATTTTCATATTTTTGAATAATTGAACTCGATTTGATTGGGATCGACTATTAAGCCTAGCACAGTGCATGATCCATCCGTGCCATTCGATCGCCAATAGCGAGTGGGTGTATACGTTTTTTGAAGTTATTGAATTATTAATACAAAAGCAAAATTTCATGCTTTTCTTCTAAAGTCTTTTCGAAAATATCATTATTTATCAATTATCAAGAAATTCATAGTTGCTAAGAAAAATTCAAAAATAATTTTCCTATCAGTATTTTACATAATTAACCTTAATTTATTTTATTTAAGTAATATCAAAAGGAAAACTTCTTGAAAAAAATTACTTTTCCAAAAATACCCTGGTCAGATTATTAAAAAATATTACTAATTTGCATACAGCATATTTAAAATGCAGTTCGGATATCCCTGGGGAAAAACATAGTGAAATTTTTTTTTAATACGCATCCCCACCAGTCTCTTCATCTCCAAAAGCTCCAGTCTCTCCCGAAATTTTTACATGGGGTTTGATAAATGGATTTATTGTACATGTATACAAGGCTAAATGTAAAAAAAAAAAACGAACCTTCGAAATATTTAAGCCATGAAACTTTTTTCGTAACTAAAGCACCTTAATATATATTTTATGAAACTTAACCGGCTTTTGATGCTTTTTGCTTCCACAGTAAGTTTATAGTAAAAAGTTGAAGCTTTTTCAAAAGCTCTGTCCGTCACCTACTTTCATATCTCAAACTGTAAAGGCAAATGAGATACGTGAAAGATTTTCGCGCATCGAAATTAGAAGTCAATGAAAATTCCAGAAAAAAAACTTCGAATATGAAGTCATTCAACTTTCAAAGAAACTGAATATATACTTATTCAAAAAAGCATAAGAAGGGGATTAAAAATTTTAATGGCATCAAATCACCATTGCTACTAGCAACAATTGCACGAGAAACTTTACATACGTTAAGAAAATCAAAAGAAATTTGTTTTTGTGACATAAATCAATTTAGAATGACTTCATATGTCGCAATTATATTCTTTAATGGTTCGTATTATTTGTTTAGATAGAGTCAAAGGCTTCCAATTTTTGTTGTTGGTTTTGAAAGCAAACGCATTTTTTTAATTTACATTTAAGCATCAATAAATTTCTATGTGCCTCAAAAATAACAGTTCATATTGTTTATTTTTGGCTATAGAAGACTTTAGAAATCGATTTAAAACTATAAGAATATTTATATTGTATGAATAAAGATGTAAAAAAATGTTTTATAGAAAATTTCTTTTTATTAGAAGTTTGAGCTAATTATAAAGTATAAAATATCAATTAATAAAAAAGAATATATAAATATAAAAATAGATGTTATTAAAATAATTCCCAACAAAAAAAAACTCCAAAAAATTTTTACTGTTCATTACCCATGTTATAAAATATAGCACTTACTTGGGTATGAATAGCGAATATGTAACTAGGTGAAAGACATATTTTTCCAAATAAGAGTACCAGAATGTTATCTTTAATTCTTATAAATATAAATAAATTTTCGTTACAAATGATAAATCGATCGAATAGTAAGCCTGAAAAGTGTTGCTTTGTCGACAGACTAACTCTTGGGGGTGATATTTATGGTAACCCTAACTCATCCATTAAGTGATCATTAGTATTGTTCCTCTTTTGGTCACGGTTGAATAGAACATTCGAATCTAAGACATCCCACAGGTTCCACGCAAATTGGAACCCCCCTGAACATCCTCTTAAAAAATGCCAAACGCGTGCTACCTATTAAAAGTCGACCAAGCGTTCAAAAACACTCATTCCTGCCACTGGTCACGTGATTCCGATTATCACATGTGTGGTGACGTCAAAAAATGACGGTCGCGTGTCTCGATTATTTCGGAGGTGTGAACGGAAGTGAAGAAACAATTTCTCGTTGCGCGCGAAAAAACTCACGTATTTTTTATAGTTGAACAATGGGTTAACATTTTCCGCCCCCACGTTTACAAAGTGGGGTACCATTAAAAAGATGTGGGGTGCCGGGTGGCGTTATGCTTCGAATTATGTACTGGTGTGATTTCTGTGGCGTAGGAATACAATGGTTACAAGTTTGAGTGCTTGTGATTTTTTAAAAAAAGAGTTGTTATTTTTAATATATTGTTGGAGTGTGAAAATTATGATATTTTGGGAAGTGTCAAAAAAGCAAAAAGGGGGTTTGGTGTAAAGGGGTGATTATTGTTTGTGTTTATGGGAAAGGGTTTTATTTTATTTTTGGAGGCGTGGGAAATCTTTTCGAAGAGTTTTCTGAATAGCAAACAACAAGTGCTTGTCCTACTTCAAAGTTACTTTTTTGAAATACTCAAAATATGTTTCAATTGTGGGAATATTCCGATAAAACTATTCACTAAAAATATACGTTTACACAACAAATTATAATAAAAGAGTGTAATCTTATGTATATATTTTAATTCCTAGTTGCTTTGATATTTGTTCAGTTATGCAAATTTAAAATGAGAAATAATTAGTCTTTTGTGTCAATTATTTACTTGTACAATCTTTATATATTAGTTAAATAATATTTAAGTACAAAATTATGTTTAGAAAATGATAAAATATTAAATTATAATACGTTGTTTCTTGAATGTAACACCAAAATTTAAGGTTTTTTTTGTTCAATTTTGAACTTGCGAACTTTATTCAAAAAATAAATTCAAGATTCTTATTTTCAATGAAAAGTTTCAGTACATATTTAATATGCACTCATATATTATTTTATAATTTTTAAAAGATACTATTTATTAAAAGTCTTAACTAATGGGTAAAACATAGATTTATTATGCTGTTAGATTAATAATTTGTATTCATACTTATTTTTTTCATTACAGAAGACAACGCACCAAAATCTAGCTGAACTTCCGAGAAACATTCCAAATCAAAATGAAAAAAGATTATGCGAACATCCAGCCTGTGAAATATTTCAAGACATCAAAAAAGATGGAGAAAGCACAAACAGACAAACGCACAATTTTCAAGATGAAGAAATTGGAAACATTTCTGAAGGGAAGCCCACTTTTGCTATACACACAATTTTAAAGAATCTTTTGCAACGAATCATTGAAGAAATATTGTTTAACAAGTAATTCTAAATTAAACTTTGTCTTAAATATATTTATTGGATACATTGTAAATATGTTTTTATTGTAAATATGATGTTTTGTAAATTTATATGTGTGCAAAATAAATAACTGGTTGGCGATGCCAATCCGCTTATAACATGAAAGTTGCTTTGTATATGTTACTACCAATTTTATTTTATTTCTTGAGTAAATTTTTAGTAATGTGAAGCAAGCAGCTATAAATGAGCCACGGCAAGAAGTGTCAGAGTCAGCTAGTATATAAAATGAAACATTGATATCATTTTCTTTATTATAATAAAAATAACAAAAAGTACAATATTAATATTGAACACTCTGAAGATCGTTGTAATCCCATGCGAAAGAATACAAAATAAGCAAAACACATAAAAAAATTTCTTAATAATACAAGATGGACCAGACAGTAAAATAAGGCAAAAACGTAGGTGATATTTAAAAAATAAACAATACAATTCCCTTTCATTAAAAATTACTTTTATATTCGTTGTAATTTCATTCATTCAAAATTATTATTTTTTAATTTATACTAAAAGCAGGTATCTTT
Organism: Oedothorax gibbosus; assembly: GCA_019343175.1. NCBI lineage: Eukaryota > Metazoa > Arthropoda > Arachnida > Araneae > Linyphiidae > Oedothorax > Oedothorax gibbosus. Next base: position 31,002,707 of record CM033276.1, read on the forward strand.
AAACTTTTTATAAAAAGAAAACGGTGATTTTTTGGTATAATTTGCAGATCAACATGGAAATTATTGTATTGTTTAGGAGCTAAATAAGAAAAACATTTGTGAAAGATCTCCTTATTGGTTCGGGGTACATCAAAAATTACGTAGAGAAGGTATTATAGTAATTATATATTTTTTTAGAGTACTTATTATATATTTAAAATACTTATATATAATTTAAATATGACATTTTCGTTTCAAATGATACCTACAAGTAATTCGCTGAAGATACATCAGTTAAACTTTCAACAAAAGAGGTAATTCGTTTATGTATGTTTTTTGCTGTCTATAAGTACACTCATCTAAGTTTTTTCAGATAGTATTTAAAAGTTTGGGTGTGAAAGGTTTGTCCCATTTTAAGTAAGATACATTAAATGTAAGGGTGACCGGGGCTAGTTTTACAATGGGGTAAATACCTGGCCTTCATTTGGAAGTAAGCCATTAGGGAGCACCAACAAGTGACTTATGATTTGAAGCAACACGTAATATTTCACCCACAAGCACCTTTGTTTACTTGGTGTAGTCATATTTGGCGTAAATATTGTCGTATCGCTGTCTTTGTGATTTTTTTAACATCGAGTAACGTTTCATCCTACATTATTAAATACTACTACGTATCTACAATGTATTTTATTAAATTTACTGTTTCGTCGTAGTGAGGACTAAAATGTAGTTTCTTCCTTAACTATGTATTTGTGTTCAAAACGACTTAAATTTCGACTCGTCGAGGCATTATTAAAGTCAAAATATAGTGATTGGGTAAGTTTTTCAAAACTTTAGGAACGAATTCCAATAATTCTATATGTTATAAGACATCTGCATCAAAGTATATTTGATCCAGGACTTATCTTTTAGACTTTTTTAAAAAAGACACATCCTTGGCCTTGGAAGCATGCAAAAAGTACTAGAAAAAAAAGTCAGTACTGATAGTCCTGATAGCATATGTTACTTGAAGAATAGCAGTTTCTTTTGACAGTTTCAAATTTTTTACACTATAACCACAATGTGTCTTGTGGGCCAGGAGAACATTTTTCACGAATTTGTTTTACAATTTTATTTTGTGAACAAGTTCAGCTCTAATGCTTGCCATGTCCATAACTATAAATTCACAGTCATTAACATTCACGACAATTAATCCAAACCCATAAAAATTGCGACAGCACGTAAAACATTGTTAGTGTATTTTCTTTGTATTTAAATTGCACCCATCATATAAAGTTAATTAATTCAGAACGACAAGGGGGATCATCTCAGTCTCTAATTATGCACCTGCCAAAACGATGGTAACGAACATGTCCTTTAGTTTACAATAGGAGATATATAAATAACAGCATCATTTTGTTAATATTTTTAATCATTAAAAATATATTTGGAAAATTTACCCTATGCATATTAATAGAAGGGGAGACGTAACCGTAAAAGGGGCAGTTTTCCAACTCAACATATATGGACTTAACTGCTTGCTGTCAAAAATTATACTTACTTTTTAGAAAAGAAGCAATTCCAGTTTGTAGATGATAGTGTTAGAAAAATAATGATAACCCGTTTCCCAAAATTAGTAAAAATATGCAAGAACAAAGGACAAAAGTGAGAAAATTAGGTCTTTCCTAATTAAAAATATATCTTTCTAACAGTTATTGATATAAAATATTTCTTTTTACGTAATTGTAGGGACATTAGTACATTATTTTGAGTTATTTAAGGGGAGTCGGATGGTTCGATCTCGCCCAGGTTAATTTTACTAACTTTAGGAACATTTCTCTCAGGAACTATATGAGATATCATTATGATTTTTTATGGTTTGTTCCTTATCTATATTTTTTTGATTTAAATATTGAGAATATTTCACAGTATAAAAAAATACTTGTACAGTGATTTTTTTTAAATATGTATTAAAAAAAAACCAAAAAATCCGATTTAAACTTATATAAAAAAATTTTGAGCAGAAAAATTTAAAATTCGTCAGTTTAAATCAAAGAGCTATTAATGGGAAAGAAATAATAAAACAAAGCATGTTGATATCTTCTATAGTTCCCGAGAAAAATGTTCCCAACTGTTGAAAAACCTTACATAAATGAGCACTAAAACCTTAGAACTTTCTAGCTACCATCACTATTTGAAGCGTGTATGGGCAGTTCTACATAATTTTTAATTTCAGGTATAAAAGACTTGTGAAATTTATTTTTTCAAAATCACTTTAAATACTTGTATAAAGGTTTATAAGGGTTCTAGAATTACAAAAAAAAGTTTAGCAAGGCTCATTTGAATTTTTTTTACCAAAAAATTTAGGGATGGCGGTTTTTTTTTTAACCGGTTTCAAAGAAACCGGTTTAAACTGGCCTTATGAAAATAACTAATTTTCAATGCAACCGAAGTCACGAACAAACCGGTTAGTCTTAAAACAGGTTTCGGTTTTCCATCCCTAGATCATTGTGACGGTTAGGAACGGAAGGTAAAGAACGGACGGTGAGGAAATTCACGATGTTTTTCCGGTCTTTTTTGTGTTGAAACTAACTCTAGTTTTATAAAAATGGATTTTTTTTTTACTCCTTATACTCCACTTAAACATTATAGAAAAAAATTCCAATTATTAAGCAAAAATTAACCTTAACCATGGGGGATTGTAAAGAAAGTAATAAAGCCACGCAGCTCATTTTACTGGACTGGGTTTTTTAACTTTTGGGCTTATTGGTGAAGTATAGCAAAAAAATGCGGCTACTAACTGAAATGTGAGTTTTCTACAATACAGTTTTCATGATTGAAGAATCACTGTAGCTCCATCCAGTGCCTCTCTTCGACACTTTAGTAATGAGGTCAGTGAATGTACCAAAACCCAGGGACAAAGTTAGGAGAAGAGAAATACACATTATGAATATTAAAAGCCAAAATTTTATGGAAGGAATTTGTTAAGATATAGTATTAGTTCAATTTAAAATCCAAATGAATGTAATTTTTAGCTCAAAAATGTGTTGGTTTGAGCCCTAAAGTAAAAATTTAACATTCGGGATATGGGAAGGTAAGGAATTTTCTGCATTGTTTTGCGTCTTAAAATTTTTTTAGAGTTTCTTTGCTTTAAAATTCCGTTTTGCAATTATATAAGGACCAGTCTATTAGTATAATAAGAAAAAATTGAAATGAAATATTAATTTTTTTTAAAGTTATGCCCAAGGGACATAAAATTAAAAACTATGTTAGAATTGCCCGTATACCAATTTTATTTAAAACTATAAAATATATACACTGCAAAGGTATTGAATAAACGCTCCAAATACTGGTGGCAGCTGGAAAGTTCCAGGATTCGGGGGTAATCCTGCATCAAACTCCCATTTTTTCCTGGCTTCTTTGTCAAGTGTCGTATCTGATATTAAAAATGCTCGATAGTTAACTGAAAACGTAAACCTTAATTGCGCAGCCTACTCACCCTCCCCCCCAACGCTCGCATACAATTCAAATTCCTAAATCCGCCCATAAAATTCCACCACCCCAAACCAAACAACAAATCTGATTAATGACCATTCGTCCTCTATCACCATTACAGAAAAGGAGGCGCCGGGAATATCACCGCCGAAAATGCAAATCTAAATTAATTATTTGGAAAAGGGGCTCGGACCAACGATCTGCACAACTTTTCAAGATTTATCGTCTGCTCTAATCGAAAGGTGCCTCCGAACCTGCTGACCACTCAACTCGGCGACGTTCCTTTTAGAACAATGGAACCCTGATTCGACCGATGTCACGGAATCATTCATCCGTCATTAGCTCCTCACCCCCCCCCCTCCCCCTTTGTCCAGAAGGCCACTCATTGCTGTTCAAACACCCCTTATTAGATGCCCAAGCAGCGGGGATGCATTTGGGCAAGGTTGCTAGAGGGAGGGTTGACTAGTTTGCATTGCCACACATAGAAAAGTTCAGCAAATAGAGCAGTGGTCTTTAACCACATAAATGTACAGATGTGTTACTAACCCGTCCAGCATTAGTTATATTTTCCAACAACTCATAAACAAATTCGATTTAATTAGTGTAAAATTTAAAAAAAATAATAAAAGATTAAAGCACAAACTAGTGCTTATAAACAATACATTGCAGAAATATAATTTCAAATTTTGTAATTTTTTAAAATAGCTTTTTTTTTTAAATTAAACCTCATATGATAAAACACAAGTTACACCGTTCCCTTTTCTTAGTATCTCAAGAAGGTTTTTATAGATTCTTAGGTTAATACGGTACTTCACACTGTCATCGGAAAAATGGATAGTGTAGTTTAAAATCCTCTGATTGATACGAACGTATAAATCCGTAACCTGAAGTTTCGAAGAGTCGTTTTTAATCCTTTGCTACAGAAATACATCACAAAAATATGAAAGAAATAATTTTTCAGTTGACAATTTTAATTTTAATCTCATAACACAATGAAAACAATTTTACACTTGAGCCAATTGTTATTCCTCATAGGGATCCAACGAAAAATACGCTTGTTGACTGAGTGAGAGTGTTTACTTAGTTGTGGTTAAATATAGGGATCTCTCGTTGCATAAAAAGATGTCGCTTAGGCTTCAGCTTCATCACAAGGGTAAAGAAATTTAGTTTTCCAAGTTCAAATCTCTGTGTGGGTTCAACTGTTTTAATGTTGTTAATGCATAATAGAGGTAATACATTCCTTAACAAATATACTTCCCTCATCCTTAAACTCCTAGATTTGGCCACAAAAGGTTAAAATTCCAATTGAGTTACCTTTTGAAATAAAGTTCATTTACGTCCCATGAAAAAAATATACCACGACAATGGATAACAGCGTTCATCTGTATTCCATAAATAATATTCATGGTCTGACAATAAAAAATACTGTAAAAAACAAATGTACAAAAAATCATATCAAATTAGAACATTTAGTTTATTTACGCTATTTAAAATAAAATTCAATGTACACAAAGTCACAACAATCCTTCCTTTACATTCCAGCACCACCAATCCCCAATGCAACGAGCCACCCTGTTTGCTAGCAGCCTTGACTCCAAGGGTGCCATCCCCCATGGGTGGCAGTAAGAGATTATAGGGTGATTTGTGGCGCGTCAGCAGTGGTCACTTTTCATTTAAATCTTGTGTGGACACTCCAATGGGGGGTACGTAATGACTTCAAGGGGGGGATTTAGAATTCAAGTAAAATGTAAATTGATTGCGTCAGATCGTAAAGGACGCGCGTGCGGATCATTTGTTAGAATTTAATGGATTTATGTGGTTTTTTTTTATGGAATTGAAAATAGGTAGCCTAACTAGACGAAATTCAATTCAAAACGAATTCAAGAGAATTATATACTTTAGAGGAAGCAAATATTGCGTCTTTATTTACGTATTTAAAATACAGGGTGTCCTTAAAAGAATGTCCGAGTTTTAATGGTATATTACAGGAGTTTATTTTATACTAAATATAACAAATCATACATGACATTGAAGGAAAACTAACCTAGTTTTTCCTATAACTGCTTAATGTGTGTGCTTTTAGTGATACGGCACACATCCAAACGAAAATGCAATTCTTTCCATACTGTCTGTAGCAACTCCGGAGTAATGGAAGCAACAGCCTGTGCAATTCTACCTTTAAAGGTTGGTAAATCGTGGGGTAGGGGTGGAACGTAGATCCGATCTTTTACGAAGCCCCAAAGGAAGAAATCACAAGGCGTGATGTCAGGTGAATGAGGCGGCCAGGGGTAACACAACTTGGACATTCTTTTACGGACACCCTGTATATTAAATTACGAGACCCGTAGCCTGTATCTCTAGTGCGACGTTATTTCTACCAAATCAAAAATATTAATGTGTCAAGAAAAAAATTGTTTCCTTTTCTAGTTATGATTCAGAAAACAATGATGGTTTTTTTTCAAATGCAAACATTGATTTGTGGTTGATCTGTGGAGACTTATTTAAGTCAAAATGTACTTTGTTTTATGTATATTACGGTGAAAATCAAGAATTAATATCATAATATATATTATATATATATATATATATATATATATATATATATATATATAATATATTATATATATATATATATATATATATATATATTATATATATATAATATATATATATATATATATATAGTAATAATATATATATATATATATATATATATATATATATATATATATATTATATATATATATATTATTATATATTTTGTAGTTAAGGAGCATCAATTTACCTATGATTAGTAAGGTACGATTAAATAAGGTTTATCTGCAACTCTGAAGTTATAAACTCTGACCATATCATGGACTGTGCGGGTCTAAATAGAGCTTCACAGAAACAGAGAGACTTTGTCACACTGTACTGGAAGGCAAGAGACATCATGGACAGATAAGAGATGGCCATCTTCTCTTCCACCCTTTTTCCTTCGGACTTGTTTGTTACTTTTTTTTCCATTTATGTTCTACTGTTGCCGTTCTATGATTGTTTGTTATCGTCTGTTGTCTATTTCAGCTCAAAGTGATGAGATCCAGTATAATGTATGGATTAATTTCCAATAAAGCCATATGTAAAAAAAGTAAGGTACTAAAAAAAATTTCTTCAGTTATTTGTTATAAACAAGTTTACGATGCGGAAGTTTGCGATGTCGAAAACGATTTGCAAATATAAAAACTTTGAATATTGAAAAAATTTGTACTTTTTTTTTAGTTTATGTGTTTTGTTTAGACTACATAAGTTCGTTTTTAATATTCTACTTTATTAGTAGGTTGATTCATTGGTTCATTTTAAATACCTTTAAAAATGATTTTTGTATTAGTTACGTGTTTTAAAAGATATGAAAATAAAAAAAAATCGATTAAATTTTTAAAAAAATGAATGGGAATATTTCTATTGATGTCACGCTCTGAATACTGCGATTTCATTGGTTGTTTTGTTTTCTTTGACAAACTGTTGAAACAAGCTCATTGGTTTTTTATAACGTCACTCGCTCCGAACTGCGATTTCATTGGTTGTTTTGTTTTCTTTGACAAAGTGTTGAAACAAGCTCATTGAATTTTTAAAAACTAAATTTATGTAATATATTTACTATCCATTCTTAAATATGTTCACACACATAGTCTGGGCATCAGAAAAAAGCTTTTCAGTAGTTAGTCTACTTGAATTTAGTATTTTACATTAAATACGTATATTAAATTTGGAAGCAAAGAAAAATAGGCTAAACTTTAGGCTGAAAGGCTATCTGTTTGGAAGTAGTTGAAATAAAAACACTCTTAAAACCAAAAATAGAATCTTAATATTCAGAAATAAGAAAAAATAAAGAGGATTCCATTTTTAAACACTGCTGGTATTAATCTTTTTGAGTAATAAAAATGATTTCAGTAACGTTTGGAACCCGAGTCTCATTAATTTATTATTGATAATTATTGAATATAACAAACAATTTGTTGAAATTTGTTTTGAATGTTGAGTAAATTGATCAAAATTTTAAATTGTTTATCTTTAAAAATGACGGTCTTTTATTTAAGAGTTACATAAATACTCAAAATACTTTCCATACTTTTCATCGGTTTACTCTAAACGATTTTCAGCAAGACAAAACAGCACTTCAGTCAAAAAGTATGCCGATCCACTCTCAAAACCCAAAATTTAGAATGTAAAATTAAAACTTCATTCTAATCCCCACTCTCTAAATACCTCTCCTAAATTTCCCTTTATCTTCCCGCGGTATTCTTTTCCAAAACATCAAAACCCACCGCTGCCATTCGAAAAAAACAAATATCCACCACTTTAAATCTACAAAGACCAAACGATTACCGGCGTAATATGAAGTGAAATGAAAGGGGTGGGTCAGACCCCGCCGCTGCTTGAAGTACGTCCTCTCTAGAAACCGGAAATTTTAGATGGAACGCCGGAAAACGGATTTTTTTCCTGGTAATGTATTGTCTCTGAGTAAGATGGTCGGTTTTAAATACCGTGTAATTAAATCTACGTTGGAGGGAGTGTGGATGGTTATCAGTAAAGTGACTTGAGTCAAAATCCAAAATAGAATAATTTTTTTTATATGTTTGAGTTTATATCTCTTATCTTTGGTTACAACACTGTAAAAAAATCATTCTGTAAATTTTACAGAAAAAAGATGCGAATGTATATATGATACCACAGATTTAACTCGTACGTCTGTCTCAGTGTACTCTGGCACCTCCTTGATTAAGAGAAACTGTCGGTCCCATAAAGCTAATGCATTAGTTTCGAAATCACAACTTTTGCGAAAGAATTGCTTTGACATGTTATCTCATTTTCACCAGGTATGGGTCATTCTCAAAAAATGTTACAATTCCAACTTCCAATGTTAAAAAAATAAAGTTGGTTTTTATTTAAAATATTTGTTACTATTACATTAAGAATTCTTCTCTCTAATGAAACTCCACAAAATCTGTAAATTTTTTAAATAATTTATGCCTTTATTCAAATTTTTCACTTACCGCAAAGCTGTTATACCGAGAGTAAAGAAGCAAACGTGATAAAATGTACGTATAGACACCACACTCGAAATGCTTTCAACTACAAATTTTCTACAGTATAAATATTTTGATAGCAGCGCTCCTGATTTCTTAGTTTGAACTATGTTTAACGACAACGCTTCTTATTGGATGGTTCTTTGCAACGGGATCCTTTGCCGGGTGGAACTAATTGGTTAAGTTTTTATTAACGTAAATTTCTTATTTGTGTTTTTCATTCTATAAAAAAGAAAAAGCGGCAGCTACAACGGGAAAAGTCAAACGATTTTTTCCACTTCTTTTTTATAGAAAAATGAATTGCTCCATTGAATCTTGTGTTAATAATTATTTTTTATATAATTAATAATATAAATTTAATTATATTATTTTTTATTTTTAACGTTTTCAAAAAATAATTTTATAGCTTAATACTTTTTAAAAATTAATTATTTATTTTTTTGATAGTAATAAATAGATAGTTTGATAGTAATATCTAGATAATTCGTACACTTTTTAAAAAGTTCTAAATGGGCAGACGATTTTTTCCTCATTTTACAATAAGTGTATTTGTTTGAATGACTAATTTGTTTTATTTGTGAGATCTTCTACTGTTTCGTCTCTGTTACACTAATTCGTCTGAAAGTAAAGTGTTCCCATCTATCAAAGAAAATACCAAGGATCAATGCCTTGCATATTAATACTTTCGCTGTGGATGGTCTCTAAAAGCATCAATATCTTAAGATCCAATAATATGTAATATGTCTATGACGTGTAATGCGGCAACAAAAGCCGTAGCAGCGAAAGAGTTAAAACGAATCAATTAAAATAATCAATTAAAATTAATCAATTAAAACGAACAGCAAATACGATCAGCTTAAAACAAGTTTTAATTAGTTTCATACTACAAAAAAATTAAGCTACATACATCCACTGCAAACGGAAAATACAATCCATGCTTCCTAATCCAAAGTTTTAGCTACAAAATATATTTTGGATTTTCGAAGGATGTGGGGTTTGCCATTAAATTACGTCTGACTAGTGCATACCGGAGAATACCTTTTCATCAACGTGATTATATGTCTTCTTAAAGATTATGATTAAGAGCAGTGATCGTAATTGTAGACTTCGATAAGCTTAAAAAAATACGATATGATTAAAAGTTCTTCTGTTTAATCAAATATTTAATAATATGTGACTCGCAATTATTTATAGTTACAAATAAGTTGCCATGTCATCTGGAATTCCGCATATGCCAAGCAACAATCAAAACTTTTATGTCTAATTAGTTCGTAGTTAAAAATTGGGGGCGCTGTGCTCATCAAAGAGTTAGCTTTTTTTCTATGGTAACAGAGAGGACAGTACGAGTGGACAAAATATACTTTATCATCGCTTTTTGCTATGAAGTTTAGTAAACTTAAAATTTGTTTTTAGCTTATCGTAATCAGATACTTAAGGGCTTTAAACAGCACTATGACTTTATTCTTAAATAAGTTCCAGTTTAACAGAAACACGGTAGCATAGTAGTCATTGAATAATTACACTCACCTTAATTTTTCAAACTTTTGTCTCTTTCCTCCATAAACTAAAATTTTATGAGAAAACTGTCAGGCATTTCAGAAATAAGTGTCTATGGTGGTACTTATTTCAGCAAAAATTTTTTCATTTTTTTTGCATTTTTTGTCGTGAAATTTTGGTAACAGAGTCAAAAAACAAAATTCTTCGATTCTGTGGGACACAATATATTAAGCTACAAAAGAAAACTTTTTTTAAATTAAGTGGTGGTTAAAAGCTTATTTGATAGCCAAGATACATGTTAATCAATATAAGCATCAATAATTACGAAATATTTATTTTAAGTTACAATTATCTTCTCTTGTTCTTTAATTTTTCGTCATGAAATACGTGAATTTTACCGAATTTGCTCCTTTAAATGAAGTCTCCAACTTTTGTTTTAGTATTTTTGTATTTTTAAAATATTGGTACAATAACTTTAAAGTTCGTTCTTTTATGCAGTCCAAGTGAAAATTCCGTAACAATAAAATTAAAAATACTATAAACAATGAAAGCTGTGGGACACCATTTTGTAACATTTTTTGAAAATGACCCGTATGCGAATCATCATAACATCAATTTAAAACCAAATTGAAAAGAAATTAACATCCGGTTATTTAATTATTAATTGATAAAATTTTAAAATAGGGTCGTCATCTGCTGAATATTTTGTTTCATTTTAAAACTTCGAAAATATATAATTAAATAAATAGATAAGATTTCCGTTTCAAATTTGTTTAATTTCGATGTTATGTAGATTCCCATACCTGGGAAAAAAGGGTTGACATTGTTAAGCAATACTTCTGCGGAATTTGTGATTTCAAAACTAATGCATTAGCTCTTAAGGACTGACAATCTCTCTTAACTGAATTTATTTCCCCAACACAGATCCTATTTATAGGATGACTGGTAGTAGGTGGGATTCGAACCCACTCTCTCCTTTCATGGTTCAATCTCAAGCAAGGCGGACGCCTTTACCCACCAGGCCTTGGAGTCGTGGATTGGGAAAAACACAGCGAATGTTTTAATTCTGAAGATCAAAATTCTATTTACTGCCGTTTGCTTCGCCAGCCATGATTGGATAGGTTCTACTTCCATGATTCTCTACTTCATTATAACATCAATTTTATGTAAACTAAAATTTTTATCACTGCGATGAAAAAAATAACCGCAAAATGTGATGTAATTTTAGGAATTTGTTTTACAGTGTCTACAGATTCTCGAAACAAAACTAATGGGACTCCATCTCGATTACAAAAATGAGGTTTATATAAGATAGAGACCGTATGAGGTTTTAAGGGCAAGAAGAACCAAATATGCTATTTTAAAGAAATATCATTGTGATATGTTGCAAAAATAACATTTAATATTATATTAATTGTTTACAATATAAAATAAAAAAATTTCTTATATTCTTATTCTTCTTATTTTTCTCTCTGGTAATTAGACTTATAACAGTTGTTCAAGTTATTACAAATAATAATTGTTCTTGTATAATAATACTCTAAATAATAAAAGAAGTTCTAAATAAAAATAATTATTGTTCTATAAAAAAAATAGTTTAATAATGGGAAGATTTCTTATGATGTCACGCTCTCCATACTTCAATTTCATTGGTTGTTTTGTTTTCTTTCCCTACTACTTGAAACAAGCTAATTGGTTTTTTTATAACGTCATGCGCTCCAAAATGCGATTTCATTGGTTGTTTTGTTTTCTTTGACAAAGTGTTGAAACAAGCCCATTAAAATAACACTAATTCGTTTAACGATAGTTAAATTAAATTAAATTAAATTAATCATTAAATTAATTAAATTAAATTAAATTAAATTAAATAAATTAAATTAAATTAATTAAATTAAATTAAATTAAATTAAATTAAATTAAATTAAATTAAATTAAATTAAATTAATTAAATTAAATTAAATTAAATTAATAAATTAATTAAATTAAATTAATTAAATTAAATTAAATTAAATTAAATTAAATTAATATAAATTAAATTAAATTAAATTAAATTAAATTAAATTAATTAAATTAAATTAAATTAAATTAAATTAAATTAAATTAAATTAATTAAATTAAATTAATTAATTAAATTAAATAAATTAAATTAAATTAATTAACAATTATTCTTATAACAATAAATTAATTTAAAAAATTTACGATTACTCTTATAACTATAAAACAATTTCAAACGATTAAATATCGCAATTTTTTTTTATAAAATTAGTGTAAATTTAAAAGCTGCACCAACTATCAATCTTTAGCAAATCTCAGATGAAAATGATAAAAAAAAGTATTTATAAATACGTGAACTTTTTACAATAAAATTGACTGAAGCATACTTTGAAATTTCATGAAAATTTCGTGAAATTTGACGAAATGATGTCGTGAAAAGTGCTTCACATAAACCTTTCGTCAAAATGGGGTAAGTTTGTGTCTGAGCACATCGCATAAAGTCACGTGATCTTGTTAAGGAAGTATTGTCGTATCATTAAAAAGAGACGAATATTTTTGAGGATTAAAGAATTATCAAAAATGGGACTTTTATTTATAAAAGCGTAACAACAACGAAACTCTTAGTAAGTTTTTAACACCCACCTTGCACTATAAACCGTTATTCCTCGGACCATCATCCATAACCCTTCCTTCCCTTTTTTAACCCTTTCAACCCAATCTCTGGGAACAATCAGGGAACAGCGCAATTAAAGGAGGGTCTTTAAAGCAGACGGAAGCGTTGGATTTTCCAGTATGCTTGAAATGGGAGAAGAGGCTGGCGTTTTAGTAGATAGCGAAATTTTATTTAATTTAAAAAGTTTTTTTTGTTTGATAGAAGCTAATTATCATATAAACGCCTAGGAATATTTTTATTTTGTTTTTATAGTACGACTTTTAATGCTTCGTTTATCATTAATTGGAAGATTTTTGATTAAAGAAATGTTTGATTTGTAGTCTGCGCCCCAAATGGACAAATAATAATAGATTCTGGGATGAACCTAGGAAAAGCAGAGCTTCTTAAGAAATTTGTTGTTAACTAGTTGCTTTAAATGATAAAAATTATAACAAAAGAACCGCATGGCGTTACAGATAGAATTTATATATGATTTCCAGTTAAGATTTGAGTCTATGTGAAGTCTAATATACTTAATGGTATATATAGTATATACCATGCACAATTTTCGTAATTTATTGGAAGCTCACTTAATTTCGTCAAAAGGGTCATAAAACTAGATTTTTGTTTTAAATATATAGGTTTAGCTTATAATATTTATTATAACAGTCTAAGATAATAAATTAAGATGATTTTATTATAATAGTGTTTAAATGTGAAACAAACAGATTACATTCATTTAAATAATTGTTGTAAGAATTTCCAACTGCAGTAAGTTTTTTAAGAAACGATTTTTAATGCTATAATATCATCAATTAAATGTATAAAATCAGCTTGCAAGTGTCCTACGTATATTTTTATTTCTAAATTAATTATCTTAGAGCTAGAAAAAAATAATTTTAATTAAGAAAGTTTACTTTATGGAAGTTATTTTTAGGAAGTTATTTTTAACAAAGCCACTGCATTTAGAAATAGTGAGTCTTAAAAAAATCGACTAAGAACAAAATAACAGTAACAACTAAAGAAAACTATTAACTCTAAATTTTAGCTACTAAAATTTCTGAAAAAAAATTTCCTTTAATTTAAAGAAATACCGTTTTGAAATTTTTTTAAGTTGTTGTATATTATTATCTTATATAACCAAATAAAATCTTTGTATACCATCGACTTTTTAATGGTCTTCTGAGGATTACTTTCATATATCTACAAATTTTCAAATTATATTGAAGTGTAGCTTTAGATATTTGTTATTGTAGCTTTAGATATTGTAGCTTTAGATTTTAATAGCACTAGATACCGTTAGACCTACTGCAATTTACCCCAAAGCCAGATAATTACATTTTCAAAATTTATGATTTTCATCTTTCGCTTTGTATGTAGAATTAAATTTAGTATCTGATCTTATATACACACAAAAATTATTTTAAAATAAAAACTTAAAAATTTGAATTAAATTAAAATATTCGAATTATTTACAGAAGCGTATAAATTGTTAGTAGTTTTATATGTTATCCTCTTAAGATGGCAACACTAAAATGTCCCCTTATGACACTAAAATGTAGCTATCTTCTTGCACTTCAAAACTATTTGCCTCGAGTCTTTCAATCAGTAGTTGTCTCCATAAAAAAGTATACTCCTGTAACGCTTCCCGCCATAAAAGATACTTCTAGAATGCACATAAATCATGGAAGAAGACACAAAAAGAACTTTTCCCCCTTTCCAAAAGTCATAACAAACCTTATATTCTTCCACCCACAGAAAAAAATGGAGCCCAAAGAATGGCGCCATAACAATAAACACCCAGCCAACTATCCTTTCATTTACAACTTTGCCGCAGAATGGTTGCTATCCAATGCTATCCTACTGTAAGATGTAATGGATAGTAAATACTGTGTATTTTAAGGGTATAAGAGGGAGTGATACAATGATCTGCTACCCAATACTGGCAAATGCATCTCTGTTACAACTTTCCGGGGAAAAGCACAAATTCATTATAAGTAAATTAATTTTATGAAGTTATTATTAAACTAAGATATTGCTTAAAAATGTGGTATTATTTGTTTACAACAATTGAAGAGATTAAGGAAATAACGTCTGTGTGACATTTTTGAAAAAAAAAATAGAGTTTTGTGTCAATGAACATGTTATTTCAACCTTCAAAGATAACAAGTTTCCTACCCTTTTTCATATAGTTTAAGTTAAGTGTATTTTTTTACGGTTTGAAAGCACTGATTTTAGAGGATGTTAGTGCAAACTAAAAACTTTAAAAGTCATTTTCTAGTTTTCACCGTTTTGTTGCATAGCACGTTTTCGCACATGAGCTCTTTAATTTCGTTTTTATTAAAACAACAAGTTCAAGTGATAAACTTGGGTTTAAAACTTGGAAGGTTTCTGTTTCGGTTCAGTAACACTTTCAAATGCCTGCTTACAGCCTCTTTAAGAGATTTAACACTACCACATCCGCTTCATACATGTCCTAAACACGTCCCTGTCTCGTAATGTATCTAGCATTGCACTTGTCTCTATTTTTTAACGCTAGGCAAATGTGTTTAGCATGTGTAATTTATCCCAATTCTATCATGAATGATATTAGTCGTTTGTAATTAGTTTTAAGCAATAAGTCCTGGTCTAATTATATCTCGTATGACCAAAAAAATCTAGCAAATCTGTAAAATAGTGGAATCTACATTTGACTAAAATATGTTCTACAAGCCACTCTCCGCCACCCCTTTCTCCCCCACGCAGGCCTACCGGAAGTTTGTCGAATCCAACAGGAAGCTCTCGGATCTTCTCGCTGCTGGAATTCCACTTGTGGCGGTGGCAACACCGAAAGGATTGTGACGTCGCAGAAGAAGTCTCCGCTGATTAATGTGGGCAATTTGCGGAGAGGATTGCACGCCGGAAGAAAGGGGAAAAGCGACTCGATGCATGCTAAATGCCTGCTCTTGCTGAGAGATTAGACACAGAAAGAGGCCAAGTTTGGGAGGAAAATGCGCCAAACAGAATGTGTTGAACCAGTTACAAAACCTTATGAAAAAAACTTGAGAATAATGAGAAACTAAGGTTTTTCACAACAACAACAAAAAAAAACGGTAAACACAGGAGAATTGACTTTCATATGATTTCAGATTATGGTAAATCTGTTTGATTCCGTTTGGTAGTAAAATGCGCCAAATGTAATGTGTTTAACCCATTACAAAAGGTACAAAAAAAGCATAAGATTAACTAGAAACCATGGTTTTGCAAGAAAATGGCATTCGTAGGAGAACTGATTTTCAATTAATTTCTAGATTATTGTGAACCCGTTTGATTCCAGATTCATAATTTTGTGACTGTAGGTTTCCGCAAATGCAAAATTAAAAATGCTAATTCAGAAAATTGATTTAATTACAAATAGTTCGATAATTCCAACAATCAATAATAATCCTAATTGTCCGGCCTGTTTTTCACACACCAAGTTTTATCAGCTCTGTAATAGTGAATACGCCTTTTAAAGAATAATTTTTTTCTCAACTATATAACAAATGAAGTATAACGAAGATTTGATGTCCGTTATGTTATTGAATTATTATTCGTTATGCTATTGAATCCAGCTTTCATTCTTACACTTCCTTCAATCGGTTCTCTGTTCCCACGTGACATTGATTCACCAATCAAGGCCCGAGAAAGAATTTATTTTTATTTAAAATTTTTGATGAAAAACGGGACCCGAAACAATGTCAGTGAAACTTTTTCTTCACTGCATGGCAAGTATCACCAAAGAAAACCTAGTTTTACAGGATGGGCGTTCATTGCGTTCCTTCACTCTGATCCACAAGTTTTCTTCACTGCATCAGAAGTATCATCGTAGAAAGACGAGTTTTACAGGGTAGCATAAATAGCGTTTGCCAATATACCCAAATTTCTTGGTTCACTAATCGAAATTATCCAAAACATTTTATAGCAACACATCAGACAATGATTAAAAGATAACGAGAAAAAACTACCCAATAATGCTATTTTTCATGTTTTATGGAAAAAACAATTTAAATCGCCAAATTTACGATTACCTGCCAAATCTGTGCAACCCCTAGGCTGCCTTCCCGATTGCAGGGATTATCAGAAGCGGGTATTGTGAGCGGATGCTGAGATTGTTCTATTCCTAGCGGCTCCGATCCTTTGGCTAAAGTAATTCCTACCCCCATAGTTTCACTCACGTACTATGGAATGTGAGCTTTAATTTCCCTATAGATTAGGTATGGGAGATAGTCTTAGCCCGAAAGGGGTTTCGGAATTAACTGGGGTTTATTGGTGTCGTGTTAGAATAAAAGATAAAGTTGATTTTCTATTTAATGCTTAACAAGAGCTTTTTTGAAGTAAAAAGATATTGGATGGAAATTGGAAATTTATTAAAAATAGTTTGAAACAATTTTTTTTTAAATTTAAAAATTGGTTTTTCGAATAAGTTATATTGTTTTAAGCTTTCCATATTTTTTAAGTGAGCGTATTCCAAAGTTCACTATTAAAAACCTACTTAACATGCTAATGCAAGGAGAGTATTTCAGTTAAAATTACGATAATTTTTTAAACTTTTTGTCCATTAAAAAATAAGAAAAATGTTTTTTGAGTTTATAAATTTCATATCAAATAATGTATGAGTAAAATTTATGTCTATAAAAAACTGCAAAATAAATCCAGCCAAATTTAAGGTTTTACACAGACAGCTAAGTTGCCTTAATAAAACCGTAAAGAAGAAATCTTTGTGTAAAGAACCTGGTACATTACAATTAAAATGCGGTTTTGTCCTGTTAAATGTTAGTACTTTTTAAAACTAAGAAATGATTTTGGCTTCAGGTGCTATTAGAACCCGCAATATTTAAGTTACAAGTAAACGGTTTTAAACTGAAAACTAGTTTAATAAAATGGTCCAAGACTGTAAAGTAAGCTTAACTGTTTTTGTCCGTCATAGGTACATGAAATTTAACCGTAAAAGTGATGAGTTTTTTGGAAGTGTAAAAATAACTTACTTTGAAATCTCAATCACACATTTTGTATGAATTTACTCAAAAGAATTTTCTTTCTTACAATATGCAATGTGTTTATATAGTTGAACCCCATTTTTTTAAATACACTTATTATATCAAATCACAACATTTCTTATCGTGAAAATGTAGCTTTTTCAACAATTTTTTATTTGAGTTTTTATTAATTTCTTCTTTTTAATACACAGTTTTCGATTAATTTAGACTTTAAAAATTGATTTATAAGCAACTATATTATTATTAAATTAAATATTTACTTGAAAAAGTTATTCATTTTAAAGTAATTTTTAACAAATTGTAAATGTAATGGAAGAGGGGCACATTGAATCCTTTTTGTATTTTTATTTAAAATATTTTTTTTAAATACACTTATTTAAAAAAATATAATAATAACTTATAATTTTTCAGAAGAGTTCTATACATCATTAGTTAGCCTTCTTTATTAGCTGACTTATAGCTTACGCTTACTTACATATTAAATTACTAGTAAATTCAGTACCACTACCAATCTCTTTTAATTCCCAAATAGTGATTTTTTGGCGCGTTTGTAAAAATAGTCAAATTAAAAAGAATAAAATTACCAATTTTAATATTTCATAATCTTAGTGTCATGTTGACTTTCCCAAAAATAAAATAATTATTGAATTTGGCAACAGTTTGGTGTATTTGTACAGCTAGCTCTAGAACACACAATGAGGCAAACGAAGATAAAATTGGCGTCATTATCTTCCATTTGTTCAAGTACGTACTTAAACTGATATACAGTATCAAAATTTTGGAAGATGAATTTCAAAGTGTAGCATAAGTGCAAAAAGATAAAGTAATCAATGTTGAGAGCAATAATTATTTCTGACAAAAATGACGTTTTATAACAATGCTTCACAATGTGTTTTTGAAAGAGTGTTTTATTGTTACCAGTCAAAGATTGTTAGAAAACTAGTCATTTGAGCTTTTTTTAATAATTTATGAACAAAAATTCGAAACATAAAATTAATTCCCTCGTGCAACATTTGAATATTAATGAAGGCTACATGTCACCAGCAAAACTACAAAATCATATTTGCCGACCTTGTAAGAAAAACGAATTTACATAATAAATTCTTCGAAATAATATGGAGCAACTTGTTCCACAAAACCCAAAACTTCTAAGGTTTGCATAAGTAATATAAACATTTAAACTGTAATCTCGATTGATTAACAACAATCTGAATTGAATGACTGAAACAAAATTTTGCATAAGGATCGTATTAAAATTATAGCTCTTCATAACACTCATTCTATTATAAATTTGCTCCCCCTTGAAGCTTCACCTATTCTAGTTTTCTAGTTTTCAACCTACTATTCTAGTTTTCAAAATTGACTGACCATTATTTTTTAAAGTGAAAAATCCCAGATAAACATGCTAGAGAATCTTTGCTAGTTAGTTTCTTTCAATTTTTTTAAAAATTAAAAAACTTAGAAAAATATGATTTTAGCTAGTAACTAGTTTTCCTAATTTACGGCATAGTTCATTTCTGATTTTTGTACTCCTGTAGATCTATGCTACGATATGGGTGTTGGTTGGGAATTAAGGGGGTCCGGTACCTTGCACAACTTTTTCTTTATTTTTTTGCACTTACTAAATCCAAATGTTTTCTACGTGAGCAACGTCTATAAACAATTCTTTTTAGCCCCAAAAAACTTCAAATTATATGCAAAATTTGACAAATTTTAAATTTTTTATCAAATTTTGGCCTTCTTTCAAATTCCTACTCCTCTTCGAATTTTCAATTTTGTGTGTTTAAAAATTTATTACAGGTTCCTTATTGATATCCTAATAGATGTATGCATTCAAATTTTAGTTAACACGCACTACTGTTTTGGAGAAAAAAATATTACTAAAAAAATAACAGATTTTCATGGGAAAAAACGAATTTTCCACTTTGAACATTGTTTACAAAAAACTAAATGGAAATTAAGCAAAAAGAATGAATACTTTTATAAGAAATACTATTTTGTATTCAAAAATGTAAAGACAGCAGTTTAAAGTGCTGTAGTTAAAAAGCCTTAGCATTTTGAAATAGATCAAAATATGAAAATCTCGTCCGGAGACATTAGCCTCTTAAGTTTCATTTTAACGTTACCAGAATACCAAGTTTTTGAATGAAATCAATCATAACTCTTTTGGTATTATGAATTTTGTTATCTGGTTTGCTATGAATTGTACACTATTAGCTCTATTATGTTTCCATACAATAAAACAAAAAAGTGCAATTTTACCAATTTCAAGGTACTTGACCCCCTTAAAGATACTAAACATTATCTTATTACGCAGTTAAATGATTACATAATGAGTTGTCAAATGACTACATAACTGTGTGGGTGAAATAACAGATTTCATATTTCTCACTTTATCTTTATTCATAAATGTAAATTGATAACGTTTGAGCCATAATGAGATTAAATAAAATTCAAATGCACATACGCTATATAGATAGCACATTATTCTTCATTTATAATAATCTTTAAAAAAAAATAACCTACGATGAAGTATATTGCAATCACGCTTTTAGTCATTGTCACTCTGGTAAGAAACATTATAATACTTTTATAAAATAAAATAATGATTTTTCTTTTTAAGTGCATTATTCAAACGATTTCATTGAAAAACTGAATGACACGTTCAACTTTAAAATATAAAGGTTTTCTTTAAATAAACCATTATTACTTCTTCTCACTAAATAAACTCTAACAGCTTTGTTAAATCTACCAATAGGGAAAAATAGAGCAACACTACCTAAGGGACCCTAAGGATTATAAGGAATGGAGAAATAAGTCTATTGCAATCTTGTAAGGACTCTGTGGCTTTTTACACAATTTCTTCTATATTCTCTTTTATTTCTTTTTAATATATGTACAAAAATGATCAGAAACATAACTAACCGGCCGAACTTAGAAACCATTGTACACTGTTTAAAAAAAATGTGTGCTTCGTTTCACCATAATAATGGTTTCTTGTAGCTGCGACGGCTGTGCGGGGAAATGTTTAAAAATATTCAGTTGAACAATTTTCCAGATTTTGGAAACAAAAACCTGAGAAATGGTTCAGCCGAATATCGAAAATATGGTGAAGATTTCATTACTCAGCTGACTTGGCACTATGCTTTTGGTGAAACCAAGTGCTACATTGTTAATAGTGTGAATGTCACAGTTGGTTGAATTAGGGTCGTAGTTGTCTTAAGAGTGAATGAGCCCGATTGACCACGGTCTCCAAACCAAAGTGCCTCTGTTCTAATAAAATTTTTAAAAAAATATTTTCTGAGCCACATTTTTTCCGGCTGTATTGAATATTTTTACAAACAGTTTTTTTCATATGATAAATGTAGCTGACTTACAGGTCTGTAGTCCCACTTTTAAATTTGGTCGAATATTTGTTGTAAAATTGTTGATTGAAAATTTTAAAAAAAAATTCGAACCCATTTCAAAAAGTGGGACTATAGAGACCTGTAAGTCAGCTACATTTATCATATAAAAACCGTTTATAAAAAATATTTCATGCATCGGGAGAAATGTGGCTTTGAAAATATTTTTTTCCATTTTATTAATAGAGGCACTTTGGTTTATAGACCCGTGGAAAATCGAGCTCATTCTTTCTTAAGGACAGAGCGTTGTACTAAGAATTATATAGTCTCACGATCGATGTCTAATGCTAGAAGAGTTCTTTCTAAAGTCCTTTTTTACGAAGCTTGCCGACGCCTCAGAGCCAATGCTGACCCTATCACTTAATCGGGGGGGGGAGGAGGTTACAATTACAAAACGCGCGTGGTCATGTTAAAGTTACTATCGAAGGATAGAAGCAAGCAGAAGAAAATTTTCAAAATTATACTAATATTTTTTGTCTTTTCTCCAGACTTTGGCCGAGGAGAGAAGGAAATGCAAAGTTATGGACGACTGAGAGAAAGGCGAGTGCTGTCTTATAGCAAGTGTCTATCCCTACAAGATGGGATACTGCTTCAAGCTAACACAAAATGGTAAACTATCCTTCATTTTTGAAAATTTGTCACTTGGTTTCACCAAAAATATGGATCCTAAAAGGCTTCAATGTCTAAACGTATGTACATACACTACTCTTATATCAGTTCTGTGGTTTAAGGGCAAAAAAGCCCGAATGACCGCGGGTCCCTTAACCAAAGTGCCTCTGTGTTAATCCAATGGAAAATAATTTTCTTAACCACATTTCTCCGACTGTATTGAATATTTTTACAAATGTTTTTTATAAGTTACAAATAGCTGACTTAAAAGCTCACTTTTTGAAATTGGTTCGGATATTTTGTTGTAAAATTATTTAGTGAACATTTAAAAAAAATATTTAAACCAATTTTAAACATTTAATACAACCGGAGAAATGTGACTTAAGACTTTTTTTCTCCACATTGGATTACACAGATGCACTTTGGTTTGGAGAACCACCGTCGATCGGGCTCATTCGCTCTTAAAGTGGTCAAAGACATCGTAGACTTTTATCGCCTTATTGGAAGAGGGTGAGTGCTTTCTGAGAGAAGAATTGAAGAACTTAGTGGCAAAATGTGCTAATTGACTTTTCTGAAAAAAAGAAGAGATTTTTGTGTCAATTGACATGTTATTCCCTCTTTTAAATATAAATTGATTCCACTTTTTCGTAAGTTAAGTTAAGTTTTGAATTATAGTCACACTAGAGCTACACGAGGGCTATTGGCAACGGGCGTCGTAATTTAGAACCACAGTCAGGTGACGACCCGATACCTGAGTAGGCATCCAAAGCAACCATTAAGGGCGACATCGCGTACGCAGCGTCGGGACTTTGGAAGGTATTTAACGTGCTTTCCCTCTACACGGGGTTTTATTCGTATGACATTTTTGGCTGCACGGGCCGCTTATAGGTCGGCAGTTATTTTGGAGATGCCCCGACCCGAACCTGGGACCTTCCGCATGCAAGGCGAACGCCTTAACCTACTGGGATCCTCAGTAACCCCCCCCTTTTACATAAACTTTAAGTTAAGTATATTTTTACCTTTTGTTAGTGCCGTTTTTAACGTATATCTATGTGCAAGCTAAAATTTTAAAGCTAATTTTCTCGTTTTCAGCTTTTTGTCACTTAGCCACTTTCTTCCACTTAACTCTTCAATTTTCTTTAATTATTTCCAGCAAAATTTAATAGTCCGTGCGTCTATCCTGTCAACCCACTAAAATTGGAGATATTGAGGGTTTTGTAAGTGTATTTTTTGTTTTATTGTAAAGTAAATGTAAATTTCTTTCAATCCAATATTAAATTTCAAATCTATTACTAAATTTTTTTAAAACAAAATCAATCTTAAATATTTTTTACCTAACTTTTTTCTCACTCTCTGAATTCATATGATTTAATTTAGTTTTATCAACATCATTTTTAAAAGCACAATTTATTTAATTCGATATTTTATTTTGATTGTTGTTTCTACATAACGTGAGCTTGCTAGAATCTACAAACCATCTAGAAATTTTGCCAACGTGCTAACCCCAATCCTATAGAATGAGTTGCGTATTTGTTTCATTTTACTCATCTAATCAATCACTTTTCTCAACCCTGACTTACCTGACGCATATTTTTTTTATCTGAGTCATTTGACTGTATCCGATTTCTCGAATTATTATGGTATGGTTCAGTTTAGTTTAGTTTTGAATTATCGTCGCACTAGAGCTACACGAGGGCTATTGGCGACGGTCGTCGTATTTTAGAACCACAGTCAGATGACGAGCCGACACCTGAGTAGGCACCCAACGCAACCTTTAAGGGCGACATCGTACGCAGCGTTGAGACTTTGGAGCATATTTAACGTGCACTATGGTATGTTTCAAATTTCTTGGCAATTGAGTCGTCTGAGCATTTGATTTTACTTTGACTCATTACCCTTTCAGATACAGTGGATCTGACTCGCTTTGCTGAGTACGATTTAATAGACGGTGATCAATAGTTTGCTTTCTTTTTCGTAAACAAGTCAAGTTACTACTTTGGTATGTCATATTACTTGGCTTTTGAGTCAACAGATACTTTTACTGAGCCAAAAATTTTGGATTTTTGTCTGTGAATAGACCTAACATGGGAAGTAAATGTATTTCTTTAATGTGCAGGGAACTGTGAGGTATGACGAGCGATGCCTTGAAGATGTTACACGAGCTCCTGATACTGCACACCCATAACAACAAACAGAAGAAAAATCTTACCAGAAGATTTAGGAAGACCCTTCCTGGTGAAGTAAAGGAATGGAAAGCGCGCATCAGCAATGTTATGCAGATTTAAAATAAATAATGACAAACATGAATTTGTTTAGTGTTTATAGATTCGTACTGTCGTGGAAAGACAAAATGAAGAATCAAGACAAATGAATGTAACCATTGTTGAAAAAGAACTCAATCACTATAACCTATAATAAAGTATAAACTGCAGGAATGATTATTTCAGTGGTAAATGGTTCAATGCATTGTTGTTGATATATATACTGCAGTTTACCTGCCCGCAGCAAAGTGGATTCTGTATATCTTTTTGTTTGATTATATTGGCATGGCTGTTGCTTGATAATTCTAAACTATGTTTAATATGAAATTTAACCATAAAGTGGAAGAAGATTTTTTAAAAAGGGTGCTCTTTAATTAATTTTTTGATAATTTTAACTAACTTCAACCACGTAAAAAAAAAATTTAATGAAATAATTCTTCGAATTTCTAAAAACTTTTTTGTTTCATGGACAATACCGAAAATTTCATACAATTATATGCATGGGTTTTCATATATAAATGGTATAGAAAAAGTGCTTTAGAGAAATTTGGTAGAACAGAAAAAATACTATTAAAGCGTAACTTATTTAGGAGATAAGGTAAACATTTCGTTTTAGTTGCTTGTCTTTACAGATTGTTTTATGCATTATTTGCAGGAACTGTCGAGACATGTTTCTCCTGTTTCCAGTTTAAATCGTACGGCATCACAAACATTTCTGGAACTGCGAATTTGGCTTACTTTAACAATGTTTTCCATCACATCTAATCCGATCACAATCTAATTTCCATCAAAATCTAGAAAAAAATCTTTTGTTGAAGTTCTTTTATATGCTCAACTCTAAATGCACTTCATCGATAACAAAAATTACTGCACAATTTACTGAATCTAGTTCTACTATTATAAATATGATGTATAAAACATTGACCACATTTTAAATCTCGCTCGTTGTTCTGAAACGAATATTACATCACGACAAACAATATTTTTAATTAATTAGATCTCACATTACCCACTACGACGAACTTACCAAATACGACTTTTGTCGGTACCATTCTATAAACAGATTGTGTAGCTTCAGTCCAAAATCCACTTGAAAAGACTGATAAAAGTTCATCGTGTAGAGGTCCAGTGTCCTTATTTTTTAGATGTCGCAATATCAATAAGGTTGGTTTTGGGGTGCCCGCTAATTTGTTTCCAGTTCTCATTACTTCGACCGCTGAGAAAAATTGCAATAAAAAAATTATCCTGTACCCAAAAAATCTTTTGTCTACATTTTTTCTATGATCGTCCCTGTATAAACTCCAGCTATGAAAAACACTATTGCATTATTTACTGAATCTCCGTTACACTTTTACACAGATGACATTTAACAACTTTGGCCACATTTTAAATCTTGCTAGTTATTCTGAAACTATTACATCACGACAAACAATATTTTTAATTACTTAGATCTCACTTAACATTATCCAATAAATAAATTATCCTGAACCCAATTTCATTAAATTCTCCATTCCTTAAGGAAGCTAAGCCTTTCTAAGCCTCGCTCCCACTAGAGCCTTCTTAATTACTCACACCAGTGAAAGGTCGCAGTTCTAATTAAACTCCTCAACTTATTCCGGGGATACAAATTAAACAATTGCTGAGAATAGACGTGCGACACTTCTTAAAACTTCTCTTGGCGCGCAATCCCCCCAAGATGCCGCCAAAGATGAAGATTAATGGATGATGGGAACAGGGGTGGCAACCCTTTTCAGTTTTGGAGATAGAGGGACCCGCTTTTAGAGTTGACACTAGTTGATCACGGGTAGTTGTCTATGCATTATTTGGCATTCATTTTGGTGAATGGGTCTTGGCGATTGTTTAGTGGAGATTGGAGCTGGTTGAGGAATTGTTAGTTGACAAAGAATGTCAGTTGAACCTCGGGTGTATGATACTAAAATGTAGTCGGTCGAAATATGTATCCCACTGATGCATTCAGCTCAAATACTTTCCTTTTTTTATCTTCGAATTAGTTAAATTTATTTTGATTCTCTGACCTTCAGTAAATATCCACGCTCTAAAGCTTTTTTCTTTGCATTTTTTAAAAATACTTTTCATTTTTTTTATTTGTATAAAAAGGTGAAACAAGAGCAAGAAATATGATTACTTTTCAACGTAATTAAAATTATTTTTTTATGAAAATGTCAAAATTAAGTGCATTGCTGAAAAGACTGAAGATAGAAACATGCTTATTCGCGTTTATAACTGTTTAAAAGTTTAATGATAAGTGATAGTGTCTACAAATAAAGAGATATAAAAACAATCGAAATATATCGCTGGGGTTGGCTATGTCTCTATGCTGCTATCATGACAGAGATTATGAAATTATGACAATTTAAGTGAGTTTGAACTGGTCGGAGCATAAGCGATGGAACTCCATCTCCATGCATCTCTGATGAGCGAGGAATTTCGGATTTTCACTCACGACTATTCACGGGAATATCAAGAATATTGGTAATTGAGAAAACATCAAATCTACGACCTATCTGTGGCATGTAAAATATCGTCCAAAAACGTGTCCATCGACGATTGATGAAAATCATTAAACATGAAGTAACGCTCAAAAAGATCACACATGAAAGATCAAGATGGTTGATGGAAGATTCATTGAATGTTAATACGTCGACACTTGTAGAGGGCACATCATCGAAAACTGCAGCAATTAAGGAAAGATGCACGTTTGACAAGTTTAATGATTTTTGTCAGTCGTCGATGGGCCCGGTTCTGCACGATCTTTTTTCGACTGCAGTTATGCCGAAGATTTGATGTTTTACTGGATTCCCGATATTCATGGTACACACATGAAACAGTCGTAAGTGAAAATCCCAAAATTCCTCTCTACCTTCAAGATGCACGAAGTTTGAGTTTCATCGCTCATGCGCGAACACATTCGAATTAAATTTGATATTGATAACGTGTCGTGGTAGCGGCATACAGACGTATCCAACCACAGGGCCGTACTTTGATTGTACTTTTATTCTTTTATGTGCAGGTGCCTGCTTATGTCAGTTGTTTTGCCTCTTCAGTGTAATAAAAACAACTGTCTTAAGTTTAAAATTGTAACAAATTATTTTAGGTTTTTGCATCATGGTCACATTTGCATAAATTTCCGATTTGAGGGACATGCTAGTTATCGTAACTATATCATATTTTATAACATAAGTTATATTTGAGTAAATACTATACTTCTCACGTATCGTGAAACAAACTTCTGTAAAAGTGGAAGTGGGGCCCAAGTTCCCTTTAGTTAGGCGTTAGACTTCACATCTAGATTATCATTAAACCTGGAATGAAATACGACTCTTGGCGGTACGATCCTATTAACAGATTATTTAGCAGCAGTAAACAAAATCCAATTAAAAATAATCCGTGTAGAAAAGGCGGGTAAACGTTAATTCCGTCGTGTGAAGGTCTAGTGTCATTGAATTAACGTAAGACGTTAGATGTCACGATGGGATTGTCTTGTGAGTGTCCGCTAATGGGCATGTTTTAGGTCTTGAGTGGCAACAGATATGTCAATATAAATAAGTTCTTTCTCGAGTTTCGATTCGTGAGTTGATGTCACGTGGGAACATAAAACCTATCGGAAAACCGATAACAAAAAGAGTAAGAATGTTATCTGAAAGAAATTTCGTCACCTGAAACACAACCCATTTAGGTTCCAGTCTCTTCACTTTGACCGCTGAGCAAAATTACAATTTATTCACCAATTGCCCATGCATAGAGTTAATGCATCGTTAATTCAACCAAACCCAAAACAATACGATGAAAAATCGTACATCTTGCTTATTTATCATTTATTCTAATTCATTTGTAACTGGAAACTTTGTAATTGTCAAGTGGATAAGATTATTAACTAGAATGCATTAAATATGGGGAAATTATCAAACAAATTTTTGATCCTAGCGCAATATCGCTAAACAAAACAGACTCCACCGCCAAATATAGCAACCCCCCACCATCGGACATGTAAATTCTGATCCCATTATTCTTAGGGACATCCAGCCCTATCTTGTTCCGGTTCCCAGCTGCACCAGGAAGCAACCGGTTACTAATGAATGGACGCGCGGCGTTTGACATAGATGGACATTCGAGGCCCCCCAATCTGGTTTAGAATATTCGAACAGAGTGTCCAGGGGGAGTGGGGTTCTTAAATGGACGTCACTCTGCGTCACTGTCATTCCGCTGCATAATGCGTTCGTAAAATAACCGCCGAGACCAGCAAATTGAGTTAGAAGAGATTGGGGATGGTAGATGGAATTATGTGTGTTTTTCTTGTTTTTGATTTATTTTTAATTAAAGTCCTAGAAAGCTACATGAGAGCTATTGGTTTTGGGTATAGTAATTTTAAACCTTAGCCAAGTTAAAAGGCTGGTACCTAAGCTGGAAAATATACACACAACCTTAGTAGTGATATGGAACACGGCGCAAAATAGACAACGCTATAGTTTACGTGTGACCAATCAAACACCATACGTCATTGGTAGGATATTTTTACCAGCTCGATTTCTTATAGTGGGCGCAGGAGCGAGAGCAGTTCCGTGCAATCGATTCACAGCAACCAATCATAATAAATATTTGTCTACTGTTAAATTCTGATTTGTATCTATAACATTGTATTTAACTCGATGCATTCAAACAGTTGCTACTTTTACCGGGGGCGAGGAGCCTGTGGTCAGCGTTCGGTTCGGATGGAAGGTCCTGGATCGAGTCCCGGTACCACTGAAGACCTACCGGATATATGCGGAGTACGTGCTCGTTAAATTGTTGGGCCGAAGTCCTCATGAGTTCCATACAAATCAATACTTGGGGGGTGAGAAGCCAATTCTGGGGATCCTCTAGTTGGCCTCTGTCTCTAAAAATTAGATGGACCACTTATGGTGTGTGTGTCTGTTGGTCTGTCTTACTTAGACGAAGGTTATAAGCGGGGCGCTGTCAAAGCACACAAACCTGAATATATATGTCTACAACCAACCAACTTTTTACCGTACATTTACGCAGTATATGTTTATGATATGTTCGTTTTATGTGTAGTTATAAAGTTAAGTTTAGCAAAGTATTTGTGATGTTTTTTTTATGCATACACTGCTCGGACATGATGCAGTATAATAGCTTGCCTTGCACAAGGTCAGAACCTACAAACCTCCACCACTCTGCAAAAAGACTGTTATATAAAACTTAACCTTTAATGTAATCGTGGTGCATTGCTATATTAAACGCACAAAAAAGTATTCTTAGATAGTTTAGATGAATGATTATACTATTACTAATCTTCTATACATAATTACACTTCTAACTAATGTAAACTATAACTAATCTAACAATACTTCAACATCGGAGCTATTTTTTTTTGTATATTCTACATCATAATACAAAAGTACTTTCAGAAACTTCAATTAAATTATCCGTAAAGTACTTGAACATATTAGCGAGAAATGAGTTTAACACAACATTACTGAGACAAAAGTAAAAATTGCTTTAAAAATTTTAAACTGTAAAAAGTTTTTCAAATATGCTTAATTGAACACATTCGATTTTTTCTCAATACTCAAGTAAATAGAGACTATCCTATTTTATTTAACACATTTGTATTATTTTCAAACCTCTCCACCTCTTGCTCTTCATATTTCTATAAAACAAAAACAAAATTGTCTGATGGTCAATGAATATGCGACTAACAACACTTTTTGTTGTAAAAGGTCTTTTCTATTGGCATCTCATTATTTGCTCTATCTGGACTTATTGATAAAAATTCGACGTTTAAGTCAACAAAAAGACTGCTAAAAAATTAATATTTTTGAGCTTACGTACTATCCAATACACATACCAAAACTCATTAAAATAACCATTTCTAAAAAACAAAAACTCCTCATAACTCTTACTAAGAAACAACAACCTCATATACCCTTATTAAGCGAAGAGATCGGGCGAGGGGACGGTAGGACCGTATAAGTAAAGTGACCGAATTCTGGCATATCATTTGGTCGGCAAAGCACTCAACCTGAAATCATATTGGGACAAGCAACTGTCAGAAGATTTTAAGGAACGAGCGCGTTTAGGGGTAATGAAGGGGGTCTTACGGTGGATAAGTGTTCAATGATGGGCGCTCATTTGGGTCCCAACGATTGGGTGCGGCGATTCGTTATCGTTAGTGATACATAATGTAGGCATTGTTAGTGATACAATGCATTCATATAGGAGACAGGATATATACCAATAGTATATTTAAAGCGGCATGTAATACCTATCATAATTAGAGAACATTGTCCCCTATTCCTTAGAATTTGACTAAAAATATTAAATAAGTGTATATAGACTGATTTTTTAAATACTATATTAATTGTTTGTTAATATTTGATGAATTGATTAGTTATAAGAATATATATTTGCTGTTGAAAACTCCAACATTTTCTTGAAAGGAGGTAAGGGAAGACCCTTACCTCCTTTCAAGAAAACGGTGGGTAAGTGTACAATGATAGGAGCCATCACTCATAAAGATGTCTCCATACACTTTATTCATTCTTCGATTAATTTCTGTTGCACTGTTCCCTTCTGCCTGCAAAAAACGAATAACAGCTCTCAATTCTCACTTGACGGCTATATTTTATGAAGAGGGTATTTCAAAGCTTGTTTACAGATATGACAAATGCTTTAATCGCCAAGGTGATTATGTGGGGAAATAAGCAGTATTGTACATTACTTTTTGTAAAATAATCTTTTTTGTTACAGCCCATCGGAGGTTGTAAAAAAACAGCCCTCCAAAAATATTTAATTAGGGTATATAAAATAGGTAGAATTTGTTTTTTTTAACTATATGTAATAATTTTTTGTTAATATTTAATGAATTAAGTAAAAATGTGCAAACTGATTTTGAAATTCTATAAGCAGCTTTTGGAAGAAAATTGTACCTCTACCAATTCCCTAATGCTAAAATGACAAGTATTGTCCTTTTTTGCTTAAAAATTTGACGCGGTTGAAAACGCTTAAATAACTCAATAATACAAGATCTAGTAATTAGGTGTAATATTTCAGTATAATGAAAATTCGTCTCTTTTCTTCAATCAATGAAACTAGTAAAGTATATTTATCTTATAATAATCAAATTTTTTAAGTACAGATTTATTAAATACAAATTTCTGTAGTTAAGTTGTATTTTGATTTAACATAAAACTACTCATCTTCTTATGTACAACAATCGTTTGTTGCATAAATAAAAGTGTTCCTTTCTACAAAGTTAGCATTACATTAAATACGCATAAATATTTAATCAACTATATTTATCGTAAAAATTTTACCCAATTGCTTTGTTAATATCATATTTCTTTCAGTCCTCTAGTTTTTTTTTACAATCTAAATAGTTATTTATGCAACAAGTTTGAAAAGTAACACTTTTTTTTTTTAAACTAGTGGATTTTATTGCGGAAATAATGTTAGTGGAAATAATGACACGTGTTTTAAAAAGTTTACTTTTCACACGTGTTTCATACACTATTTTTTATAATTACGTGAAAAAAATCAAATCTCAATGGTTCAAAAATAAATCACGTGCTAATTTTTTTACGTAAAGAAGATCGGCATCGATAAATCTCTGGAACTACAAAAAGGTAAACTTATTTTTTTATTTTAAAGTCAAAAACATTTGAACATGGATACTGATTCAAAAATAAAAATAATAACAACATTCACGCGCATAGTATTATTAAATAAAGCAGATCAATAAATTTCTGGATTTTATGAATATTATGAAATAGAAATTTTACTTGAAATGTTGGCATCTTATGAAAAGAGTGAAAAAAAGTACTTTTTTTCACTGCTTTTGGGTGAAAAAAAGTAATTTTTTATCACTGTTTCTAAAAAGTATAACTTTTCGCACGCGTCTGATATTAAAATTATAGTGTAAAAATCGGATTTTTTTCACGCAATTATAAAAAATGATTTTATTACACCTATTTTGTTACAAGTGCTGTTAACAGTAAAAAACACATGCTCATAAAAACTATCTCGTGAAATTTGATACCGATAAATAAAAAATTCAATAGCGATAAATAAAAAATTCAGGTGGCGTTACATGCATTTCAAATTATCATTTAGCACGAAAAAAGCAAAATAGTTGGTTTATTTTCACTTAACTTTCCAATA
The DNA here is from genome assembly GCA_019343175.1 of Oedothorax gibbosus. NCBI lineage: Eukaryota > Metazoa > Arthropoda > Arachnida > Araneae > Linyphiidae > Oedothorax > Oedothorax gibbosus. Next base: position 31,034,840 of record CM033276.1, read on the forward strand.
GCGTGCTTGGAAAAACAATAAAAAAGTAGTCCCAGCTGTTAGGTAGGCGGGGAACAGTCACTACAAGAACAGCTTCTGTTGATCATTATGTTTGTTTATAGCTGCAAATAAAAAAATTTCAGCTTGTTAGTGTTACATTAAATATGTATTATTTTTGCTCATTTGATCATTGAGTTTGCATGAGAATACGGCGTTAAAACATCGTTGGTGGATTGAAGAAGAAGTTGGTTTTAACTGCTTCTCCAAATGAAAATAAAATATCAGATATTTCTGCACAGCCAGGAAAATGAGGGAAAAGGTATTTTGTTTCCTCGCATAAATTAAATTTTTCTTTAAATATATTTATTTCGAAAATCAAAATTAGGTTTTTTTTTGAAGAGATAATCCTATAAAAATATTTCCCAATGAATTAAGTTGAATATCAATTAAAACTTAATATCCATAAATCCAATTTATAAATGTTGCTAGAAAGACTGGTGCATGAAACGTTAGACCCGGAAAAAATCCGGGTCTAACGTTCAGAAGGTTAAGAATTAAATAATTTTTCACGTGAAATAAAGGTTTTTTTCTCTTACAACACTTTCACTTGATAATTATTAGTTACCCTTTAAAGTAAACGTCTTGATATATGGAAGTATATAGGGGTGAAGGGAGAGAGGTACCAGAGAATTCAAATCAGAAGATACGGCTTCGCGACGACCAGAAATAAAATAATTATAATGTATTGAATGAGAGTACGTGTATTGCTATTCTATGCCTGATGCATGTTCAATGAGTTTTCTGTGGGTGAAACTAGTGTCCAAGAAAATATCCTTTGTAAATGCAAATGCACGAACAGAAAAAAATATTTTGTTGAAAGAACAAAAATTTTGTTGTTTCAACGAAATTTTTTGGTCAATATAGCGCCAGCAAAAATTTTGTTGTCAGTACCAAATTATTTTGTTGATTCAACCAAAAATGCGCAATGACCGACCACAGGACTTTCGGACCCAACAGATTTAACGAGCACGTACTCCGCATATACTCGGTAGGTCTTAAGTGGTACCGGGACTCGATCGCGGGTCCTTCCGATCTCGAGACCGAAACGCTGACCACTAGGCTCACTACGGCCCCAAGTTACCTTTGAAAATAGCAATCAAATCCTTCCACAACGATAATGGCCGAATGGCGCCCTTAATTTTCTTTGATTTGCCGTTGATGACAGACGCCATGACGTCACAGTTAGAAACAGCCAATAGCAGGCCGAGCTTACCTCAACCAAACGGGTTTTGTTGTGTGAAAATACTCGCTTTGTTGGGACAAGTAAAATATTGTTAAGTCAACAAAATTAGTCAACAATACACGTCAACAAAAAAAATTTGGTTCTCCCAACAAAACATTTTTTTCTGTGCGGGTGGACAATGAGAGAGGCTCCTCTCTATTCCGATAACGAAACAATCAACGCCAGCTGTCATTAGTTGAGAAACACTGACCTAAACGGTATTAAAATGTCTCGGGATGTGTGAGGCGTTTTCCGACTCTCAAAAAACTACTTGTTGTCGTTAGTCTGCAGTACATTTAAGTACAAGTTGGTATTGAGTGACTCAGGTCGTAGCTACACACCTTGATCATTGAATACTTGGAAAGATTCGAACTGCAAAAGACTGAGTTTCCACTTTTTAAAATTTTATAAATCCATCAAAATCCACTAAGCTAATTGACAATAAACTAATTTAACACATAAAGACATATTTCAGTAAAACAATTAGATTTTCATCTGATTTTGAACAAAAGAATTAATGTTAATGAAAAAATGTAAGAAATGATAAAATTTAACGAAAATTTAATAAAATTTTCCGCTACTAATGATTGAATTGAACACTCTGAAGAATGTGAGCTTTAGAACCAAACCTAATTTTAAACTTAAGAGTATGTACCGTCAAAGCGGGTATCTTTGGCCATGGAGGGTGACTTTGGTCCACGCGTCGGAAAAAGATTTGTTCTAAAATTTCTCTGCTCAAACTCATCAGACTTTATATTAGTTAGCATTTTTAGAAAGGTGGCAACATTGGCTTTAATTTAATATAAGATTTTTTTCTATTTTAGTTTTGGCAACACCAAAAAAGTGTGTTTTATTTCTGCAAGCGTTGAAGAACAAAAAACTACTTCAGTAAACTTTCATTTAGAATTGTTCAAAAATTATTGAAAATTGAGCAAGTAAATACTCTATACGATTCTTTAATCTATTAAGAATAATATCCCACCATTTATTTTATTCTATGATGAATATTTCGAAAGCTGTATTTAATTGTTGGTCACCGGGAAACTTTTGACCACGAATGCGGCTAACTTTGGCCATAGCTACAATGATTTCCTTATGCTATATTACACTTTAAACAAGAAGTTCATAAAGAACTAAAATAGCCTACTTTCCTGTTACTTAAATAATTACTGAAGTTCTAATCGGGAAAAAAACTAGGTTCCTAAAGTAAATATCATCAACAGCCGTTTCTACACTAGATTTATACACATTAGAAAAAAAAAATCGAAACACAGCACCCAGCTATAATTTAAACTTCTAAAAGCCAAAATCAACTATTTTCCTTAATATTCGTTCGCAAATTAATTAAATATTATTTATCATCTGCTCGTGATTTATTTGTAGTTCGAAAAATAAATATTTATTAATAACAAAAGTAATGAAACTACTCCGAACTGCATTAAAAAACAAGAAATGTAAATTAAAACTAAGCATAATTGCATGCAAAAGTATGCCTTGCCGCTTTCTTGGTAGATAATTAATGAATAATCAAAGAATCAAATTGTTCTACATTTTATGACGTCATTCCAAACTGATTCATGAAAATATTATTTTGCTTCAAATATGTTTAAATAAAGTTTCTCATGCCATTGTTGATTTGGCAACAGTGAGTTTAAATGACTCAAAATTGAATTTCAATGCTAATTCAATGGGAAATTCGCCGACAGATAGTACATTTATGTCCGTCCGGACGTACAGACAGACGGACAAAAAGTATGAAAGTTGGGTATCTGAGGTCATAGCTTTCTAACAAAAAAAGAATTTTTAAGATCCGATGATTAGAACCGATTTTGGAAGGGGGGTACAGACAGACAGACAAACGGACAGACAGGCGGACAGACAGACGGACAGACATACGAACAGACAGACATACGAACAGACAGACAGATGGACAGACAGACAGATGGACATCAACCGCATTTCAATACCTACAGTGATTTAAATGACTCAAAATTGAATTTCAATGCTAATTCAATGGGAAATTCGCCGACAGATAGTAGATTTATGTCCGTCCGGACGTACAGACAGACGGACAAAAAGTATGAAAGTTGGGTATCTGAGGTCATAGCTTTCTAACAAAAAAAGAATTTTTAAGATCCGATGATTAGAACCGATTTTGGAAGGGGGGTACGGACGGACAGACGGACATCGACCGCATGTCAATACCTACTTTTTCATTTTTTTAATTCTTTCGAATTAAAAAAAGAAAAGTAGGCTAAAAAATGATCGAAAAGCGAGATTATTTTTAACTTAATTTGAAATAATACATTTTAATCTTATTCTTATGGATATTCTATATTATTATGTCTTTTTAAAACTGTTTTTAAACATAATATAGAACAACATTTAAAATTGCTAATGCTAGAAATGTAAACTTTTTAGAATTCAAATTACTAATATGTTATTTTCTTTTCATTATAATATCGTTTGCGTTTTGATTATGAAAATAATTATCATTAAATCTGGTTTTCCAAAATGCATTAGTTAATTTTCTTATTAGAACTGTAAATTAATTTTTTAAAATGTCAGCTGAAATTGTTCTAAAGTATTGCAGCTAAATCATTGGGCGATGCAGCATAAACTGAAACAAATAAAAAAAATTCTTGTATTTATCCTGAAATCACCTAATAAACTTTAAAAACTAATAATTCTAATGTTTAGTAGTTTTTTTATTGCAATTTAAATCTATTACACAGCCCAAAAAGCAGTAAATGGTACGTTTGGTGAAATATTTCGTGCTTGTGGCCAAAGTTACCCTCCTGGACTCGAATCATATCCTATTTTTTTTTAACTAGTACCATTTTTTTTAAACTTATAAAATGTAACAAAAATGCCTGCAATTTATTCCTAAAAGTACAATACTTAAAATGCATAGTGATTTTAAAGTGTTTAAATCGGTTTTGTAGTTTAATTTTTCTTCTTTTGTAAAAAAAAACAATGACTTTGGAACCAAGTTAGCCGCACTGACGGTAGTATAATAATAGTTTTCTCGATAGCTTTAGTACAAGCATGTGCACAGAAAAGAAAAGAACCGAAATTTTTCCTTAACTCAATGTCAAAAAAAAAAGAAAAGAAAGTTACTTTTACTTTTACCTGATTTGTTGGGATTTCTGGTTAATCGTATTTTTCAGCTAATGACATTGTGTCTGGGGGACTTTTGAAAGTTTGGTACTTATCTTCTGTTCATTTGCTTCACTGTCCTGTTCCACTTTCTGTAAGCCAAACGAATCTAAACTGTACGACTTAATTTCCTACGACTTCATCCTAAAGTAAGTGAAAACAGCAAACAATGGGGCAATTGGCTTATTTTAAGTGACGTAGTTTTTCCCGCTTTCATTCCTGCTTTTTTTCGATCGGCGATCTAATTGGTACTCTGCTCTCACACATTGATTTATCGATCGAGGCTCAAGAAAGAATGCTTTTTTATTCAGCATTTCTGCTGCAACTCAAGACCTGAAACATGTCCATTTACTTTCATTTAACTACAAACTTAAATATCCGTTGATAATCTAAATTAAAATTTTGAGTTATTCATATTCAGGAAACAATTATAATTTTTATTATATAAAAGGTTTAAAACAAAAATTTAGAAGATTAATTAATATTTTTAAATAAATAAGGCAAATATGGGGACTTTGCATAAACCAGTTGAAAACCAGTCATAAATCCATAATTTTTCCGTTTTTAATTGGTGACCAATAGTAAAGATAACATAGAAAAAGATTCAATAATCTAAGAACACTTTTTACGCTTCTAAGGAAAGCATAGGACCTAGTAGAGATTTGTAAAAATATTCCAATTTTTTTTCATAATTATTTATTTCCACCAATCGTAAAAAGGCATTTACTTTGAATATCCGAACTACTTACTTTTTCTGGTTTCTTACTTGAAGTCTATTACAGACTTTTACATAATTAAATTAAAGGTAAAATTTTTCTTTTATATAAGTAGATCATTTTTTTAAATTTTCTTCCAAGTCTGCCAATTGGCTACCTTAATATGAAAATATCCCCCCTATAGAGGGGTAAGCAAATTAGCTGAAGTGTAAACTTGTTTTCACTTCATGAAATTAAAATTTTCTACTAAAGTTCTATTAAAAGTTTCTACTGATTTTTTTTTAACTTTTTTAAAATTATATTTGTGCTGCAGATAATTATGATGACTAATTTGTTTTTAAAATTTATTAAAATGATAAAATTTATAAGTTTTAAAAAATTATATGCGTTGTTAGAAAACCTGAAAGTCATGTGACGGGTTGATACGTCTGTATCCTTAGTTGGTTAATAATATAGGGTTGGATTTGCCACTAGAAGCAAGAACATTTTCACATTTGACGAAATCCACAAGAAAACACTTAAATAGATAAGTTTTATTCCAAACATTGTTTCCACTAAACATAAAAGGTTATTTTCTTTTGAATTCCCTCCCAGCTCTTTAAGTCAAACTTTCAGAGTGTCATATTCAAAAAGCAACACTTGCCCCCGCAATTCTCAAAACCCTCTCTATGTAATCTAATAAAGTACTTGTTGACCTACATGCCCGATTCAATTCCGTTTCGATTCGGATTAATAGCGTCTCGCTCTGACATCTATTCCAGCAACCCAAAACCCTATTTAAACGTTTAATCTCATCTTTTTGCTCATCATTTGCTTTTGGGTTGTGGATTCAGTTATCACTTCACTAGGGTGAATAGAAATATTTCATTTTTTTTGCAGTACAGTTTAGTTTTTTATTCAACCATATAGCCATAAAAATTGTGCTAATAGTCTTAGATTTATTTTATATTTTCTTGCAAATAAGAAAATGCAAAAAAATATGATGTATGAAATTTTAATGAGGATTTCAGAGTTGAAAAGTTAATCACTGAAACAAATCTTGTAAAGCTATACTTTACTGTCTTTCAAATCAAAAGAATGTACACTGTAACAGTCAATTTCTTAGGTCGGTAGGTTGCTTTTAGGTTAACTCATTTTTCATTAACTCATTTTCTCGTTTCTAGGTTAACTCATAGGTTGTTTTTACTGCTTCAAGGATGAAGCAGTAAAAACAACATATGAGTGTAAAACGCGATTTATATCGATAGAAGTTAAACATTTTCAACTATTCTGGAGAAAACGTTACTTTCTAAAAGAACTTATCCTCACAAAAGATCAATAAAGAAATTCCCTTATTTTACATCAATCGATAGAATTGTCTCAACCAGATACGAAACGCTATTTTCTTAAGTATTTCCAGCCCTTCAAATCAACCATCATGGTTTATTCATAGCATTCAAAAAAACAACACTGTCCTCAACATTTCTCGAAACCCTCTCCATCTAATCCAATATAGTACTTGTTGACCCACAAGTCCGATTGGATCCACACTAATCGCATCTCACTGTGACATCTATCCCGGCGAACCGTGCTGAATGATTGCCTAGTAATGCAAATCGCACAGATAGTCAGATATTTTTTGTCCCCCTTTTGTTCGTCAACGTGACGTAATTTATGGGCTGATTCCCTGGGTGGGAGTATGTATTGAATGCACTTTAACCCTAATGGGCATTGGCAGGGAGGAGGTTGTCACTTTTGGCGAGTAGTTGCTTCATGGGGGTATTTTGTGTTGAAGATTTGGGGATTTTTCAATTTGGTATGCCATCAGAGACTTCCTATTAAACCATCTTAGACAACTACTAAATTTTTATACTCCTAACATACTACCCGAACTAAAATTGTATAAGTAAAACCCACTATTAAAAAAATTATCTAAATAATCGATATATGTTTCATTTCTTTGACTTAGTAAATAACTTGTCCTCTCATAGCGATATTTTCTTTGATACTTACCTAAGCTAAAACGTTATTTCTCTAATTTTGTAATTGTAATTTATTGCATGCATATTTTATGAGGTTTTTTTTTTGTTGATGTTGGAGTTTCTTTTCCTGTCTTGAAAATTGATATTTTTTTGTATAAATTTAAGCAAATTAATAAATCTTTAAAGGCAAAAAACTGCCATTTTGAGCCCCGTAATGTCAAAGTCTAAATTGCGTGATTTGGTATTGGATATACTACACGGCCTACTGAAAGAACCAAAGATTAAGAAACGCTGAAAGGATGGCAAAGACTTACCAAATGGGAAAAACCAGTTCGGAACAATTTGTAAGCCTAAAAATGTGGTCAGCCGTGAATGAGGGATTCCGAACAAGTTTCGAGATCAGTTGTTTTCATTTTTAGAACAACGGCTCTTTCAGCCACGCTCATGGACGGAATGTTTGAAAAAAATTGAATTTTTTTTAAAGTACCCGAAATATATCCTTAAAATTTGATGTAGCAATGTAGCTAAATAAGTCATTTCGAATTAAAAAAAAACAGTTAAAGCTGTAAAAAAGACACAGGTGTTCAAAACATCAACAACTTTTTTAACATGCTTTTCGATTTATCCGACCCACATTGACCCTTTTAAAGATATGAAAATCGGATGCCAAAAGAGGACCAGCCGGAAACATTACCAAACATTATACATCCAAAACCCGCGTCCGATTTCTATTATTTGGCGCCTCGTAACTTTCCCGTCCGGCAACCCAGTTGACAGTCGCTCTGTGTCTGTCCGGCACTTAATCTAATATCCATGGGGGTCAAAAGCGAGGGGGGAGTGAGATTTTTGTGCCTGACCGTCGTCCATTTCCGGACAACGGATAATCCGTCCGGACAGCGCATAATAATTGCGGAGGAGTTGTTTTGCTGTGACCGGACGTTCGCAATCGATGGACTTGTAAGTGCTTTTGATTGGGGGTTTCATTCAATTGTGGAAACATTGTTGTGCCTCATTTGGTAGGGGGAGTTGATTTTATTCATGGTGACTTGTGTTTGGGATAATTGAAGGGGTTTGGTTAAGTGATGGGTTTGAGACTGTCACTCCTTTCAACAATTTGTTTTGCAAAAATATCAAATACCATAGTTATGTATTGGTGACTCAAAAATTGTCAAAAACAGAGAGGTTATTATATAAATATAAAGTTATAAATCAGCAATTATTAGTATTGATATCTGTTTAAATTCAATATGTTTTGCTCGTGGCTTTAAGAATGCAAGAAGTGAATTTGCTGTAAAATATTTGTAAAATAATCGTCGATCAAAAATAAATCATGAATCAAGCATTAGCAAAAGATAATTAATTTGTTCTATAAATCTAGTGTAAGAAGGTCGAAATGAAAACATATCGTTCCCAACCTACAGCCACCCCTGATTACACTAGGCAACAGTAAAAAATTTCTAGAGAGGAAGATATCAAATTGTCAATAGAAATTTTTTATTAGTTCCAGTTAAAAGATATTCAGGTCAGCTTAAAAAGGGAGATAAAGCAATGTTAAGGCAAAAAATGAAATTTTAGTTTCGAAACTTTTACAAAATCAATTGTAATTCTTATAAAATTTTTAATGATACGTATGATTTTTTTACCTGAAAAAAGTTGAATTTTCTGTTTCTTTTTAATGAGAATGCAAGTAAAACTTTTTAAACAAACGAGCTTATTGAATTCAAATTGTCATTTAGCAAACCAATAAACATAAAAAAAATATATATATACTTCTCCTATATAAGTCTTTACTTTTTAGAAAAATACGGTTTTAACCGGTTAAACTTCAGTTTTTAAGTACAACAGTGTTTTTAACAGTACAAATTTCCAAAAACATCAACAATTAGGTGTTAATCTTTTTTAAACTATTTTAAGCTCAATAACTCAAAACTTTTTATGTAACAGTTGTGCTTTTCAAAACTCAATATTCTTACCAACATTTTTATTAAAATATTAAAACTTAAATGTAAAAAAGTTTAAATACTATGGAATTCAGATTGCGAATATTAATTCTATGCTCTCTTAAAGAATATAAATAAAATATAAATTATTTCAAAAAAATTTAAGTATAAGTCCTCTCCTTGGAGCTTTTCAACCGCGAAACAAAACATTATAAAACGTTTTACATAATTTAGCAATCCAAACCATTATCAAACGCAAATTTTAGACATTTTCATATTTCAGTCCACAACATATCTTTAAATATCTAAATACGGATTATTATTCCAGTAATAAAGGGTGACACTATTATGACTTACGACACCTATTAAACAGCGACGACGTACATAAAACGCCTTCGAAAATCCTATTAATTGTGCCTAAACACCTCAACTTGTATTCAAACAGTCAGCCACTAGATCAGCATTAAGACGTCCCCAAAAATTAAAGTCCCGACACAGCTTAAAAAAGAACAATCGTTCCAAAAAGCCCGATTAAGTGATGTAAAAGAGACGATATTGAGTTCTTCTTAGCAGTTGTTTGGAATGTTCTTCAGTTTAGATTAATTTTTTTGAAGCTCAAACAGCAAGGTTGGTAAAGCATTGGCCTAGAGACCTACTATGTTTCTTGAAAGTAAATACGTTTAAATCTAAAATTTGTACACTATTAAGAACGAAACTCTAACAATTTGTAATAGGATAATATTCTTTTATTGTGGAAAAATAGTCTATAGCAAAAAATGCGAACATGCATGCTCTCAAATTTAAAAACAATGTATTATGAGCTATTATAAACCAATAAAGTTCTCAAGAATGAGAACATTTTTCTCGATATTGAGAACCCACTTTTGCCAGTGTAAAGATTTCAGATGACCCAGATTTGAATGTGATAATTTTTTTACACTGTCATTCAATAAACGAATTTTATATTCCAAAATCCTACTAAAAACATTCTTTGAAAATGTAATTAAATATAATTAAACCTCGTCATAAGAATGTTTCAGATTATGTAACGGTCTTGTTTCAATTTTTCCGTGAACTGCGATCCATTAGTTGTTTCGTTTTCACTCTCAAAATCACCGTCATAGATGAAAAGAAACTTTTCTTTCTATGCAAGCTTTATTTAACAAATGATTTGAACAATCAACAGCACAGCAAGAAGTTGGGCATTTTAAAAATCAAGTTAAATATTCTTAGAAAATTTATTTTCGAATACCAAAACAAAAGTAATTCCAGACAAAATATGAAAACAATACCGCTGAAGATGTTACTATTCACGACGTGAAACAACCCAGTTGTCCTTATGATCACATGATCCGTTGCGGTGTAACAATAATTTGTCATCGATAATGTCAAAAGGAATCAACACATTCAACAACTAATTCTTAAAAATAACAAACATTCCGAAAATCCAATCCCCTTGTTTGGAATCATGGCCGAAAATCTGCATAGAAATGCTATCGGAAAAGCCGAGCGGAATTTAGTCCTCGGAGTTTGGCAACAGAGGGAAATGGAAGACTTAATGGGGAAATATTTAAGAGGCTGATTTGCATAGGGTGTGTGGAATGCGGACCTCATTTGCAGAAGGTAGCAGAAAATTTTATAGGTCTCATAAAAGTGTTCTTTTTTTAGAATGTAGTTGAGAAAATTTCGGTCGCCAGAAGATCTTTATCTGTAATCTTTGGATGGTACAGGGGTCGAATGCATATCAAGTGCCTTAGATTTAGATTTGTTCGATATCATTTTTGAAAATTACTTTTATTAGATAAATGCATAAAAAATTCTCATTTATTACTTAGTATAAGAATAAATCTACCGACATAATGGCAATGTGGTTTGCATTGACTATCAATAATAAACTTTACAAACTGATATTATTGAAATTATATAATGATAATATCATGAAATTATCTAAGAGGGAAGTTCTCTATCAGTCAGAAACGCATTCCAATAACTGTAAAAACACAGATATAGATATAGAGATAATTTGAAAATTTGCAGAAAATATTTTATCTTGGGGTGAGGTGCTACAACTACGTAAATTTAGTAAAATACATGTTTTGCAAAGAATAAAATTCCATTGAGTTAGGTCCACAACATACCATACAACTAAATAAGTTTTGTGTAAAATTGACAGGAGCTACCTAGGTTTTATATGCAAAATCTACATCAGGTCATAGAACGTGGAAAAATAATGAATTAATTTTTCTTTCTCCTCAGAACAGAGGATCTGCAATTCATTCGTCACATTTAACAAATATATGCGAGCTCACTTAGCTTGAAATGTTTTCAAAGAAAAAGTCTCAAATCTTAAAGGATTGTCTGTCGATTGTCTACCCACTGCGAGGCAACCAGCAGCTAGGCTTTATAACATAAAAGCCTCGCAGGGGAATCTTAAAGGATTGGCTTATCCCCCCTCATATCACTAATACAGGGGTAACAGGCCGGGAATAACTCTAAACCTTCCACGTGATAGAAAGTCAGGTAACGCCCTGACGCGCCTTGCCAGTGGTCACCTTAAATATCTGAAGTTTTCCAACAGTTCTAAGACTTATGCCACTAGCCCATAATGCCACCAGTATCACGCATTTCCCGTTCACGTTCTGGACTGTTTGGGTCTTCTTTGGGAAGATATCTATTCTTCTCCTCTTCTTGTGACGGATATTCTTCAAGTCAACGGATTCTCTGATCTAGTCTGACTCCGTCATACTGGTGGGGGATGAAAAACAACAACGACTATGTGTCTTACAAAATTTGCTTTACTTGACATCCAAGAAATAAATTAATTTACGAAAATTCCGTCTGCAAGTAAAAGTTTCTATTATATTTTGTTGACACATTATCAACTTTTGAAATGTGGCCAAATGTCTATGCTTCTATTGCGTGCAGAATGTGCCGTTTCCAACCCTGCTACGTTTCACAAACTTGTTGATCTAGGTTCCTTCAGCTATCATTAATTATGAAGAAAACATTCGCCTTTTGAAACCGTTTTCACCGTTTTGAAACCGTTGTTGTTAAAAAAATATATAAATATCTTTCAAACACTATGCCACAAAAAAAATTATGTAGTTTATATTATAAGGTTTTCATTGTATTTAACAATATTATGTTTAACAGGAACACATTTTAGAAACATACCAAAATATTCGGTGTCGCCATCTAGCATTTATAGTGTCGACTACCGTTGATGTAGTGTTTCATGATAAATATCTTTCAAACCTTCCTACCACAAAACATAAATTGTAGTTCAATAACACTTTTCATTATTTAACAATATTATGTTTACAGGAAACATTTTAGAAACATACCAAAATATTCGGTGTCGCATCTAGATTTATAGTGTCGATTTTGATCTACGGTTTCTGATAAACGTACTTCTACAATTTACTAATGTAATTAACAAAAACCTTTAAATACTTAATATTTTAAAATAATATCACTTAGTTAGATAAATTCTAATTGGTTCATTTAATTTTATCTGGGATCACATGAAAACTCATACTTTAAACTTATACATATTTTAACAGTCTACTTCAAATTATAAGGGTCTAGCTGAAAAAATAACCTTTTCCAAATTATGAATAAGATATAGGGCCCGGTCCTTTCATTGGCAAATCTTAAACTTCAAACCAATTAGAAACGAACTAACACTACTAAGATAAAAAAAAAAAACGAAACAACATGACTACAAATATTAAAATCAACGATTAACGAACAAAAAAACAAACAAGCATCAAACCAGAAAAGTAAAACGAACAAACACTTCTTCATCAAACCACCGAAACAACAGGTCTACAAACACCACCAACGAAGCTAATACCCTTTCCACCCTCCTATACCAGAAAGATAATATCCGGTATTCGACAAACAGAAAAAAATAGTTTTTATGATGTCAAATCCTCTACAAGTTCTCTATCCTCAACAATAACAAAAATAAGTTTGAGGGGGGAGTCACAGAATACGCGAGAACAAAAATAAAGGGGCTTAGAAGGGGGGGGGGGAGAAACACTATAAAACGAAGAAAGGATCTAAGATCTTTTCGATCCTCCCCCAATAAATGCAAATGTATCCGGACTGTTAAGTAAGGAATGCTCGGTCGGGTTTAATCAACGGATTTTGATTTGGTTTTGCCCTCATAGGTTGTTTTCGCTGCTTGCAGGGTACCGTCGTAGGAAATTGAGTTTTACAGAGTTGGTTTTAGATGTTAAATTGGAGCGCGATTTTTAGTGTGAGATTGGATTGACTTTGATTTGGTGTAGAGGATTGAAGGGGACTGAAGGGTTGTTAAACTTTGCAAGAGTGTATTTATTTATTTTTTGTCTTAAGGCCTATGTATGGAACTTATTTATAGAAATTGAAGTTATATCTAGATACAAAATTATATCTCTATGTAATTGAAACGCCATATAATTGTTTATTGGATTTAAAAATTTATTGAAAGAATGTCTAAGAGTTTAACATTTTAAACTAACTAAAATAAGAATTTTAAAAATAAATTAATTATTAATTAAAAAGAGATTCATTTGTGTCCATTACTATTAATCTTGAATTATTTTTAATTTTTAAAAACTCATTTTGTACTCTGGTCTGACAATTTCAGTAATAATTATATTTACCATAAGTTCATTTAGCATTGTTCACAGGCACCGAAATACCAAGACAGTATTTTAGAATCAAATTATTAAGCAAAACATGGCTGTAAAAGAAAATGGGCATGCTTCTCGCCTTGAGAGGCAACAGTTACAGCGGTATTGTTTTCAAGTTCGGTCTTTTTGGAATTGCATTTGTTTTGATTAATAAATGACTGTTAATATTATTTAATAATAAAATTAAGGATTAGTTCAACTTCGAAATTTGAATTGTTGATGCATTTGCATCTATTCGTCATGATAAATACAATGAGATCGGGGCTGGAGATGTTGATGTAGGTGATTGGAGAAATGGGACAGTGACTGTATTAAATTAGAAGGAAATATTTCCTATTTATTTTTGCATTAAAGTGGTACACTACATACAAGGTTGGATTGCATACACAAAGCCTCAACTAAACTATTAAGAAATATTTTTTTAATTTTCATTTTATTTAAAAATGTTTGTCTCATTTTATACTTGACCATCACAAAAACCGAGTGCAGTTTACCGGATAAAAATTAAACAATACTTTAAATTTGTGATGTTGTTGTTGATTGTAATACATAAACTCATCATCTTATGAGTTTTTAGAATTAAATACCTTTCTAAAGAAATAGTAAATAGATAAATTTCTTTCTTTACAAACATTTGAGAGAGAAAAATTAAGTCATATCTTTTATATATAATTTTTGCTAAATTGAATTCAGTAGCTCATATATTTGCCAAAGTAGATAATATTTCATTCTTTTCAAGAACATATATCTTCTATATGTAAATTCACGCATGGCATAAAATAGATAATTCAAACAATTCATCCCGTTCCAAAACTAAAATATGTCATAATAAACATTTCTCAGTTGATAAAACATCCCATGCAAAATAAATGTCAAGCGAACACAAAATACGACAGCTTCAGAATTTTTCTGTATATATTTTACGCTAGTAAAACTCTCAATAAACACCACATACCAAGAATCAGCATAATTTTCCAATTTAAATTACACACAAAAAAATTCCTCCTTATCAACCAAAATAAATTGCCGTTATTGCATGTCTTATTCAATTCTCTTCATTTCTGAAAAAAGGATGTGAATTTATTCAGCGGTTTAGGTACGAGGGAATCCTTTCCCATTCAATTAGACATGAAAACAAAATTAATTGTCAATCGCCTGCAGATGAAGTGAAGTGGGTTGATGAAGAGAGGTAGGGAGTGTGGTGGGGGAGAGAGGTAGGGTAAAAATCTTTGTTCACAAATTCATTGCGTAGGGGTGCCAAATTTGAAGATTTATCAATTATATGGCAGATAGTGTAACATTTAGTTCTAGGAGAAAAATTCTAAAGTGAGGAAAAATTATAGAGAGTAAGCTCTGTCTAAGAATTTTTTTGTAATTTTCTAATTTATAACGCTCAGAGATATTTTTACATAGGTTGAAAGTGAAATAAGTTGAAATGGGAATAATTTTTCCATTAGAATAATGCAAAATACTTTATTAAACGGAAAAGTAATTTTCGCTATAGTTACACATACTCGGGAAACAGGAAATATGTTTCAAAATGTAGGGAAAGAGAGAAAGATACAAAGTCTGAATTTAATTGAGCTATAGATTTTTTAAAGACAAATATGAACAGGACAAATGGCACTTGTCATAAAGTCTTTTAAATTTTGAAAGTAATGGTTAATTAGAAACACGTATGAGTGTATAACTTTAGTTTATAGTGTTTAAGTTATTTTACTAAAAAAATTAAAACTTCTCCAAATTTAACAATCTGAGTCGAGTTGAATATCATCGCATTAGAGCTACACAAGGGCTATTGGCGTCCTAATTTAGAACCACAGTCAAGTGACGAGCCGATACCTGAAAAGGCACCCAACGGAACTTTTGTTTAACAATCTGCAAATATTATCGTAAAAGTGGAGCTGAAAAGAACTAAAGAATTTAAACTTTGATCTCTCTTTGATATATTTTCTTAAAATGTTGGCGACAATTTTAACTTCTCGCCAAGACAATGGCCATCTATTTTCCAACCCTTAATACCCAGAACAATAGGCCTCGGGGGAACTTGTCGCCAGAAATAGGCAGCCAAGGTTTCAGACCTTATTAATCTGTTTACGGTCCATAATCGTTTCAGAACGCCACCTAAATTACTCCTGATGAAATTATGCACTCAAAGATTCCATCGGGGGCGGCGAAATTTGTCTAGGGGACGCATTAAGAGCTTTTCCGAGCAAACGAAATTTGCATACTAGGATTTCCAGAGCCACCAGAAATTATTTGTGTCAACAGGGTGGCATCAAGTCATAGAAGATTAGGACAAAGCGTGTTCGCTGCTTGTGGACATTTAGGCTTAATGAATTAGAATACTGGAATGTCCCATACATTGTATATGGAACTGGCTTCAATTTTGGTTGTCTTTTGAGAAGTAGACGTGGATAATTGAATTTAGAAGATTAAAAAGCACTTATGTGATATTTGCATTTATTATTATCATAAGCAAATGAATTCGAAAGAAAACAGAATCAGAATTAGAGTTAATGAAATGGCATTGTTGTTAAATTCGAAATGTATGTTTTCATTGCTCTCAGCCAAAAGGATAAAAGTATTAGAGTTTCTTTCGATATGGAAATAATACTTAATGAAAACATGAGAACTTTTTAATAAAATTTATAAAACCAACAGATTGTAACGTATTATATTTTAATTTTTCCTATAATATTTATTGACAGTTCATTAGGCATGAAGGTATCAAGAGGAAATTAGAAATATAAATTTTGTTACAAGTTTCATCAAAAGTACGTCAAAATCACACGCTCTTCAACGAAATAAATATTGAATACACATAACTTTAAAGAAAAAAAATTGAGAAATTTTTAATATGTATTTCGAGTAAATATTATAATACTTATTTGATAAAAACTTAATAACAAATATATCATTTTAAAATCTCTATTAAACAATATTTTCTACAAAAAATATGCGTTCAATATATTCTAAACAAAATACACTATCTTTATATAATAATTAATTTAATATAGCAGCTTTTTAGCATCAGTCGGAAATATTCTTCAATTTTCGTGTGTACTTTTGTTGTTCTGTACTAGTATATATCTTCCTATTGTTTTATGTACCATAAATAATCAATGTATAATAAATAATAAATTTATAATAAATAATAAATATATAATAAATAATTAATGTGTAATAAATATATATATAATCAATGTATGTTAAATAATCAATGTGTAATAAATATATATATATATATAATCAATGTATGTTAAATAATCAATACATTCTAAATAATCAATGTATAATAAATAATCAATTTATAATAAATAATCAGTGTATAATAAATAATCAGTGTATATATATAGTAAATAACCAATGTATAAAATGTAATCAATGTATAATAAATAATCAATCTATAATAACTAATCAATGCATAATAACTAATCAATGTACACATCAATCCATACTAAACATTAGTCCCCAAACTAAACACCACCTCCAACAACAGGGTTAGAAAGACAACCCCTCACGCCCCCCTCCACGAATCACGTGACATACTCTCCACCACCCTCACAATCACGCACCCCTTAATGAAATAAATATCGAAAGGGAGATTTCGCCCCCTTGTACTCCCCCCGTGTCGAACGACTCATATGACTGTTCGATTGTACCCCCCTTTAAATGTCGTCTGCCGATGGATGTTGATGTAGGGGGGAGGGAGAGGGTCTCGAGGGAGAGGAAAAAGGATGTATTTGTGGTTTGGAGGGAATAGTTGTTTGGTGTTTCTCATATTTTGGCCAACTTTTCTCTTTTTTTTTTAATTCGAAAGAATTAAAAAATTAAAAAGTAGGTATTGACGTGCTGATGATGTCCGTCTATCCATCCGTGCCCCACTTCCAAAATGGTTCTATCCATTGGATCTTTAAAAAAAATTGTTAGAAAGGTATGTCCTTTCTACCCATCTTACCCAACTTTGAATAACCATCCTTCATAATTTTTGTCCGACTGTCTGTACGTCCGGAAGGACATATTGTACTGTCAGTTGGAGAATTGAAACTCTTTGAATTAGCATTGAAATTGAATTTTAAAACAATTTAATCACTGTCGCCACATCAACAATGGCATGGGAAACTATATTTATTTAACAAGTAGATTTATAACAGTAACTGTCACCTAGAGCCAGTTGTACACAATATTTATACATATTAAAAAAAAAGGAAAGTAGGGTATTTTAGCGCTTTTAGAACTTCTTGTTTTTCTACCGATGAAAATAGGTTGGCTGAATATCGAAATCGACCTAATTATCAGATGGTTGGTTTTGAGTGCATTTTAAACTCTAACGACAGAAGGTAGTATATGGGATGAAAGACGGTTTTTCACAGTTTTTACACAACTACTCTTTTAAATTTAAAATAAAACGTGAAATTGAAGAAGCAAAAAAACTAAACTAAAACAACACTACATATTTAACTTAGAGTTCTTGCACACAATCTATAATAATAAAAGAAAGAGTCTGTCTGTCTGTGTGTGTGTGTGTCTGTTATCGGATCGTAAAAGACCTACTTATACTGCCCACAGGAATTCGAAATTTTAAAGATAGATTCCCTTTAATACTAACGTGTGCACCTGAGGCTTAGTTTTTCATATTTGTTCCATTTTTAGAGAAAATTCGAATTTTCTGAAAAAAATACACCACTTTCGCTCAAATCCGATCATTTTTTTCTCTTTCGTGATGCCATCGGCTGAAAAAATTAAATAAAACTTTTAACGAAAACATTTAAAATTCAAAATGTTTATTTTTTATTCTTTTGCCATACTTTCAGAAACTAAATTCATTATTTGAAAAATAATTGACATGTTTCAAGTGACGTAATTCCGCCAGTCTTCATTCCTGATTTATTGTGGGTTATTGATGATTTTTTCATGATTTTTCTGTTGACTGCATGTATGCATATTTAAGCAATAATTGTAAAGTTAAGCTATTACTGAACTATGATGGTTAATAAAGGCCATCGCACTAGAGCTATTAATGTGTTATGTCTTTATTTTTTCGCCAAAGACGTTGCCAAACTCGCCAAATTATTAACTAAAATTCGCCAAATAGGCAATTTCTTTTATGAATAATTTATAAGCTGGTCGGTTGTTCGAAGGTCATTGTGTTAGAGCTGTATAATGGGTGTGGGTAGCTATATCTATTTTCTCGCCAAATTATTTCCAAAACGCGCCAAATGAGCTAAAAGTTTTTATGTATTTATGAGGAATTGTGATGGCATTTATGAGTGCATTTTACAGCGTATTTTTCATTTTGGAATTTTAAGGCAATGAAACGGATTTTATAATTTATAACGAGCGGAAACAATAATAAGTTTATGATCCTATAACAGGTTATATGGTACACATATTTGGAATCTATTGATATTTTTTATTCCGTGCGAAGAACGGTATAAATTTGTAGTATATAATATGGCCACACTTGAGAGTAGCTTGTCTCAATTTTATCTTGAATATAAAAGAAACGTATTGTCACCAAAAGGCTAGAACTTATATAAATTGACTCTCAAATAAATTTTTTAAAAAAATAAAACAGATTTTAATTTTTTAAATACATTTTTACTTTCAAAACTAATTTATTAACAGCGCTTTTATTTGTAATTTCCCTGTTTTTCTTACCATTTTCTACATTCTAAACCAACTGTGGCTTTATATATATATATTGAATTATAGATTTAAAACTATCAGACATTTCGAAGTTGTTTCTCTCACCAAATCCAATACCATAGAATTCCTCATCACCACAACAACAGGTAAAATCGAGCACCACAGTACTCCCCCACCATTCACTAAAGGTTGAGTTGTGCTGTTTAGTTGCTGCACGGGGGAGGTCTTGATTGGTGACGGTTGGACGGACATTTTGACGGTGGAGAAAAGATGTAAAAAAAATTGGTTGGACCAATTACACCGGATGGATGGAGATTGACTGTGGGATTTTATTGTAAGGTGGGGATTAGTTTTGTAATGGCAGTGAATGTCTGGAATCGACGTTTAATCTGGAGGCGATCTGTGTTTTTATTGCTGGTGTCAACATTTGTGTTGGAGATGTAAATTAAATAGCTGGTGGGTTATCTGTGCAGAAATTAGAAGATTTTTTTTTCTTGATTCAAAGAATGGTTCAAAATATTTGGTTTTCTTTTACAAGGATATGGATATTTATTGGTATATAGGTTTAAGGTAAAGAAAATGATAACCCTGTGTAGGTGGATTTAAAATTGCAGCAACTAAATTTTTTTAATAAATCTATTTTTTGTTGAAATGTCTAGAACTCAACCAAAACGTGTTTGCAACCTTTTTTCTTGTTTTTCTCATGCAAAAATTATTGCAATCTGATTTTAAGCTAATTTTATTTTTCACTAAAAATTGTATTGTTAATTAATTTTAAAATATTACTGTATTCCGAATTCTACAGTGTAAGCGTGTAATTGTGTCACGTTTTTTTTTTAAGTATTACTGGTAAGTACCATAGATATAATGCAATAGGCTTTAAATCCAAAATTATCTAAAAGTTTTGTTAAGCTTCGCTAATGCAGTAGTTTTGAAATTCCAACTTCTGCGAAAATATTGCTTTGTCATGTAAGCATTTTTTTAAAACTAATGTATTTGGTCTATGAGACTGACCAAGTGACCATTCGTCTTAAATATTAAAGAACAAAAAAAATCGGTTCAAAAAGATATGTTTAATATGGTCATTGTGATTGTTTATCGGTAAAAAACTAAGAAAATGGAAATTTTAAGAAAACTATAGCAATAAGGTCTGTCTATATTTTTATCGCAAGTCATCTGTGATTCGGACGACGCAGGGTTTTTGAACTGTTGTTGAAATCATTAGTTATCCACGGCCCATAATTTCAGAACATTTATTTGACTTGCTAAAGCTCAAAACAAGAAGTTACAACCAACTACTGTAAAGAAGCTTTAATCAAGCAAATCCTTTACATCGTTATTCAAAAGTATATCAATTAAACATCCATCCTCCTTGTTTGCTGTCCTTTGTTCTATTTTTGTAATTAAATTCCTTTTACAAGAATAAATCACTGAAACGTCTTATATCACCTAGGGCCATTTTCCGCAAAACTGCGTTGTAATAAAGAGTAATGATTTGAAGATTCCTCCATAAAGACAATAAGATTTTGTGCCTCAGCATGACCTCTTAGCCCTCCTGCTGTTGCTAAATAAAGACTGTTAGTGATGGTAGTAGATTGAGAAGTGGCAAACCTAAACGAATTAAATCCACCCAAGTCACGTGAGTTAGTTTGGCGCAACGACTTGGCGCGTTTTCAAAATCCCAAAATGAGAAAAATATTGAATGATTTCGCTATATTAAATTGATTGTTAATTATTTGTTTACTAAGAAAGCTGCAAAGTGTTCCATTTCTTTTGCATAAAAATCTGGTTCGTTTTCATATCCATTTTTTTCATTTATTAATGCAATTTAGAGTTGTTTCATGTTTTGTTGGTACTAAATTTTTCGAAAATATCGGTTTGACAGATTTTTATTGATACTTATTATGAATAAGAAGCTCGCGTTATTTAAGGCATTGGAGACTTTTTCCAAATTCGTCAAATGTCATCGAAACGGACGCTAGGAATTGACCCAAGCAATTTTAAATAACTATTTTTTGAACTACAAATAGATTTAGCAAAGATAAAGAATATTAATTGAATTGCAAAAAAATAATGAAACTAAGAAAATTTGCTTGTTAAAAGTTTAAATTACAATCAATGAAATTAAAACTTGAGCGGAAGCGGTTCTACGTGACAGTTACTATTACAAACCTATATGTTTTTATAATTAATAATATAGTTTTATAACTGTATTGCTATAAAGGAACAATTTGTAGTACTGATAATAATTTTCGAAAAGAGTTTTAGTGCTGCATAAAGTTTAAACTCTTTGCAAAAATTAGAGAGAAATCGCCCAGAATAGGAAACCATTGTAGCCGACTGAGTGCGGTTGATCTCGGATCAACACAACCGCTCTTTTTCACTTCTAATGTTCATTTTAAAACATTCATGTCGTTGATGCTAACGCCTCTGCCGTGTGAACCCCCACCTCAGACGTAATAGCATAGTCCGGACCCTAAAAGCGATGGTCATCATTTATACTTAAAACAAATTAACTTCTCAGTATGTAACCCTAGAAAATGTGTGTAAGCGCCAGATATGAGAGTGGTTCCAAATGGAGGAATTTTGTAAGAATTGGTCCTTCAATGGCCAGATATTAAATTGTTATATTTTTAAGAGTCGTGTGATAGAAATCATTTATAATATTTGTTTACAAAATCAATTTGAAATATTAAATCAAGTGCTTTAACCTTCCGAACGTTATACCCTAATTTTACATTAATGTGCCAGTATTTTTCAAAATGATTAAAATTTAAATGGTATTCTACTTTTTTTTCATTTTGAATTTATTTTAAGGTTATTTCTTAAAAAATAAACTTAATAATTCTGATTATCCAAAAAAAATTTGCTATTTGACAAATTTAAAATTAAAAATTTCTGCAGAAAAAAGATACACATATTTTTGCTATAACCACTCGTTACATGTCTTTATGAACTTGCATATAATGTTATGTCGTATAAGGGTCTTTTCTCAGAAAACGCACAATTTGAGGCATAAAATCTCGAGAAAAAATATTGATGAAACATTTTGAAATTTTGGATTTGAGTTACACTTACATACTACATTAGAAAATAACATCGGTCCAGATCATACAATTAATATTAATTATTCGGATGGTAAGTCTTAATTTAATAATGTTTAATTTAGAAAAGTTTTAACCCCCAAAATTAACATAAAAATATTTTATTGATATGTTACACTTGAATAAAATTTCAGCTTTACTTTATTCTATTAGCTCACAATAAAATAAAAATATAATGTATTTCACATGTATTTAATCCATTTATTCTTTTAGGATTTAAACGTCATGTCCGTGGACACATAAATCATGTCCGTGAGCCCAAATACATGGACATGATGATACACGGACTGACGGACATGATGAAATCGTACAAAAGGACTTCCAGACGCAAAATGTTTAGGGAACGAAACATTCAAACTGATATAACTTATTTCTTTCTACAAATAACAAATTATAAGTAAAAATAATTAGCTTACCTTCTTATATCTTGATCACAGAAATGACGCTATGATCTTGTCAATGGCTTATTTTTAACTTTAAACTTCTAATTACTGTTTACCTACTGCGGTATTCAAGCTATCGACGTGATACAACGTATAACGTGCATTATTGAATACTAATAAGACTGAAACAGAGTACTGTTGTTATTTCTAGATAGTTATGCAAGCTAAATAATACCTTGTACACGGACATGACGAAAATCTGTGGGACATTTTATTTTCACGGAATTTATATATTTATATTCTTTATAATGATTATATTTTATGTTTTGTATGTTCTAGTAATGTCAGTTGAAAAAATCAACTTTAGTTATAAAAAAATTGGGATTTAATTAGTATATACTAACTAAAACAGTCCCCGGACATGACGGTGAGACAGCTCATGGACATGATTTATCATAGTCTGTGGACACAAATTTTTACACAAAATATATAATTTTTGTATTTATTCAACGTTAGTAAGTAGATAAAATATTCATCATCTTAAATTAATCCAATTGGAAGTATAACTTTTCTTCATGTGAAAGATAACTTGCGGGGACATACTTTTGTACGTTTTCTCAGGAATTACCCATAACCTTAAGCTGTAATACCATACAATATGTGACGCATTACCTATTATTTTTTATCTCAATTTTGTGCCAAACATTTTTCCCAAAATAGATAAAAATAAAAGTTTAATAAAACTTAACAAATTTATATTAGATATAACATGAAAAATATATATAATATACATTAGATATAAGATGAAAAATATATATAATACAGATAATAAAATCTAGTCAAGAGGATTTTTTTCACTTACAGCTAATATAGTTTTTATGCAAAAATAGACAAAAACTGTAATTCGTTTTACAACACTTTAGTGCGGATCGTGAAAAAGGAGTGAAACATCCCTTAAATTTTTTTTCTTTTGTTTCAGAAAATATACAAGAAATTAAAGTCAAAAATACGAGAAGAAGTACCTTTACACAAAAAGATTTTTATTGTTGTAAGTTTCATTGTTTAAAGTTTTTATTACTGAATAATTACAAAAAGCATCTCCTAACACCCATTTCCTAATTACTCTCTAATAAAGCATCAATTTATACCAAACTATCCTTTGGGGGGGGGTCAGAAGAGAGACAGATTCTCCTCTTCAGCAAAGTAAGGACGGGGATTAGTCTCCTAGTGATTGATGATGCAGTGGAAAATAGAGCAGTTTCTAGGTGATGAGATTCCCTAAACTAACTACAATTTACATATTAATTTTGTATAGGAGGTATAGCATAAAATACAGCATAGAATTAATGTAATTTATTTAAATTAGAGTAAGTAATTTTTCCCAATGGGATAGAATTTTTTTGTTGTTTAAGAAACAGTAATTTTTCCCCTATGGATTATTTCAGAAGATATAGTACTCAGTAACAGCGATTACAATAAATTAAAATTCGTCATACTTGTGTCATTATTACATTGCACCAAGTTATAGAAATTTTAACGTTCTTTTTAACTTGACAAATGAGGACAGATTTTTTTTAATATTGACAGTTTTTTAAGAATTAGCGATGAAAATCTTAAATTGCATTTCTAAGCTTACTCTAAATGGCTTGTATGCGAAACTGTTAAATGTTTTCTTAAATTAAAAGGTATTTTTAAAAAATATGTTACCAATTTAAAGCAAAACTGAAAATGTTACAAATTCGATCGCAAAATATATTAATACGCACATCTAACTTACTGCACATCTAACTTACTAAAAAGCCAAGTCTTCTTCCCCTAAGAATATCCTACTACAATTAACAAACTCAATAATTATAAAACTGACAATATCTAAACCCTATAAATCATCAATTACAATTAACCTTATTAAAAGCAGAGCATCACCTGAGATCCAACTGGCAGAAAAGGAGAATAAAGGTTGAAAGGGATTGTCCTTTAACCCTTTAGGCACTGAATTAAAATTTAATGTTAATTATTTATTGCTACTTTTCTTAAACCTATCTGTGCAATTAATAATAATATATTACGGTAGAAAAATAGTTGGAACATAAAATACACTTTATGGGGAATTTTTTTTTCTCATTTCTATTTATTAGCTTCCACACTATGTTTATAACGTAAAAAGTGGAAGGTATTATAGTCTTTCAGTCCTCCTGTCTGTCCGTCACCCACTTTCATAGCCCAAACTACAAATGCTACGGACAAGTGTGATACGTCAAAAAATTCAGCGCATCAAAATTAGAATACATTGAAAATTTAGAAAAGAATTCGAATTCGAAGTACTTCAATTATTTAAAAAACTGCAAAATTTAATGCTCATTTAAAAAGCATAGGAAGGCATTTTTATTAAAATTAAATCACCATTGCCATCGCAACAATCGCTCGAGAAACTTTAATTCTTTTAAACAATAAATTAAAATAAATTTATTTTTGCGACATCGATCCGTTTGAAATGACGTCAAATATATTTCACTACGAGATTCTTTGTATGTTGATATGAAATATTTTCGTTCTATTTAAAAGCGAGGAATATTACATATTTATTCTTTGAATACAAATTAATTTTTGCAAACGATAAGTAATAATTATTGAATTTTCGAAATAAAATAAATGAAACTAGCCAAATTTAGCATGTAAATGTTTAACGTAGAATATCAATGCTGCGTTTGTCGCCTTTTTACCTGTTAAACACAACTGTTGTGTGGAAGCGGGTTAAGTGACAGATTATGTTACAAACCTACTTGTAATAACTAAATTACACTGAACAACAACGAAATGTTGTTGAATGAATATGATTTACCATTTTAGTCTTTCATGTTTTGAAATTGAATACTGCATTATTAAATTCCCCACCAACATCTATTCTTCCTAAAACGAACAAGGAATAATAGTAAACAACTCTCTTTGAAATGGAACTTATAAGTACCGTCAGTTCATCACGAATTGGCGCAAGTAACCAAAGTTAAATTTTTCTCAAGAATGTTACTTTACCTTTATGGACTTTAATGTGCAAAAACCGTCCAATTCAATCAAAAAATTCCATCTAGACCCCATTTTCTCCAAATAAACAATAAAAAGTAAAACAGCGGCCTTATAAAAGTGATACTTATAAGTTCCGTCAGTAGATAAAGAGTTAATCAAAAAAACGTCAATCCCATTTCATTGAACAAACACCATCTTCTCTTCCCGACGAAACTTGTGCGCTTCCGCTCCCGAAACAAAGCAAGAAGTCGGGCTGGCCTCATCAATATCAATCAGAGCGACAAGCCACAAACAAAACTTCGCCAGAAGAGAGTCTCCTCTTCCCCCGCATCATTCATCACTCGAGGATTAATCCCTGTCATTCCGGTGCT
The DNA here is from genome assembly GCA_019343175.1 of Oedothorax gibbosus. Lineage (NCBI taxonomy): Eukaryota > Metazoa > Arthropoda > Arachnida > Araneae > Linyphiidae > Oedothorax > Oedothorax gibbosus. Next base: position 31,061,090 of record CM033276.1, read on the forward strand.
CCCATTGACTGATTAAAGCGATGAACTCTCTTTCTAAGATGGTTGGAAGGTTATTTTTAATTATCTGTGTGATTGGGTCAATATGTGCAGAATGAAACTCTATCTGTGTATGAGCCTTTTAAATGACAATTCCAATATTAGTGTAATATGCGCCAAGCTTTAATCTGCTTTCCTGTTTGGATTTGCAGAAGAGTGACCTTTTTGAAACCCTGCGCTGGTTCGAGACTGTTTGTAGGCGAACGGTCGTTTGGACTTGGTCTAGACTTGTTCTAGTCCAAATGGAATACGAAGCAACAATAACAAATATCAATTCCTTAAGTTAATTCCACAAATTTTATTATGTAATTATAAGTATTTGACTTTGTCAGCTTTTTCACGGTCGACTCAACTAATAAGCCCCGAGAAGTACACTGTAAGGTTACCCTATCCGTCCGTTTCAGATTGTCGGCTTTTACGAAGTACGAAACCTATTCGAGCACAGCCGACTATACTTTTCAGATTCCGACCCGACTTCACACCTTTCATAGCAAGTTTGTAAGATAATACAAAAGTACACAATAAATTATAGAAGAAATCCTATTAAGGCATTTTAAAAAAATCAAAAATTTCGTATGCCAATTTTAATTGTATTTTAACCATTCTGAAAATATCACCCAATAAAACCTTACTTAAACAAAAATATATATATCGTTAATTACTTTTTATTTCATAATACATTTTTAAATTATCTCCATCACAGATAAATTTAAATTAATTTCGAGCTCATCCCCCCTTTTTAATAAACCCACACTTTGCACTACCCGAGTATTCAATGCAGCATTCAATAAAACAATCTAATAATATCGTTCATTTATACTCATCCAACCAAAACCTCAAGTAATTGAACCTTAATAGACCTTGTAGCCCCCACAAAACAGCCCCAATATTTTCCACCATAAAATATTCAATCGGTCCTGCCTCCAACAATCCAACAAAACCAATCGAATCTCACTCACAAAGGGAAGCTATTAATGGCCCGCTGTTAGATTTTTCTCCCTTGGAGTGTGACTTCACTGTACCTGAAACTGTTTCTGTCAAACAGCGGGGGGTAGGAACAGAGGAAGTATTCCCGCTTTTTTGGTAGGGTTCGGATGTGTTTTTATTTTTATTTGAAAATGCATGACTGCTTTCGCGCTTCGCTGCATGACTCATGTGAAAAAGTTGAGTTGCTTAATGTTTTTCATTTCTTAGACTAATATGATAGTTAATTGGGACTTCGAATATAATCTTAAGATGAAAATCTTATAATAAGTCTACAGATCCTATTTTATTAATCAACAGTGACGCTCGCATAGGTGAAAGATACACAAAAGTTGAGGAGTTAAATCTGTGAAATCGAAATTCCATAACAAGCACACGAACACGCCACTGACTTGCTTTGGGTTCCCGCTCAGATGTCGACCTCGTCATTTGACCCAGGTTCTAAATTACGAAACGTACTTGGATGCGTTAAAACCCATGGAGGCTAGAAATAGAAAGCTGGAAACGTACAACCTAACCTACTAGGACGCACTGGAACCATGACTTATGCCTGTTCATTTAACTATCTTCAGCGAAGGGACTGGCAGGGGGGTCAGTAGTACACCCCAACGACCGATTTTATGATCATTTTGATTACTCAAAAATATATGAGGCTAAAAACACAATTCTATTTATTATATTAATAGTATTGATTAGCTTATTTAATTAAATTAATTATATTTATTGGTTGAGTTACATTTTCTTCGATATTTTTAATATTTTTTCATACCCAGAAATTCTAAAATTGAAAACTTTCACCCTGATCACTTACTAATCTCTACAGCATATCCCCCTCCCCCTTGTCCCGGGTGATAAAAAATAACCTTGTCTCACATGTTTTCTGACAAGCATTCATGGCAGTGCATGGGTAATTTAGCAATTACCCTCTATTTTGTTATTTATAAACCCCAATAAAAACCACACGATCATACATACATCAAAATTTACAGCCACATTACAACACTCACACTCCACATTACAAACAAAAGACATGAAAACCTACACGTATCTACTGCAGTAACCCCATATAATTCCGAAATCCATTCTGCACATGGAGATGAGAATAAGATTTAGATGCTGTTTGGTTCAAAACCAATGCAAAAATCGGTTTCAAGTGAGACCTTAGTGGTTTCCACAATAAGCCCAAATTAAAGCTTAGCGATTTGATTGGCGCTATTTTTTTATATTCAACCAAGCTGTCAGGGACAATTATTGAAGGAGGTGCGCTGACGATATTGGTTACGAGAGAGAGACCTCCAAAAAAAGTAGACAACTAACTAAACTCACTTTTAGCTGTGGTTGGATCGCTCGTACAAAAGCATCACATAGGCATAATGACTTAGAAATGGGATCTCTTTAGTTTGGCTGCAAGTTGCTATAAGCTACTCTATAAAAAAAATATTCTAATTTACAGGCACAAAGTTACGGTAAAAGTGCTGCCATCATGCTGTGCAGTGAATTTAAATATTAAAAGAAATGTCATGTAAAATTCCTTCTGCTGTGTCGGTGAGCACGTTTGTTTCACTAGCACTGAGTGGATGAACCTATATTCTCTGCTTAAACACTATTGAAGTAACAGGTTCATGTGACTCTAAGCTTTTAGAAAACAATAATTTGCTGTAAAACTAACGTCACTACAGTATGGGGTTAAAAGTAGCCTAAAAATGTGATGTAATTTTACAGTGATTTTTTGAAGTATTAGGGTTCCCACAGACATAAAATAAAATTAACAAATAATTCGAAACATGCATATGAAGAAAATGCTAAATGAAGAGAAAACAAATAAGTAGATATTTGAATCTCGTTCTTCAGTCTTGCAAGTGCATAAATTACCATTTTTTAAAGTTTGACCATCTAAGATAAAAGCAATTTTTTTAAGTGCAAACTTGTTCTCACTGCATGAGCTTAAAATTTAAATTGTTTAACTCTACACATTTAAATTCTTTAATTTCGTAACTAAAAGTATGAATTCTTTATTTTTTTAATTATTTTTAGATGATTATAAATGACATCTCCATACTTTGAATTTTAAAATGTATTAAAATTGTAAAATTAAAAAAATTATATATAAAAAAAAATTGTGCGTGTTGCTGGAAAACATGATAGTTGCTGGAAAACATGACGGGATTATAAGTCTGTAACCCTCACAGGGTTAATTTCCGCAGAAACGAAACATTTCGTATTTAAATTACATTGAGATTGCTGTTCGTTTAGATCTTTCACATCTATGTGGAAACTTTAATACGGCTTCACATTTATTCACGCCAAGCCTCGTAAGTTCCTATTCTAACCCCTGTTTCTACAAGACCCTTGTCGGCGTCTGTTTTAGTATCATCTCATTTTGATTTTCCAAACCATTATCCGCGAACATAGCAGGATAAGTACAGAGGACGGGGGGAATTCGAACTCGTACGTTTCAATCCAGGGTGGGGAGGATGTTCCATAATTCGGGGTTGAGTGATACGTCAGTGTCCGCGCCACCTGGGGAGAGGAGGTTTGTCTCTCACCACTTCTGAACTTTATTAATATCCTCTCCTTTTGTCCGATGATCTCTATTAGTGGTAGAAACCATGATGAATAAAGTTGGGAAGATGTTATTAAGGTGTATCACTTTTCGGGGGGGGGGGGTGAAATATTAAAGGATATTTTTTTCAGATTTTTTGATATTTCTTGGAATCTTTTAAAGCAATAAATAAAATATATCTATTTTTTTAATTTTTATTTTCATGCAAGAATTGTGTAATTATAAACAATGAACATATTATAAAAATTTTAATGTTTCTTTGAAGTTTTAAAGCAATAAATATATTTTTTTTAATTTACAATGTACAATTCTTAACGTTATAAAGAATAAAAATGTTAGCAACAATGTAAGGTTTGTAATAAAGATGACAATGCTAGTAAAAATGTAATATGTTATCTATAATAATAAAAATGAAGTTTTGTGTGTGTGTTTGTTTGTTTGTTTGTTTGTTTGTTTGTTTGTGGGTATGTCTCTTATAGACTCATAAACTCGACATTTGTTTGACTCGCAACTTGGCACAAATGTGTAGTTCATACTTAGATTATGATTTTTGAACTTTCAGAGCTCAAAATGTTATATTTTTAGAGAAAATTCGAATATTCTGCAAAAAATACACCACTTTCGCTCAAATCCGATCATTTTTTTACTTTCCTGATGCCATCTGCTGAAAAAATTAAATAAAACTTTTAACGAAAATATTTAAAACATTTAAAATTGAAAATGTTTATTTTATTTTGTTGCCATTATCTTCAGAAACTAAATTCATTATTTGAAAAATAATTGACATGTTTCAAGTGACGTAATTCCGTCCAGTCTCCATTCTAAGATTTTAATGTGGGTTTAGGTGATGGATTTCTTCATTGATGGTTCTGTTGATTGCAAAAATGTGCATATTTAAGCTACTTCCGTGAATTATAACTATGATGGTTGTTCAAGGCCATCGTACTAGAGCTATATTTTAGGGTTTTGTTTTCAATTTATCGCCAAATACGTTGACAAACTCGCCAAATTCTTCCCTAAACGCGCCAAATAATATATATATATATATATTAAATTTATAAGCTGGTTTGTTGGTTGAAGGCCATTGGTGGTAGAGCTGTATAATAAGAGTGTTTGTAACTATATCTCTTTTCTCGCCAAATTCTCTCCAAAAACGCGTTCAAGGCCATCGTACTAGAGCTACATATTAGGGTTTTGTTTTCACTTTTTTGACAAATATTTTGCCAAACTCGCCAAATTCTTACCTAAACGCGCCAAATAATATTTTTTTTTTTAACTTATAAGCTGGTTTGTTGTTCGAAGGCCATTGTGGTAGAGCTGTATAATAAGAGTGTTTGTAGCTATATCTCTTTTCTCGACAAATTCTTTCCAAAAACGCGCCAAATGAGCTAAAAGGATTTATATGTTTATGAGGAAAATTGCGATGACTTTTATGAGTGCATTTATAGCGTATTTTTATATTTTGGATTTTTAAGGTAATATAAGTAACAGTATTTTATACTTTATAACGAGCGGGAATAATAACATAAGTTTATTATCCTATAATGGATTAAATTGTACATATACTTGGATCAATTAAAACTTTTTTTTAGTCCGTGCGAAGTACGGGTATTTATTTGCTAGTACAATATAAATATTAAAATTTATGTAATGTAGTAATAATGATAATGAAGTTGGGAAGATATTGTTGAGGTTTATAACTTTTCGGGTGAAATACGAAAGAATATTCTTAAACGATTCTTTTGCATTTCTTGGAATCTTTTAATGCAATAAATGTAGTATTTTTTTTATTTTACATTTAACCAATAATAAAGTTTTAACTAAGGAAAATTTTAGCAACAATGTAATGTTTGTTATAAAGATGACAATGTTAGTAAAAACGTATTGTTATATGACGTAAATATGAATATTAATGTAGTGTGGCAATAACGACAATATTAAGAGGAATGTAATATTATAACAATTACAGTATTAATAACAATGTAGTGTTATAACAATGACAATATTAACAACAATTAAATGTTTCGACAATGACACTATTATTAATAATGTAATGTTATAACAAAGGCAATGTAATGTTACAAAATAAAATTTTAATTCAATAAACTCAATCAATTTTAGGCATTCTAAGTTTTGTCAAAATTGCGAACTTTTTTCTTGTTTAACAAAAATATTTTATTTGGATAATAATATTTATTGGCCTTTAGTTAATAAACAAAGTTTTTTATTTTACTTTTATGAAAAATTTGAAATTGTCGCATTTTTATTAATATTTGGAGGTAGGGTGAAAGGATATCATGTTTTAATATGAGGGAATCATATTTGAATTTTATTCGTAGAAGGGGAGAGGGTCAGGGTTTAGAATTCAAATTACTAACTCAGAAGAGGGTGGAGTTTCAGATTTTTCACGGTCAAGTTTCAGCATGCTTTTACATTTTTTCTCTTTTTTTTTTTGGTTCAATATAGTAGGATGCTAATTTTTAAGGGTCTATACTATCGTAATATTGCTTTCATTAAAATGCTTATTGCGGACTGTATTTTGAATCTTCAATTTGAAAATTGCTATGAAAAAATATTTTTGTTTTTAGTTTTTTGTTTCTGGGGAATGTTAGAAGATGAGGATATTATTTACAGCTATAATATGACATTCTCCCTCTCCATCATCTCTTCTCTCCAATTAAATTTAATTAATAATGCACCTGCCTTACATTGTAAACTTAAACTTGTATTGTAACTTGGCAATTTGTTACTCCATAAAACTGATAGAAACTGTTTTCCCAGAAATACTACAATTATTTTTAATGGGTTTACAAATGTTCATGTAACAAACTTAAGTACTTAAAATATCTTTTTATCATAGGGTTTTTAGTGCACACTGTAAAAATTTGGTGGAACGTTACTTCGAAAAACCCGTGACAACAACTACTGAGCGGTATTCTGAATTTGCTGAGCAACGTTCCAACAAATTTTTACAGTTTTAGACAAAAATTCCCCCATTTTTCATTTAAAAAAAACTTCACTAAAACACGCACATATTTTAAATTCGTCACGTGACTACATTTTGATGATACGCAATGCATACTCTCGAACAATGAAGCAGAAAGCAATAAAGAGGGCATCACCCGAGCTAGGAGAGTTTGAGTGCGAGGCTATAAAGCATATTTGTAGCGAGGGGACCGATTTTATGTCATCGTCTGTACTTGTATAAAGAAAGGTTTAATGGGGAGTAAAAGAAATATAACTCTTCGAAATGGGAATATGGATGATTATTTTGAGTTTGCGTTTACTGAAGGGTGTTTTATAATAACTTAATTATTGATGTACTGGTGTTGCGCGTTAATGAAGTGTATAGAGTAATATTTATGTATATTTTTATAGTTATTATTATAATGGGCATGTTTCACGTCTTGAGTGGCAACAGTTCCAAAAAGCGGTATTGTTTTAATTCTTGGTCCTTCTCGTCAGATTAGTGGGCAGGGTGGCTTAGTGGGTAAGATCGCAGCCTTACGCTAAGAGTCTGCTCACTGTACCGGGTGGGGACTCGATTCCCGCCTTCGCCCTGAGTGTACCTTTCTCTCTCTGTGTCAGTAAAAATTCTGTCTATTTCTGTCTTACTTAACGAAGGTTTATAAGCGAGTCTCTGATCAAGCACACAAACCCGAAAATACATATACCATCGTTTGGTTAGTTTAAATTATCGTCGCGCTGGAGCTACACGAGCTTGGTCTTTCTGGAATGAATTTTGTTTTAATGATAATTTGATCTTATTATTTAAATTTAATATTTAAAAAATATCGGAAGTGCTAAGCATTTTTGGACAGTGTATGTTTCGTACGTTGTGTAATTTATTGAACTGTAATCTCTCTGTAGAATATTTTTATCTAAATACTAAATATAAATATCCCGCGGAGCGGATTCGAGTCCTTAAGAGTCATTTTTTTAAAAACTGGGTCAAATTAAGTAGGGGCGTGATAGTTGATGTCTTCGATTTTCATGAAACTTTCAGGATAGTAGTATAATGATAAAAAAAATTTCAGTTTTTCTTAAATCCGAGTTGTTTTACCTTGAGAGGAGATCAAAGTTCGAGGTAATAGATCAATGGTGTTCATTATATCATCTTTCAAATTTTAAAGCCATGAGTGTTCCATGATTTTTTTTAATATGGATACTACTTGATACTAGGTACATGTCAACATAATTAGTTTGGTGGGTTACTCATGGTTTTGAAGATCAGGGTCCTTAAATAAGTTACATAACGTCACATAACTTACTTTTTTTTATTACAGCCCATTTTATACAGTCCACTTTGATCATTTCCAAAAAATGGTCAAATTCAAAGGTCAATTACTCCAGAAGCAAAGAGTCAATAACTTGGAGACACAGTTGTACATACACTTCAAATGTTGTAGTTTTAGACTCAGGTTACAAATCCATGGCACGCTAACTTACTTTTTTTTATTACAATCCATTTTATACAGTCCATTTTGATCATTTCCAAAAAATTTAAAGATCTTGTTTATATTGCTGTCATCTATGATATAAAATGTGAAGATTTTAAACAGCACTTTAGAACTATAGATAGAATGCATATAGTTATGAATTAAAGTTATAAAATGGACTGTAATTAAAAAAAAAGTAACCTAGGTGCCAGGGTTTTGTAACCTGGGTCTAAAACTACAACATTTGAAATATATTAACAACTGTGTCCCCAAGTTATTGACTCTTTGTTTCTTGAGTAATTGACATTTGAATTTGACCTTTTTTTTTAAATGATCAAAATGGACTGTAATAAAATAAGTAAGTTAGTTGCCATGGATTTTTAACCTAGGTCTAAAACTACAACATTTGAAGTGTATTTACAGCTGTGTCTCAAAGTTATTGACTCTTCGCTTCTGGAGTAATTGACCTTTGAATTTGACCTTTTTTTTGGAAATAATCAACTTTGAGACCCTGTAACTACCAAAGTAAAGGGTCACCCATGGTGTTTTATATTTTTCTAATCACTACCCTAGTATGTGCAAATCCAATAATTATTTTTTTGGTTCACTTATAGCTTAAGCAGATAATTAAGCAGAAACATGACAAAAATCGACGAGAATGACCTTTGTCAAAGGACCCTGACCTTCAAAGCCATGAGTGACCCACCAAACTAATTATGCTGACATGCACCTAGTATCAAGTAGTATCAATATTTCAAAACAATTCATGGAACACTCATGGCTTTAGAAGTAGAAGGATGATATAATGTACACCATTGATCCATTACCTTAAACTATGACCTTCTCTCAAGGTCAAACAAGACGTATTTAAGAAAAACTGAAATTCACTTTTTCACATCTTAGTACTACTTATATATCCTGGCAGTTTCAAGAAAATCGAATGTTGGTTGGTTGGTTGGTAGACATATATATTCAGGTTTGTGTGCTTGGGCAGAGACCCGCTTATAAACCTTCGTCAAGTAAGACAGACACACACACACACGCATAAGTGGATCCATCTAATTTTTATAGACAGAGGCCAACTAGAGGATCCCCAGAATTGGCTTGTCACCCCCAGACTCGAATGTATCAACTATCACAAGTTGTCCTTCTTTAAAAAAAACTCTTAACTCTCACTTGTGTCAATAAGGAGTTTTATAATACCTACTGATCTATCCCATACGCGAAGGAAACCGCCGTATAATTCGGACTTGTGAATACGGCTGTTAGTTTGGAACCACGGTGAAATGACGAAACCAACACCTGGGTGGGTTTAAACGTACAATTTTTTTTCAAGTGTCAACGTTCCATGGAGCTCCAGTTGAAGTCAGCTCAGATGTCGACCTTTATAAACACCAACAAGGTAGGCCTTAATAAATCAATACTATTAATAAATCAATTATGAATCAATTCATAATGAATCAATACTATTAATGAATCAATTCATGCTGAATTAATACTATTAATGAATCAATTCATAATGAATTAATACTATTAATGAATCAATTCATGATGAATTAATACTATTAATGAATCAATTCATGATGAATTAATACTATTAATTATTCAATACTATTAATGAATCAATCCATGCTGAATTAATACTATTAATGAATCAATTCATGATGAATTAATACTATTAATGAATCAATTCATGATGAATTAATACTATTAATTAATCAATTATAAATCAATTCATAATGAATCAATACTATTAATGAATCAATTATGAATCAATTCAAAATGAATCAATAAAGAATATGAATTCCTAATGAATCAATTATGAATCAATTCAAAACGAATCAATAATGAATAAATTTATAATGAATCAATAATGAATAAATTCATAATAAATCAATTCATAATGAATCAATTCATAATGAATCAATTCATAATGAATCAATTCATAATGAATCAATTCATAATGAATCAATTCATAATGAATCAATTCATAATGAATCAATTCATAATGAATCAATTCATAATAAATCAATTCATAATGAATCAATAGGAATCAATTCATAATGAATCAATTATGACTCAATTCATAATGAATCAATTAGGAATCAATTCATAATAAATCAATTAGGAATCAAATACTATTGATGTGGTCGCAGCCATTGTACCATTTAAATTGACCATACAAATTACCTAGTTCTTTTATTACATTGCCGACAAATAAAAATCGTCGTAGTCTGAGTTTATCCGTACGAAAGCACTAAAAAAGACAAAAATCCCAACCATCAAAACCGAAAATATAAAAAAAGAACACTACCACTGCCAATGTAATCCTCCTTCAAAAAGGAACAAAAACTCGGTACATTTATGACCTAGGTCCGCCTGTGAGTAATTTATAGTTTTCCCAGAGACCCCTCGTTTTTTAATGGGGGGAATAAGTGGCAAACGTTCTTTGAAAAATAGCGGTTGTTCTATATTCTTGTTCATATTTTAACTGCTGGCTTTTATAAACTTATCATCGGTGTATTTAATTGCTGTCTTCTAAACCATAGAAATAATTATTTAACGGGCTTGTTTTACATAGTACGGAAAGAAAACAAAACAACCAATGAAATTGCAGAATGGAGAGCGTGACCGTGACATCATAAGAAACATTCCCATTGTTGAAAAATAGTTTAATGAAAAAAAAATTAATAATAGCCAGTACATATATTTTTAATTTTTATTTGATGTTAATAATAATCATGATTTTACATTGTTAAAAGAAATAGTTAATTTTATGATTTTTAAAGCAGTCTTCTCAACAATACACAAGATTTTTAAGTTTAAAAGATCACGTGACCTCCAATGCTAACGACGGGACGCGCATGCAGGCCAAATAAGAGGGCAAAATGGCCAGTGTTGCTGCCACTTTAAGGAGAAAAATACTATGAAAAAATACCATTTAATTCTAAAATTACAAAAAATACTAGAAAAGGATTTAAAGTCACTAAAAAGATTCCAAAAATGCAGCTAGTATTTTTGCGATATTTTTTTGTAATTTTAGAATTAAATGGTATTTTTTCGTAGTATTTTTCTCCTTAAAGTGGCAGCAACACTGGCCATTTTGCCCTCTTATTTGGCCTCCATGTGCGTCCCGTCGTTAGCATTGGAGGTCACGTGATCTGCCAATCTAATTGATTATATCATCAACAGTCTTCTCAACAATAAAAAGGTTTTCAATTGTTAAAACAGTATAAAGTTGATGATTTCATGGACGGGCTTCTCAACAATGCACATAATTTTTACTTGTTAAAAATCGAGTAAGTTTAAAATTCAAAACTAACGGTATATTTTGTTATTATGTATTGCACTTAATTTATACACACGACCCACAACCCACACCTACCCTTTAAATAGGCTACATAAACTAGTATAATCTGTTCAACGAAATAACTATTATAACAAAAAGTTATGAAACAATTATAAATAGCTTACTTTTCTGTCACTTTAAGAGTGAAGGTCAGTACCATAGAGCTAAATGCATTAGTTTTAAAAGCCTAACTTCTATGAAACAATTGCTTTGCTAAGTAAGCATTTTTCGCCATGAATAAGAATTGTCATAACAACAAAATAAAACAAATGTGAATTCCTGCAAAAACAAATAATAAAACAAATTTGAATTGGAAATCCTGTACAGCCCTGATAGCAATGGCAGTGGTCAAGACTTTCGAAGAATTTGGTGACTCTTTATTCTATATCTTCACATTCTACTGTATTAATTATTCATAGACATGAGAACAACAACAACATGTAAATAATGGTTGACTAAACTAAACTAAACTCCTCGGTGCAACAGCCCATTAGTGGGCCAAGGCATGCCGTGCCCATTTCAGCTTTCGTGACCTAGGGCTCTTGGGTGCTAGGCATATGTCCCGGTAAGGTAATCAGCCTCACGCGGGACCCCCATTGTTTAGTTCCCATCATGCTTGGTACCCATTTAATCGACCCACTTAAGGGATGAAAGGATGGGTCAACCTCGCCCAAACCGGGATTCGATCCCCGGACCTGTGGCGTGGCAATGCGAAGCAATACCACTGGGCCTCAATGGTTGACTACAAATGACTATATGTTAACGGTACAAATTATATGCTTTATTTTCCTTCTCATCTCCCCGGTTTCATTTGAGGCAAAAGGGGCGACAACAGCAGTAAAACGGTTAATGCCGTCTTCTGCACTTGCCAGCATGAAGAACGGTTTTTATCCTCTCTTTCGAATTACACACCCCATTTGGGCAAAGACCCATCAGCCGTTATTCATATCTCTTGCAGCGGGCCCCTTTTTAAATAAGAAATAAAACCCCATTAAACGGCATCGGGCCTTTGTCTAGAATGTGGGTTTTTATACATAAAGAGAGAAATGTATATCATGGTGTTGTATGTAATTGAATTAGAAATGGAGATCTTTCACATTTTTCATTAGTTAAAATTATCTAACGCGAAGTAGTTTTCTGATTTTTTTGACGCTTTGCATCGAAATTTGGATGAAATATAACATTTAATGTCGATACTTAAACTAGTCTCTTGAATGTTCAAAAGTATTGTTTGTTTTTATAAATGATTAAAAGATTTTATGATCATATTAAGCGCAAGAACGGTTTTTTTTTCTTTAAATGTATAATGGAACGCATTTGCTTCATGTAATCAATAATAATATCTTTACATTTTTCATAGTTAAAATTATCTAACGCGAATTAGTTTTCTGATTTTTTTGACGCTTTGCATCGAAATTTGGATGAAATATAACATTTAATGTCGATACTTAAACTAGTCTCTTGAATGTTCAAAAGTATTGTTTGTTTTTATAAATGATTAAAAGATTTTATGATCATATTAAGCGCAAGAACGGGGTTTTTTTCTTTAAATGTATAAATTTCGTACAATATTCTTGATAAATATCTTTTGAGAGAAGATGGTTTAATAAATACTTTCCTAAAAGGAATACATAAATTTTTAAGATCAGAATGGTCCAAAATGTGTTGTTACTTTGGTCCCGTTCTGCATGTAATAGCATTCGATAAATTATTTTTGCGCGAATATATTTTTTGCAAGTCGTCAAAATCAAATTACATGTTTCAAAGTATTTAGAAATGTCAAAAAAAAAATCAAAAAAAAAATCATATCGAGAGAAATTTAGAAATGAATAAAAGGACAAATTTAGAAAGGAATAAAAGTAAAGAATTGAATTGTTCGTTATTATAAGTCATACTGAATTTCATACCCTATTAAAGGGACATGGAACACAACGACCCTTCAAAATATCAAATATTCAGTTTAACTTTCAATCACTAAAATGAATATTTACGAAAAATTTTATAGAATACGCATCTGAATCTGGGGTTGGAGTTCACAAATTTGGTAGTTAATTTCAATATAACTTTATTTCCAGCTTCATATGTCATTATTTTAAAACACCGATTTTTAGCTTTTAGGTTCACTTTCCAGCACAACTATTGCGTGTATCCGAAAATATTTTTTTATAGAAATAAAAAAAAAAGTCCATTCAACGCAATGTTGAAAAAAAAGTTCATTCAATCTCAAGTTTGACGATAAAATATTCACAATTTTGAGTTATTAACCTAAATAGAATTTTTGCGCATTTCTTAAATTAGAAAAATCGTCTTATTTTTACTCACTTAAAATTTTTTTGGTTCGCTGTGTTAAATAGACATGTATACGACATCACAGAAAATTTCAACCCTTCTAGTAAAATAGAAAAAGAGAAAAGTAGACCTTAAGGCTAAAAATTGGTGTTTTGGAATAATGAGATTTAAATCTGGCAACACAGTTATATTGAAATTAACTACCAAATTTGCAAACTCTTGCGCCCCATATTCAAATGTTCATCATAGTGGTTTTTTCGTAACGGCACGATTCAGCAACTAAAGTTTAAATGAAAATTCGATATTTTGAGTGGTCGTTTTGTTCCCTGTTACCTTAACACATATTTGTTAGGACATTCTGTATATGTTCTAGTTAGTTGATTTAATTTTTTCTGGTTGTATCATCACCTTTTTAAAACAACAGCAAATATGCTTATTTTATTTATAATTTCTCATCTTATAATATCAATAAATAAATCATTCCATACAGCCAACACAGATCCCTGGGGTACTCTGCTTTAAAATTTGAGGGGAACAATTTTCGAACTTTAACTTCAACTTTAAACTCAATATCTCGATTTAGAAGTTTGTGGGGCCTTTCCATACGATGGGCTCCAGTGTTCTCGAGTCTGGTGCGAAGAATAGAGACTTTCGTCATTCTCACTGATTTTATTTTCAATTTAAATTTGTAATGTTGTGTTCTATTACTTACTTTCGTACGCTACTTGAAATACTTTGTAGAATACGAGGTTTTTAAAATTTGTTCTAAAAAAAATATACGGCGGTGTCTCCAAACACAAGTGCCTCAGTGTTAATCCAATGGCGAAAAAAACTATTTTCTGTACCACATTTCTCCGGCTGTATGGAATATTTTTACAAACGGTTTTTTTTTTAAATAATAAATGTAGATAACTTACAGGTCTCTATCTTCCCACTTTTTGAAATTGCTTCGAATATTTTGTGTAAAATTATTTATTGAAAATTTAAAAAAAAAAATCAAACTAATTTCAAAAAGAGGGAAGGTCGGGACCTGTAAGTCAGCTACATTTTTCACATAAAAAACCCACTTGTAAACATATTCAATACAGCCGGAGAAATGGGGCAGAGAAAAAAAAATTCTCCATAGGATTAACACTGATGCACTTTGCTTTGGAGACCTCCGGTCCAGCGCGCCCATTCCCCCTGAAGCTTAATCATTGTCTCAGAAATTTATCATAGGTATTAGAGACATAAAATTCTAAAATCACATACATTATTAGACTATAATTTATTTAATCTTTTTCTAAAAAATTTTTAATGCATGGGAATATGTTTAATTTAATCTGTGATTTGATTACAACTCTTAAATTAGTAAACAACAATGCTCCGATTTGATTACAACTCTTAAATTAGTAAACAACAATGCTCCGATTTGATTACAACTCTTAAATTAGTAAACAACAATGCTCCGATTTGATTACAACTCTTAAATTAGTAAACAATGCATATTTAATAACCTCTTAAGATCTCGGCAAAATCCTACACGTATATTCTTCATCTAAACATACTTTTCATACAAATATATGATAAAAAGTCTATTTTGCAAAGTAATTAATTTTTTAAAAAAATTATGTTTAATATTTACTGAGAGACTTAAGGCTGATTACTTAAGCTCTAAAAAATATCTCTTCACCATCTCACATCTTGGAGTGCCTGGGGCTCAGCCATCAAGATCCACTGGAAAGTCCTCAGATGGTCCTGGACTTCCTTGAGGGTTTTGGACTCATGGACCTTGTCTAGCTCCGCTGGACTTTGGGGATAGGAAAGAAAGAAGAAAGAAATCTCATTTTTTGGGGCTATAAATGCAAAAAAAAAAGCCGTATCACCTATTTGTAGTAAACGGTTTATTCTAACATGGTTTTTAATGCAAAATGGCTTTAAAATTAACTACTAAAAGAACTATTTGAAAGATTTTGAAGAAAGAACTAGTTTAAAGTTATTTTTTTAAGAACTCAAATTTCGTATTGACCCTCGTTTAACTTCATTTTTTTTATAGAAATAAACAACTGGTACCTGTTTCAAAAGCAAAAAAGTGATTTTCGGATCTTCTTCTATCGGACTAGGTCAATTTCGAAACTTAAATTAACATGATAAATTTTTGTGAGGAGGGTTTTAAAAAAATATCCCCGAATGGGGACCCCAGGTCGCAACAGGATAATCACATACCCCCAGTTTAATTAAGCCAAATTTTAAGCTCTAGTTAGTTTTGCCAATATAAAACTAAAGTTGTGTAACACTGTGTGACTTTTAATTACCACTCAATTAATCAATACACATTTAAAAGTTATTATATACCCTATAAATTAATTTTAATAACTCTGAAACCTAAAAAGTTCTATGGCAGCTACCATTTGCGCATGAGTGATTTTCTCGAAATTTTTATTATGACTTCCGATAAGTTCTTGGAACTCGTGCACTAAATTAGTCCGCAGCTCTTTTAGTTCGAGCTGTAGAGTGGTTTAAACAGACAGACGGATCAAAGTTCGAAAACCACTTTTTTGGAATCAACACTTTCCAAAACGTGTAGAAAATACGGAATCTCCATTTCGGATTTTCAACCCCATCGCAATACTTTCATTATCTTATATTTCATATTAGATAATCGAAAGTAAAAATTAAGACCAAGCACACAATAATTTAGTTTTGGAGAAAATATGTATTTTTTCATTCATCACACAGTTAGCAGCAAATTTTCCATGTGTTCCAAAACGTTTTGATGCTCTATCATCCTCTACGAGTTTTCTGTTGAGCTTCGGATTGCATAAGGAGGCAGAAAACTGCGAGAGGTCGCCGAAGTTAAAAGAATAAAGATAGAGCCCATCATTGGTAGGAAAATTTACGTTTTTTCACCTGTAAACTGGAACGGATTATCTTAATGACACCCCAGCGTACATTGTATTAAGTAAAAATATTTAATAAAAACAATAGACGCCGAAAAGTATATTTTGTGATGAATAAAAACAATGACATATGTATTTTTTAAAATAAAAACAAGTACAAATGTAATTTTTAAAATAGGTCAAAGGGTACATCCATTTTAATGGATGTTAGGGTCAAAAAGAATTACGAACACATGCTTACAAATACATGCTTACAATATAGAAAAAAATTGGGTTAGATTTTATTGAATTCCTCAATTGAAACTTTTTCACACTAAAACGATAAAGAAATCAAACTTTTCTCCCCTGCTCCTAATACCCCAAATTAGTAATTATTATATAGGGAACACAGTACCCAATTTTTTTAATCATTTTTTCGCTTTTTAGTGCATGTTGTCAAATAATTTATTGTAAACATTAATGTAAAGTTATATAGTTGTATCTCATAAGTTTGAATCCAACTATACATTTTTACCCACACAGATTTATAAAAAATTATAAAAGTACGTAATTTTTTTTTTTAAATCTTAATATAGTAGAGTAAAGTTTTGAATAAAAACCTCAAAAATTTAAATTCATTTGAACATTTTAATTGAAACTACTGGTTCAAATATATTTTACTTTACATATATGTTTATTTGTGATAAATTTTACACAAAGTACTATGATTTGAATTTCTTCATAACCAAAAATATCCAAAATAATTTTTAGGGTCCTATTTTCTATGAAACAGCTCTGTTACAAATTTATTAATGCAAAATATTGATGGATCAATTAATCAAACACACAAATCGTATTAAAATAATTTATTATACTTGCATTTTCAATCTCAAGAAAAACAAATAGCAGATCATGAAATGTGTAACACTAAATTTCCAAAAACTAAAAATTGCATCATTATAAATGAGAACCATACTTAAACAGTTATTTTAAAGCATTTAAAAGCTAAGATATTACGTTTTTATATTGCTTTTTCGTCAGTTGCATTTTTCAGGATGCGAAATTTTTTGAAGGAAATAAAATATTCTTTATTGCAATAATAAGTCCTTTCTAATTTATTAAAACTAAAATTTGCAAATAAAAGAAATACATGACACAAATTTTAAAATAATAAACAATAGATTTGATTTGCACTCATATTTGTGATAAATGAAAATAGATTTTATACATTAAAAGTTCAAACTTAAAAATAAAACAACAAAACATAAAAACAAACAAATAAACACTGACTGTGAATTTCAAAATACTTAAAACACATAGCATAGTATCAAAGCCATATCATACATTTTGGGGAAAATACTCCTTGTGTGAAGTTTCCTACAGTTTTAAAAATGTAATTAATTAACAGAATTTGCAAAAAAGTTAATTTTTTAGTTAAAGATTTTAAAATGACATCCTATATATAGTGATTTTTTTTTAATAAATATTGTACTTTTAAATTTCATCCTGATGCTAGTTCATTAAGTAAAGCTCATGCTATTTATTTCAGAAATTTTCATTTTTTTATTGTTTTAGAAAAAAGGAATCAAAACAATTTTTAAAAAAACTATTGTAAAACTAAGTAAGGTATTGGAAACAAAAAAATATTAAAATATTACTTTTTTATATTCAAATTCTTTTTATGCTAAATTTCAATATATTGCATTAAAACTAATGCTGAGAATAGTGGCAGTGATAAGCACATGTAAAATACAATGCACATTACAAAGCTGGATCTTGAAAATATTTTTGAGGAATTTTAAAAGTTGAATGAAAAGCCTATGAGTCAAGTTTCAAAGGGGGACATCTGGAGTAATAACAATTACTTTACATTGGTGAAGCTCTTGTAATTTTATTGTTTAAAGAAAGGAAGATTAAAATGTAAAAAGACAATCTTAGTTAATGTTATGCAAATATACTATGAAACATGACAATGTAATTGACTTTTCTTTTTAATGTACCATTATATTAGTAAACAATTTTGCTGTGGCTATTCAACCCTGAGGGATTATCAATTTGGCTTAGGTGTAACCTTGTTTTCACTGCATGATTTTAAAATTTTTAATCATTAGTTGACAAAATTTAATTTTCGTTAAATAATTATATTTGTAAAAAATTATTATTTGCATTACCGTGAGAATCATGGAGTTGATCCTTTATCCCATATTTATAAAAAATTTGGAACTCACTAGTTCAATACTTTCAATTTTCGTATAAAATTTATTAAAATTATTATATTTTAGCAGAATATTAAAATAACTATACTTAATTTTAAATTTATAAAATATAAAAATTTTTTTTCAAATTATACGTGGTTGGAAAATTTGACGGGTGACGTGTTGATACGTTCGTATCCCTAAGAGGGTCCAAACATGTTTTATTAACAAAATTGTTGTGTTTTAGTTTTAATTCAGTTGATAGTTTCAAGACAATTTTTAAGCCATATTATATAACCCCTTTTTAATGACTATGTAAGCCTGCTGTTTGAACATAAAAAAATTGTGATATTCCTTCACTTGCCTGCTATGATAGTGCCGTCATTGTAAAATGTAAAGCAATGAAATTTGATGTAGGATAAATGCAGTCACTCTTTAGGTCATTGCTGCAAATTTTCGTGCTCCCTCCATCCAAAGTACTTGTTATAAATTTCATGTTTTTACAAGCCCCTGATGATCGGGTAAAAGTATGCTATTTATAAAAAGTATGTTTTACTTTTTGCAGAGAAGAGGTGTGAATTTGTGGTGATGACTAACAAGTTCCACTTTGCTCCTACTCAGTTAACTGTAGTAATTTCAGAAATTGTTCAGAAATTATTTTCTTTTTAATACACATTTTTCAACATTGCACGATTTAAAAGAATTGAGATTAATGATTCTTCAGTAAACATAAACAATTTATAGAATATAATATACAAATGCATTAAACAAATTTAAAATATCTACATTTCACCAAAAAATATATATACAATAAAATTAAATCACCATGTGCAAGCACTTTAACCGAACTAGAACACCACTTATTAATAAAACAAAATTGCTGTGTGATCAGTAGAACTAAAAACTTAGAATTCAAAATAAGAGTTTCTACTTTTGAATATTCAAAGCTGCTTAGTATTAAAAGAACTGTTTGGTTGAAAGCCGTGCGTAAATTAAATATCTCTCTAAAAAAAAAATTTATGTGTACTAAAAATTTCAACTAAATTTTTGGATTATAAAAAAACTGCATACATGATATAATTAAAACATATTTTGGTTATTTTAATCATTTATAAATAATAGAATATTGCAAGCCTATTAATCCTCAATTTGTTCATGTTAATTCATAGTAAAATGGAAAAAATTATCTTAATTTTTGATTTAGAGAAACTGTCAATAGTGGCTGTTGTACGATAACAATTTTTCTGGTCATTCATAAAAGTTTTGGACATGTAGTTCCTACTGAAATAGGGAAACGATGATTAACAAATTTACGGTAAATTGAATCCATAGCACAATGAAAAAAACTGAAAATACAGTTTTGTTTTATGATTGGAACAGTTAATGAATTATACAAATAAACATTCTTTTCATATGTTTTTAAAAAATGCCTTTTCAATATTTTAGTGAGAAATTACCATATTTTAAGGAGCCCTTGAAATCTATATTGTAATACTCAATGCAGTGGCAACCCTGTAGAGAGATATAAAGTGTCAAACTAAGCACTCAGATCTATTTCCTGAAAAGAATCCTCTGGAAAATCTTCAACGGTGGGAGAGGATAAGGACGGAGATCGACATAAATGACTGGACGATGGCGAATGGACGTCTTTGGAACAAATTGTATTCTCTTTGGAGCTAGGACTTTTTAAGCATTCACTTGACAGCTTTTGATCAGTTGGGAGGGCTAGAAGTAGTCATGGATAAAAAAAGAAATAAATTATGCACATTTTTGTTTAAAAAAAATTTTAATGGATAGCTGGATAATTAGTATTACTATGGAAACAAAACACTTTAAATTTCACTTGGATAGAATTTTAATTCTGAAATTAATTATAGATAAAAAAAATAATACTGAATCAGAATATATAACTTTTTAAAATCTAATTGTATTATTCAAGACTGATTATGTCTGAAAAATTCCATTCTAGGAAAATTTTGAAAGGATAAAATAAAAATATCGAAGCAAGTTATACATTGTTTAGCCAATAAGTACTCAATCTAAGAAAAAAATCAAAAAAATTCTATTTAGCAGATAGAAAAAAAAATATTCTTTAGCTTAAAATACTTCGAAACTAAACTCTTCTGCGCAACAGCCCGTTAGTGGGCCAAGGCCTTTTGTGACCAAGGGCTCTGGGGTGCTAGGCATATGTCCCGGTAAGGTGGTCAGCCTCACGCAGAACCCCCAGTGTTTAGTTCCCAAGCATGCTTGGTCCTCATTTTATCGATCCACTTAAGGGATGAAAGAATGATTCAACCTTGCCCAATCTGGTATTTGAACCCCGGACCTGTGGCACGGCAATGCAGAGCACTACCACTGCACCACTGGGCTTACTTTGAAACTAATTTTAATAAAAACTCTTTTGGCAATAAACTTAAATCCTTAAACTACCTTCTGAATTTCTCAATGCATATACTTTAAAAAAATTAAACTCTTTCACACTAAACAGCATAACAAATATATACCTAACATCTTTTAAAATACCAAATTGTACAATGGTAATAATTAAGATATTTAGGATTCATTTACATGTAAACAATTCTAACCTGTTTCCAAAGACAGGCTTTGACACTGTTCTTCAATCTCTGACAAGGCATCTGGTTCAGTGGACAAGGACAAACTGTGTTGACTGTCAGAATCCCATACACCCAACATGGATAAGGGAGGATGGATGGCTAACAGAAAGAATTAAAATCTATTTTAATACAGATATAAACTATTTAAGGATTTTTATAGGGATTTTCTGATACACTACAACCCGGTTATAGCTTTATTCACTTGATGGGACTTTGATGTTTATGATGTTATAAACTTGTGACATCATGATATAGAATATATATATCGTTGGTCAAATGACAAAACCACAAATGTGCACATTCTATTGTTTGGAGGTTTTTGAAAACTGTGAGCTTAACAGCATCCAGTTTTCCATCTCTGTATTTTTGGACATTTATGGTTCTGTCATTTGACTGACGATATTTATTTAGTTTATAATTACTTATCAATTATTAAGAATGATAATTAAATAAAGTTTAATTATGTTAACAAATTAAAATTTAAATTATAAGTATTTTTTCTATAATCATAATAATATTCTTTTCTTAACTCCGAGCCATCAATAAACATATTGTTGTCGAAACCCCCATAGCAGTAATCAGATGTACTGCCATCTATAAATATTTTTTTAGGAATTACTGTTCCCAACAGCTACGTGATTAAGAGGAACTGTCAGTCCCATAGGGCTAATGCATTAGTTTTACAATCACAGCTTCCGCAGACGTATTGCTTTACCATGTTAGCCCTTTTTCCATAGGTATGGGAATCAACATAACATAAAATTGAAACAAATTTGAAACGAAAATTTTATCTAGTTGTTCAAATATATATTTTTGAAGTTTAAAAATGCCAAAAAATACTGCAGATGGCGACACTATTTTAAAACTTTATCAATTAATAATAAAATAACCGGATGTTATTTTCTTTTTAATTTTGTTTTAAATTGATGTTATGATGATTCCCATTCCTGGTGAAAATTGAATAATATGGCAAAACAATTTTTTTTGCAAAAGTTGTGATTTCAAAACTAATGCATTAGCTCTATGGGACTGACAAAAAAAGCCATAAAAAGAAGTGTAAACAGCATATATAGAGTTAAGAAGAAGGTAAAGATGCATGTCTCAAAAAAAAAGTGAAGCAGTCAGAAAATCAATCCTAGAAAGCCCAGAAGACCTTGACAAACCTCTCACTCAACGTTAGTTCAATGTAAAACGCATCATTTTATTATTTAAAAGGTGTTGATTAAAAATCAAAAAATGACTGTTTGCACAGTTGTGGATTGTAGCACGAGAACAGAATTTATAATACAGTGAAACCCCGATTTTACGTCCCCCGAATCTACGTTTTTCCCGCATTTTACGTTTTTTTCATCAGGTCCCAGTTTTTTCCGTATATTGTAATGTTAATTTAACCCGGATTGTAAGTTTGTTATTTATGGAATTTCCCGCATTTTACGTTTTCCCTTGAAAGTTTTTTTAAAAAAAATTTTCTAAAATAAGAAATATTTTTCCCATTCCACAGGCTCCTGTTTTCTGAAACCCGGTTTCTTCTCCTGGATCATGGATTGGCATTGAGAAAGTTGGTGAAAAAAATTCCAAGAAACGAAAAGTTTAAAAAAATCGCCTTACGATGAGCTGGAAAATATCTTAGTAAAGTGGTTTAAAGAAGCTCGTGCCGTGAATGTACCTATAAATGGCACGATACTAAGAGAAAAGAGATTTTTGCATTCTATGTACTATTTCCCGTATTTTACGTTTTCCCCGTATTTTACGTTTTTTTTAACCAGTCCCTTGAGAAACGTAAAATCGGGGTTTTACTGTAATATTTATTATGACACACAGCCTAACAGATGTACACCCAATTATAAGACTGAGATAAGTACAATTTACAACCAAGCTTTACCCGGGAATCGAAACCAGACCCCCCAGCTCTGAAGTCCAGAGTTATAACCGTTACACTACGAGGGCAACAAAGGGAGAGAAGAGCTGACAATCAATATGTATTGGGACCATCAAAGGAGAAACTACAACGAATTCGCCTGTGATTTCTAGGAGGAAAGGGGCTGGCGATTGCCTTGCCTTCGCTTCTTTCCTTCTGTCCGCGGCTACGTAGCTCGAGTCGCATCACTTAGAATTAACACAAGATGTTAGTAGTAATTCCTTTCACATGCAAGAAAAATACATTATAGAGTTTTATTACAGTCAAAAAGTTTTCAAGTTGATGTAGTAAAGTAAGCCCATACAAACTCCACAGTAGAATAGTGCCATATACTTCGCCGAAAGCATTTGTGCTTGCTACAAAGCCATCAATGGCTTCACGTGGCACGCTTGTTTTTTTATTGGTTTTTACACGACAGCATCTCTATCTTTTTCTTAACTCTATGGTAAAAAAAATTAGTGTTTGAGAACAAAAATGCTCCCAGTCAATCTCACAGATACTGCCTTTTACATTATATAGTGCAAACATACATATCTCAGTAGCAGAGTCCCATTCAGCTCCAACACCTGGTTCTCTTGGCGGTAAATTGAGCTTCCTCCTTTCGTGAATTTCGCTGGATATCATCTCCAACTGATGCAGGCAGGCGGCATAGTTGGCTTTGGAGTCCATCACAGTTTTTTGTAGGGACTCTACCCTAGTCTTTAAATCCTAAATTAGACATAGCTGAGTTTAGATAGTTAAGAAAAACAAGAACATTTAGGAATATTTTTATATCCTCAACATAATTAAAAATAGGAAAAACTAAAATAAAGGATGTTCCAAAATTTGTGGTACTCTAGATGAGAAAAAACTGTTTGTTCTATTTGAAATTTTTGAATTTGTCACCTGTTATATATTTATTATATAATTATGATTATGTGCCCAATTTTAGCAGAGAAAAAATACCATTCCATGTTGGTCTACATAACAAAATGATTGATTTATTTATTCTCCATTTAAATTCCATTTGAATTGCAAAGAATTTTGGTATTTGATGCCAAAAAAAAAAATATCGTTATATTCCCACTTAAAACACATTATGTCAACTTAAGGTGATTTTAAGAGATGGAATTGCACAATATCTTGTATCACAACTTTCCAATCGTTCTCCTTCTAAATCTATATCTATCTTCCCTCAACCAAACTCACCTCGCCAAATCGCTTAGATAATTAATGTAACACACTTTAAAAATTAAAAACTAATGGTTTCAATAATTATGGCACAAAAATTCTTTACATTTGTCTTAAAGACCAAATATTTTTTTTTTTTAATAATTATTTTACTCAAAAAACTTTCACACAATAAAAAATCAAATAGCCTAGATATTTAACTGTGCTAAAATATATCACTGAAACCACCACGTAATCAGTTAAATAATTAATAAATATATAATATAATCAATTTAAGTAATGAATAAATATGTAACAGGTGGAGACATTCAAAAATTCGAATAATTAGTGCACAGTGATTTTCCAAAGTGGGAGTACTAGGACTTTGGGGGGAACACCCTGTAGTAATATTTCTTCAGGGCTCAAAGCAAATTGTCGATTTTTACACAGTATTAGTAAATTAACTATGTAATATACAAAAAAATTTTAAATTTTGACTAGAAATGTCGATAAAAGTGAAATATGAAAAGGGAATATTTTAATGAAAGAATCTATTATTCAAAATGCATATTTTCCAATAAAAGAGTAACCATTCTGAAAGAAAAATGCCAAAAAACATTAATCTAAAATAAAAGTGTATCTTACTTCCAAAACCTTTAAGAACACCTTTTTCTGTTCAAAGTAGGTTCTATGAAAGCAAAGGAAAAGTGAATAAGTTTTATTTATGTTTAACTAGTTATTTAATGTTACATTAAAGCTGCACTTTGAGCATATATAAAGGACCTCATAATTTTAAATCTTAATCAAGTAAAGAGGGTGACACCTTAAGGAGCACTCAATTCAACTTTGAATACAATTTTGTACAAATATACCACAACAAATTTAAATGAACCAGCCACTTCGATACACCAAGTATTTTAGTTGTCTGTTTGGCAACACAATCCATACAGGATACCAGACTCAAAGACTATTGACTACTTATCCCTTTGAGATAATTCAGAATTTTCAATTCTCTGGATTTAACCCAACAATGCTGGATTTTTAACCATTTTCTGGATTCCCGGGGAAACTGTAATGATTGCTAGATATGCAAAATAGTCATAAATTCGAAAATGATTCTTCTGCATCGTTGCAAAACCATCAATGGATATTAGAAAATGTTTGGCTATTTTCTATTCAGAATTAGATAGTTTGCCAGCTAGAATGATAATCTTAACATTAAAAGAATTTTTAGGGCCAAATATTCAAATATCTATTTGAAGCAGATATATTGAAATTTGCATTCCTCTGTTGTAATATAGGAATTCTCCTTAAAAAAAACGGCACAATGTGTTTCGCAAATATATAAATTTTCTATCTTATTTCTTTTATATATTTTTTACGTTAAGAATATTAAAATGTCATAACGATAAAAACAATAAATTGATTGCAGGATTTAGAAAATTCTGAGGATGGCAGGTTTGCATAAACTCAAAAAGATAAACTTTTAGCAAGCTATGTTAACACTTATATTACTAGCTCTTTTGCACAATTTGTTAATTTAAACAAACCCTCAATCTTTAATTTACATGTTTAAAGGGAATCCAGTACCTGGATTTGATTATTTCTTTCTTCAGCTGCTGTTCTAAGATTTTGACCTTTTGGACGGCAGCTGAAAAAACCAGGGCAGTCCTCTTATGCTCCTGCTCACTCTCCTTTTTCAGCGACTCAGCATTCATAAGCTGGAAACATTCAAAGCCTTTGATGAGCATTAATGTTATTAGTATTATTAATTAATCATTTAATTGGCAAGTACTATTTACAGGTTTTAGAAATAAAAATGTTAATGTTATGTTTTCCTGGGAGTGATTGAAATTTATCCAGGAGAAAATGTTATACACATAGACTTTATAATTTTACAAAGCACTATGACATGCATACCATGATTATTCCATAAAAGAAATTAACAAATGGAATGAAAATAATTATTTAAACTATATAAAAATATCCGCAACCTAGAATAAATCAAAAGCAGCATTTTAGCCCAAATTATTTACGAAATTATAAATATAAATTGCATTATAAATATAAATTGGATTTATAAATAGAAATTGCAAGTTCCTTTAGCAAGCAAGTTCCTTTAGCAAGCAAGTTTTTCCAAAAGAGATTTGAATAGTTTCCAGGGGTAAATTTTCTACAGACTTTTTTTACTTAACATAAGGGCATAATATAAATTCATATGTTGAATATGATTAACTACCTAAATTACTTGGTGTTGCTCATGTTAACGCTTAATGTATGTGCTAAATCTTGTATGAATATACCATAAAAAAGAAACAAATTTTTAATGTTAGATAACTTTGTGCATGTTATATGTTTTTGAAAAAACTTAGTAGAAATAAAAATGTATTAGCAATCCAATTAAGAATATTTGAAAAAATAAAATTATTTTTACTTTATTTGCATTATTACCACATTTTTTTAATCAATTATAAACATTTTTCTTTATGACCTAAAATTTAGTTACGTTAAAACTTATCGGAACCAGAAGCACAATTGACACAATAGAAACAGGAATTTAGTTTCACAATACAGCATTTTTAATTTCGCAGAAATATCATTTGGCAAACCTCAATATTCAAACACTTAAGGCAAACAAATTTCCGCTTAAAACAAATTTCACAATACCTTTATGGTTTCCCTATTGAGCATTTCCTGCCAAGTAGCATCAAACTCATAGTTCTCGCTACTGCAGTCAAACTTCTTCTCTGCCAGTGCAATGGCTTCCCTGGCATCCTTGTGAACCCCACAAGCTCGGTGGTAGTGAACAGCAGCTTTCTCACACTCAAGTTTAGCCTGAAGTTAAAAATAGAGGGAAAAAAGTGTTAAATGAAAATCTTTTTATTAAAATTTTCATTTAAAAGGAGTTTTGACTTTTTAAAGGCTACAATACAACAAAGTAAAGTATCTACTTTGAACCAAAGAATAAAAAACATAAAGATGAATAAATAAAAAACTATGAATAAATAAAAAACTATGAAAAAATAAAAAAACTCATTTATTTTAATCTTTGAATACTTTTAATCTGAATACAAGTATCCGCGCCCCAAAATCTTTTTTTTTTTTTTATTAAATGGGTGTCTAATAGTTTTGCATAAATAACATTCTTAAATTTTCAACAAAATTAAAAATGTCAACTGTCCCGGTACTCCTGTTTTGCCAGTTGCTTTTCAAAAACGGACTCTTAAGTTAACAATCTTGAGCCAAAGTCAATATTTTATAGACTTTCCTGAGAGTGTTAAATATAAAATTTTATGCTTTTAACAGTAATTTAATTAATTGTTATAACAAAAAAACATTTTTCTTAAACATCACAATAAAAAGTATTTTAATTTTGAGTATTCATTATTTTCGAAACATAAGGAAAACAATATATTGAATCCTTACGGCTTGAGCCGCTTCCTCTGCTTCATAGTAAGGCCTGGCGATGCGGACACACTTTCCAAGTTTCTTGGCGATCAACTTCAGCCTGTGGCTGTACTCACTGAGTGTGTTTCGAAAAGTGGAGTTAGCATCCTGAAAAATGAAATAAACATTAAAAGAAGATTCAAATTATATTCGGGCAATTTCATGGTGTTGGACAACAAAATTGTAACCATTTTCATCTTACTAATTATATTAATATTTTTATAAATAATATTTATATAGCAAATGATTTTAAAAGACTCATTACACCAATAGCGTGAAATCTCATATTTTACTTTTAAAAAAATTTACTGTATACTTAAAAAAAATTTACCGTATACTTGTGTATAACCAGACTCTGTGTATAAGTTGACCTCCCATTTTTAAACCGAATCCTTCATTCCTTCCAAAATCGGTAACCCGTGTATTAGGCGAAGTACAAAATAAGGCCAGAGCCTTCTGAAGAAAAGAAAAAAAACGGTTCATGACGGACTGCAAATTCTTTATTTTGCAAGCAAAATTTCAACCCCAATGAAAATAAAACAGGTTCGGAACTCTCTCCTTGCTGACCCTGAATGGAGAAGCTAAGTTGAAACTATGTTCAGTAAGGCATGAAGTTTAGTTTGAATTATCGTCGCACTAGAGCTACATGAGGGCTATTGGCGACGGGCGTCGTATTTTAGAACCACAGTCAAGTGACAAGCTGACACCTCAATAGGCACCCAACACAACCGTTAAGGGCGACATCGTACGCAGCGTTTGGACTTTGGAGGGTATTTAACGTGCACTCTCTCTACACGGGGTATTATTCGGACATTTTCGTCTGCACGGGCCGTTTATAGGTCAGCAATTATTTTGGCGATGCCCGGACCCGAACCTGAGACCTTTCGCAAGGCACATGCCTAACTGACTGGGCTCCCCAGCCCCTAGTGAAGCGTGAAGACCAAGCTGCCAAGGTCACGGACCGATGTTTTCTTTACACCTTGAAGACTGGCTGACTGAACTGCCTTGTGCCAGAGCTACACGTGCAAAATACGCATCACACTGATAACCAACAATTAAGCATCATAATGGTCGATACTGTGAATACATACCAAACTTATTTCATCTTGAGAATTTACTGCTTTTGGGTCTTTATTTATAATAGTTAATATATCTAAACCTTAAGTTTGATTGAAATTTAGTTTTAGTTTACGGATTGGAGATTTTTTTTTAGAAAATTTGATGTCTCGTGTATAAGTCGACACCGATTTTTACGGCACTAAATTCGACCAAAATTTCTCGGCTTATACACGAGTATATAAGGTATACATTTTTTTAGCAATGTTTGTAAATGGAAAAGATTAACAATGGAAGGGTTTGGACAGCATCTCTCAAAAGATAAACAATCCGAGAGTTGTAAAAATATGGGTAAGCTTTTTTGCAATTATGTGTTAAAGAATGACCTACATCAAGTTGTAGCTCCAAACTGTTGATTTCATCAGTACAAGAATTTAAGCATTCCAATTGATCCTGAAAAAAAAATTTCATTATATGAACTAAATAGTTTTAAAAATTTGATATTTAAATACATTCACAAGTTTTGTCCTATTACATAAATAAAATATAAGGCTAAATAAGAAAACAAAATTTGAAAATTAAGAATATATAAATTTAAAAATATGACTAAGCATTGCAATATCATTTAAAAGGTATAACTAAGAATAAGAATATAGTTTATAAAGCCGGATGAATTGTAAAACTATAGTATATAAAGCATGACTTATTGTAAAAATATTTTTTATACAGCATGACTAATTAAGATAATACAATTTAAAAGGTTCAACAAAAAGAACATAATTTAACAAGTACATATGCAACCACCAAATTTCTTCTTAAGTGTTTAAAAATCAATATGTGAGTAATAAATACATCACGAAAACCATTAAGACTGTTGGTAAATTTTTTAATTATTAAAATCAATAGGAGTTGTTAGCTACAGACTAACTCATTTATACTAAGTTAAACTATTCGTAATAGCAAATGTACCTTGACACGGGGATCCACAGCTTCTCCATCATCTTCCATATTCAATCACACACTTTTCAGGGACGATATTAAATTGCATCACATCCTGAAAGTTAAGGTATGCAAAAATTAGTACAAAACCGAGCCTTGTTTAAGATGAAATGAACACAGCAGGCATTTGGCCCCTATAAACTATGAGATTGGTGTTTTGTAGCTGGTTTTCTGAGCAAGAATACCCTTAACCAGTCCTAATCTTTTTAAAATTTTATGGCCAGAAGCCAATAGATGCCTCTTAATTTCGAACCCTGCTCAATTGACGAGGTCCACACCTGAGCGGGCACCCAATGGATCTTCGAGCAACATTATATGCTAATACCATCAGGACTCTTGAGTTCACAGATATAAAAGGTACATATATAGCAATGTACTCAGGCATCTTAGGGATTTTTTCCTTAGCTCGAAAACATCTATAGTACAGCTAGAACAGAGCTAGAATAATATGGCTAGAACAGAGAACATGGCTTCCGAGTGAGAGGCTCATCGATTACCCGCGGCCACTGATAGGGGGCTATAAAATTTATTTCATTTCTATTAAGTAGATAGTGCATCACAACAAAACCACACAATATGTGTCGAGATCGATTATAAGACCAATTAAGAGGGACTGTCAGTCCCGTAGAGCTAATGCATTAGTTTTGAAATCACAACTTTTGTAAAAGAATTGCTTTGCCATGTTATCCCATTTTCACCAGGTATGGGAATCATAATATCAATTTAACACAAAATAGAAAATAAAATAACATCCGGTTATTTAACTATTAATTGATAACGTTTTAAAATACTGTCGCCATCTGCTGTATATTTTTGGCATTTTAAAACTTCAAAAATATATAATTAAATAACTAGATAACATTTTCTTTTCAAATTTGTTTCATTTCGATGTTATGTTGATTCCCGTACCTGGGGGAAAAAGGGCAAACATGGAAAAGCAATACTTCTGCGGAATGTGTGATTCCAAAACTAATGCATTAGCTCTATGGGACTGACAGTCCCTCTTAAAACAAGTAGCCAACAACAGACGCTTCTGTTGCACATGTTCATTATAATTTTGGT
The DNA here is from genome assembly GCA_019343175.1 of Oedothorax gibbosus. Taxonomy (NCBI): domain Eukaryota; kingdom Metazoa; phylum Arthropoda; class Arachnida; order Araneae; family Linyphiidae; genus Oedothorax; species Oedothorax gibbosus. Next base: position 31,092,049 of record CM033276.1, read on the forward strand.
TGTATAACGTTGCATCACAGCAGACACTAGAACCACTGTAAAACCCACTTATAGTTCAAAGTCAATACAAATTTATATAGGATAAAGATTTCAAAGCAATTACTTATATAATTTAGTTTGCTTTATTCGTATTCGAAACAGGGAACTACAATCTTTATGGTAATTATTTAAGTGAAAATATGGCTTAAAATACTAATTGGTCCAAAGAATTCGGCAAATACAAAAAAATTAGATAGCTGGCCAATATAGCAAATCATGTGTAAATGAAAAATGTGTTTGGCGATAATCTGGCAATCTGTTAGGATAAATCATCAACCTATCGCGAATAGACTATAAATTAGTTTTAATTCTATATAGTCTTTGACAACAACCAAAAATAGTGTAAAATGAGTAAAAAGGCAGAGCAAAAATTACAATGAACCTGATTGGAATATAAATATATAAAAAAATCTGTCGCTGTGACAATTCAAATGAAACAAGAAAAAAAGTCAATCAGTCGTCTGGTTTGGTGTTGCTTTAATGGTAGTCTACCTTAACCTTTACTAATTTGTTTAAGCTGTTATTGATATTATAAACTAATATTATAAACTAATTATATTGATATTTATAAACTAATATATATGTAAATGTTTTTGAGATCTTAATTTTATTGATATATATATATATATATATATATATATATATATATATATATATATATATATATATATATATATATATATATTACAATTCAATTTCATTATTTTTTTTTCCCGGATGACTGTGGCGGGGTAAATTTATTAAGCTATGCTTGGTTTTAAAATTTTGCTTTTATAGCCAATTCTAAACTATTACTATAAATAAATAAATCTTTAACATAATCTTTAACATTAATTATCTTTAACATAAAATCTGTGCTGGTAACATTTTTTTTACTTTACCTGTTAATTTTCATTGGAAAGCAAAAATATTAAGCAAGTAAAATAAATAGTCCTAAATAATTAAATATATATACAGGTAAATAAGGCGAGTTTGTTTTATTTGGTGGTGATGTACTAAAAAAATCAATTCAAAATATTTCATTTTCAAAATCACTTGAATATCTAAAATTGACTCTTAAATTTCATCAAAATAATCATAAATACACGTTTTAAATGGAATTAAAGTGTTTTATGAAATAAATTAAGCAGAATTCATAAATAGTTTCGTTTTATAAATACAACATCTTATTCAACACAACATTTTGAAAAATAATGTATTACCTTTTAACTAAAAAAAACTAGAATAGCGAAATTAGAATAAAAACAAAAAATGTTTTGCTAGCTAATTCAATAAATTGCACTCGAAAGTATAAAATAAAGAGAAAATTTGAACTTTTCACATCACACAATATCACAACAAATGATACGATTGCTCAATTAAAAAAAGAAACACAAACAGCCGCAAAGCATCATGGTCATTTTCTCTTTGGTTTCTCTTCGTCTTATCCGACGTCAAAAATACATACAGTTTATTTGGTAGGCAAAATTATATTGTTTTTAAAAGTACGAGGGCTGTTTTTTTTCAACCTCCGATGGGCTGTAACACAAAGACTGGTCAAAATACAAAAAAGATTTCTTTTACCAAAAGTAATGTACAATACTGCTTATTTCTCCACATAATCACCTTTGACGATTAAAACATTTCTCATAGCTGTAAATAAGCTTTGAAATACCCTCTAATAAATCTACATAAAATGTAGCCGCCAAGTGAGAATTGAGAGCTATTCGTTTCTCGCAGACAGAAGGGAACAGTGCAACAGAAATTCATCGAAGAATGAATAGAGTATATGGAGACACCTATGAGTGATGGCGTTGTTCGTGAATGCTGTTGAAACTTTAACGGTGGCCGCCGAACTGATGTTCATGAAGAAGGTGGCCAAGGAAGCAAGTCTGTCGCTACAGACGGCATAGAGCTGTAGCACACTTCGGAAGTTTCCCCTCAGGGCTTTGGCAACGGGGCCTTAGCAACTCCTTGAAGGACCAACAAACTTTGTTGTTGTTTAGCGTTACCTTTGGATTTTCGTCGACTTCGCGCTTTTATTATTATATTTCGGTTTTAAAAGATGTCTCATCTGGATCACCTTGATAATGTCTCAAAGGAAAGGTATATTAATAAAGTTCAGCAGTTAAATGGTGTAGATCCCTACACAATTGATCGAAAAACCTTGAAATTGCACGTGGAGTGTCTTCCGAAACTGACATGGGGAGACGTAGTCAATTATTTAGTGTATACTAAAAGTGCCTATACGAAGAATTTAAAGCCTTTAAAAGCTTAGAGGCTTACGATAAATTTATATGCGGTTGGGTAAAGAGCATTGGTTGCATTGAAGTCAATGGATTGTCAGTTCTTCTCGGCAAGGTACGTTGTAGTTTTTACTTCATTTCTTAATCACAAAAAAACTTCTCTGATAATTTAAGTTTTAAATGTAATGTGTTAGAATCGTATAGAATTTAATAGATACAGTAAAGTTAAACAATATGTAACAGCAAATTTGTAGATACGTTTTGTTCATAATTGTGCTAGTTGAAGCGATTTTCAAACTTATAGCTATTTATTCAAAATAAGCGAAAATTTTAGGAAAATTAAAGTTAATTTTCGATACTTTTTCGATGTTTAAAACTTTGGTATTGTCAGTAAGCACTTTATTGTTACCTGCCCATTTAAATAATACAGGGTGTAAAACAAACAAACCTGGGTTAGTAAATTCCTATTATACGTTCTGGCGATCTTGCGAAAATTCTGTAATATTAAAGTACTTTTTGCAAATCTTAAGTGAAAGCACACATGTGTTGTATTTCACACACATCCATACATAATGTGATCAGATTTTCCAAAACCCAAAATCGGAGATATTCTACTTTTACCCTTCCCTCCTGAATTTTTTTTTATGGAATATTCCATCCTTCACCAAATTTCAACAAACGGTATAACTTATAATTAGCAAGTAATAACTGAGAAATAACTAAAAAATAGCATTATCCTTATGTTATGAAATATAAAGAACTAATAAGTATTTTAAGGCCATTTTAACATTTTAAACAAAGAGTATTAAAAAAATGTTGTAAAATCTATATTTTATTTTTATTTATCCTGCTTTTGGTACAGTAACAGAAAAGTGGGACGTTTTGGCAGTACATTTACTGTATAGTGTACAGTGAGACAAAAAGGGGGGAAGTCCCACCCAAAACGAGATGCCTGGCCACATCTATACCTAATGTACAAGTTTAAAATATATAAATATTGAACATATTTATATCATATAATAATTTGAGAATAACAAAATTCTATATTTCAGGTTCAACATTCCCAACGTCTAAATGAGAAGCCATTAGAAGCTTGGATAGTATCCAAAAAAGATAGCACCATTACTGCCGCTCACTGCTCTTGTGTAGCAGGTTTGAGCGAATCCTGCTCTCATGTTGGGGCCATGCTCTTTTGGATACAAGACTATATTCAGAGGATGGAAGCAAAAACGGTCACAGATGTTCCTGAATACTGGGTGGGGTCTTCTTCAAGAGCAATCAAGTTTTCTCGAGTACAGCAAATAGATTTCTGTCTCATGAAAAAAAGAAGGGATGACACTGGCTGTGAACACCCTTCGATCTCAAGTTCGAAAGTCTTGAGAAACCCTTCTGAGTGATGAAGCCCATTTATGCTTTCTGCAGAATTGCAAAGGACATTCAAGTTCTGCAATTCTAAGCATGGAAGATCCCTTCTACAAGATACACAGCAGCAATACTGTGTATCCAAAAGATCTGTCCAACTTATTTGATGAGTCCTTGATGGATATGGATCTTCCATACCTCCAAAAGAAGGCCCTTGATATTGTGATCGAAGTTTCACAGCAGGAAGCTGATGCTTTAGCTAAAGCTACAGTCAAGCAGGCAGTCTATTTTGTGGCACCAGTCTCGTTTGGGAAGAGTGACTGCCTCAAACTTCAAGGCTGTTTGTTGTACGTCTCTTGATAAACCAGCCCTTAGCTTAGTCAAGAGAATTTGTTACCCTTCAAAGGTGAAGCTCACAGCACGGGCTGTACAGTGGGGCTGCACTCATGAAGGTACTGCACGCAAGGCATACTTGAAATCTTCTATGGAGAAGCACCTCAATTTTAATGTGTCGACTGCTGGATTTTTTATAAATCAAGAGTATCCCCAATTTGGAGCTTCCCCAGATGGCATCGTTGAATGTGACTGTTGTGGTGAGGGATGCCTAGAAATAAAATGTCCGTTTTGTATCCGTGATTGCACAAAAGAGCAACTTTACGATAAAGAGAATTGTATGGAGTGCATCAATGGGCAATTCTCTTTAAAACGCACGCGCCTATTACTACCAAGTTCAGGCTCAACTTCATATTGTAAACCGACAATATCGCAACAATATAAATTAATGGAATCCTGTATGTCAAACCCCCTATCAGCAAGAATTAGATCATGGGGTACGAGCTCTTCTAAGATGCAGCAACTCTCTGCTATTTCTTTATCCGGTGTCCGTCCACCGTAGGCATCCGATATAAAGCTTATGGTACCTTGAGCTGTTATACCAATCAAGTATTTGATGGTGTTTCGCGGCTTGTAATTGGACCAAGTTTGGCACTGTGCTTCAGGATTTGATGGTTTTTCAATTATAATTTCGAAACAATCAATTATTACTGTCACTTTTTTGCCGAAGACTTGCTGAAATGCTAGGGGGACCCGGTGTTGCAATATGTGCCTCTCAGGCCACACAATGAATCGTTGCAACCTACAATACATAATATCAATAACTTTGTAAAAAGTCCTGCTGGCGGTAGTTTGACATACTGAAAATCTGTACGACAGATCATGAAAATCTAGATTTAATCTAAGCCGCATCATTGTCAACATAAATTGTTGAATTTTGGTTAAGACCAAATTTGGATGATCTGCCAAACAAGGAGCTATCAAATCTTCGAAGATTAACATTAAGAGAGCAAAGGTATTCAGCCCAGTATAGTACAGGACTTTCGTGTCATCTCCCTCAAATGCCTCTTCACTTATTTCTTTTTTCCTCAACTTCTCCTTCATGTTACTTATATCTTGCACATAATCCTCATGTGATGTTAAGAGGGATTGGATATCATGCATCGTCAAATCGGTCTGAATGCATGCCTCAGCTGTATTTCGATGGTGCAAGTCTGGCTGCGAAATTTCTTCATTCATGGAAATAACCAACACCTCATTGGTGGTATCCTCATCGGCAGTAGGCGATTCCTCAATGGCAGCAGTTCGTTGCTGCACTCGATTGAAACGAGCAAGATCCGATGGCACTTGTATCCTGTTTGTTATATCCAAGATTTAGGCTAGGTACCCAATCAGGATTGTCTTTGTCCCAAAGCTCTGCTAGTTTACCTGTAAACGAGACAACATTTAATATTCAAGCAAACAATAGGAATACATACAGAATGGGCAAGTTAGGTTATTCTCTGGATAACATGTTGTAGTGCTATCCCGAATAGCAAGTGTCTGACCGCATATAAACTTTCGTCAAGTAAGACAGACACAGACAAAATTTTTACCAAGACAGCGAGAGAAACTGACAAAATATATACTGCCTGGAAGTTAATCATATTCACAAACAACTGTATTCTTCTTGAGGCATAAAGAAACTAAACTGCATCAACGAGGTTGAAGAGGCACGAATTGTACGAGAGCTATATAATTTAATAGCACTTAACTAAGCAGGTCCGCCACAACCGACCTACACAACCTGGGTAAGCAAAAAACAGACTTGGAAGTGTTTTGATGTCTATCCATCGTAAAATAAGAAGTCAAATACAAGCATTTTCAATTTCCTTGGTTTACATTTTTAGATTAATTTATCGAATCAGAATTATCCGTCATAGAAAGGATTACCCGATTCCTCAAGCACGTGTTTTTGCTAAAAATGTTAACCAAGCGCTTATTGAAAAGTTTTAGAAAACTTAAAAAGAAATAACTAAAACTTACGGGATATAAAATGATCTTCACAAATCAATAAGTATTTTTTCTTTGTTTCAGTTAAGTCGTCTCTTTTGATAGCGTTTAACCATTTCTCTCTTCTCAAAGTAGATAACGCTCTTTTTTCTCCTGATGCCTTTTGCTTACTTAAGTCCGAAGGCAAGCGAAAAAAAGACTTTCCGGATGAGCCTTCCTTTTTACCGCAATTTATAATTCCGCAAAATCGAACCATAGTGAAGAATTAGAACGCAGATATAGAACAACAACAAAGTTTGTTTTGATTCTAAACTGAATGTGAACAAGTATGCAAAGCTTCGTTGAAGGCTCCTACGTCATTTTTCCCAGCATTCTAGCTTCCTTGAAGGACGGCTACGTCATATTTCCCAGCATTCTTAGCTTCCTTGAAGGACGCCTACGTCATGTGCTACAGGTCAATTGGTCAGCGAGTTGACCAAGTGTTTAGATAACTCGAAGGCTTACCATAAGTGAATTATCGATTAGCATAGTGGCTTGGATTGTAACGTTTTCAAATTGACGTGGAGCTCAAAGAAACCGTCACAACTCCCTTCAAATCATTGGCGGCTACATTTTATGAAGAGGATATTTTAAAGCTTGTTTACAGATATGACAAATGCTTTAATCGTCAAGGTGACTATGTGGAGAAATAAGCAGTATTGTACATTACTTTTGGAAAAAAATCTTTTTTGTATTTTGACCCGTCTTTTTGTTACAGCCCATCGGAGGTTGAAAAAAACAGCCCTCGTATACATTGTTAATTTTTAATTAGCTTCTATATGGTAACGTAACTAATTCCGTCTTCCATCTATTAGTACTCTGATTAGATACTACTGTTACTCTGTTTCGGTGTTACGTACATTAATTCACTAATTGAAGGCTTGAGTATACTGGGATAGACATGCGCTCGTTAAGTTGTTAAATCTGTGGGGTCCTAAAGTGCCGACTTAGCGTATACGATGTCTCTTGAAGTTCTGTTGCTTGCCAGCTCAGGTGTCGACCTCGTCACTTGACCGCGGTTAAAATCACGAGGCTTAATTGTATGTGTTTAAAACTCCTAAAGAAGGCTAGAAATAGACAGCCGGAAACGATTTTAAATTACTAAATTACCAAATAAAATGTATGTTCAGGTACGCGTCGGTGTTGCGGTTTAGTGCGGTCATTATAACTTTAATTTAATTCCATTGGCCTTATTTTGTGAAACTAAATTCATAAATTTGGAAACTAAAAATAATTATAATATGTTTGAAATTCTGTACTACTTTTCTAAAAATTATGTATACATTCTTCATGCATAAATTAAACTTTTTAAAACTAGGGAAAATCCCTTCGCTTCAAAAAGTTGTACTTTTACGTACTATTTGCATAATAACTATTCCCTTTTGTCATGTGCACAGTAGCGGATTTCTAAATAGGCTAGCTAGGCTAGAGCCTACGGCGGCAAATTTAATTCTTCGACTTCCGCAAAACCTTCCATGCATTGTGTCGAAAGGGGGTAGATAATCCCTTGCGGAATTCTTAAGTTTTGAAGCTGCGTGAATTTGCCCCGTTTCACTTTATTTGAAAAACAAGCCTATTTATTTTTCGAGACATGTTGAGGCACTTCTTTCAAAGCGCAACTGAGTTTAGTGCTCTAATACATTGATTATTGTTGGTATTTCACCTCAAGCCCTATTTTATGTAGCATTGTAAGAGATGAGAAAAATTACATCTAAATGATCAAAAACATACTTCCATCATTTTGAAACTTAATAATTTAGTAATTTAGGGGCACGAACTTTTTTGAACACGGTTATAATGAGACAAATCAACCATTGGTGATCAACTTTTGAATTGATTTTACCCCACCTACCTATAGGCGGCAATTTTTGGTTCAGCCTATAGCGGCACATTTGGAAATCCGCCACTGCATGTGCACGTGCTTCCATAGAGAACATGCTGGCGACAGCAAACGAATCCTTGAATCATGCTGTAAATTTTTTTCTGCGCTTTTACGAAAAAAACGACTGATGCTGTATAAAACATGTGCTCCCTCCAACTGTGTGAACAGCTTTTATTATAGTTGAAAGGTATTTAGTTTTTTCCAACACGCATTAACGTATTAGTTCGTTTCTTGGACCATGTTCTTTGTAAAATTAAGATAAACAAGTGATTTCAGACATCAAAATTAAACAAATTGTTCATTTGTATTTTCCGTTCATAATATTTACATTTTGAACCAATCACCTTGGACTTATCTTCTTTCCTAATATTTTCTTCTTTTTCCTTTTTTTAAATTATTTACCTGTAGTTAATGGTTTTATCTTCTCTATAGTTTAAATTGTAAAGTTTAATAAAATTATAGATTTCTAAAAATTATGTGTGTTACTACGTAAAATTTTTTATTTTTTTTTCACTAGCTAAACCCACAGTGTCTATGACCAAAATATGTATAAGAACCGTTCTTTAAATATAACATAAAAAACTATTCCCGAAATGTACATGCAAAATACTCATAGGTCACCCAATACACTTATTACTATATAATATACTACAAGATACTATGAGCGAAAAAATGGCATGCGTGACTAATATGACTTCTCGAGTTAGAACTGCTAAATAGTTAAAAGGATACAGGGTGACCCGGGGTAATTATTGGGGACTGAAAAATCTATCTACCCCTTGCGCAAGATAAGCAATTTTCTCGGAAAGCGTATGAACAGGCGCTAGGAACTCCTGCAAATTTGAAGTCCGTAGCTCAATTAATTAGTTCGAGCTGTAGAGTGGTTTCAAAAAGACTGACCAATGTTCCAAAACCACCTTTACAGAATCAGCACCCTCAAAAACGCAAAATCCCCATTTTTCGCATTGTCGATCTCATCGAAATACTTTCATTATCTTATACACTGCCCAAAACAATTAGTGGAGCACTTTCCGTACTTTTATTAATCCTTTCAGTTCCAACTTTTTATTTTTAAAATCTAAAATTTGTGAAATAGATTCATTATGCATCTAGAATGAAATGGCAAAAACAGGGGGGAAATATCTTAATTTTTTAACTAAAATTTAAGGGGGGAGGGGGGAATTGGAATCATAACTTTTGAATAAATTATAACAATAATTTTTTCAAAACTTTTTTTGTTTAAAAAGTTTTGTTTAAAAGTAAACATCTAAGAATGGAAACGTGAAAGATTTAGGGTCAATTTATTTAAAAAAAAAATTTTAGGTGTGAATTTCATTTTACAATGTTTTCATATTTTCATTTCATTAAAACAAACATTATTTAATTCTTCAAAAGACAAGATTTTTCCATCTAACGAAGAATAAGTGCGAGCTCAACTTAGTGAGAAAAAAAGCGCAAGCTGATGATTCCAAATGGAATCATTGGGGGTGAAAGGGTTTAAACCATGCATTCCCCTAATTATTTTGAGCAGTGTATTTCATATTAGGTAATTAAAAGTAACGATGCTCCTAGAAAATCATATTTTTTCCCGATAAGCCACTTTTCCACGCACAGTGCGCTATATAAGTGAGCATGAAAAATAATAAAAACGCAATGCGAAAATTTTCTTTTCTAAGAAACGTATTAGGGAGCACTGACCATAAGATCGAACAATTCTCTAGCTGAGTTCATAGCTATATAATGCAGGTTTTTTATGCATAAAACTTTTTTGTTTACTTGCATAAAAAAATAATGATGAACAAATATACTTTTATTTAATCAGATTTGGTTTAATTGAATAAATGCACGAATTCGTGCATTTGGTTGTTGTATTCTGTGAACAACATTATTGGATTGTTATCCATTGTTTTTACAACAGGAAAAAAGAATAAAACTACTCTCTTCAGTTCTACGATATTTTACTTTTAATTACCTAATATGAAATATAAGGTAATGAAAGTAATACGAAGAGGTCGAAAATCAGAAATGGAGATTTTATGTTTTTTTAACATGTTTTGGAGGATGCTGATTCCGAAAAATGGCTTTTGAACATTGGTTCGTCTGTTTGACACCACTCTACAGCTTGAAAAAGCGCTACGGACTACGGACTTACTGGTACACTGAATCTGGTACTACGGTATCTGGTACACCAATTCCCAGTAGCGTTGGACGTCATCATAATAAATTTTTCGAGAAAATCGCTCATGCGCAAAGGGTAGTTACCATATAACTTTTTAAGTTTCAAAGTTATTGAAATTGCCTTATTGGGTACATAAGTAGATTTAAATATATTTCTTTATAGTGTGGTAATTAAAAGTTACGTAGAGTTACACACCCCTAGCTTAGTAAAAATTCGTATAACGTTTTGATGACAATGGATTGATATAAAAACATGAAGAGCCTACTTTCCTGTTACTTAAATACTTACTGAAATTCTAATCGGGAAACAACTAGGTTCCTAACAGTAAATATCATCAACAATCGTTTCTACACTAAATTTATACACAGCAGAAAAAAATCGCTAAACACAGCATCCAGCTATAATTTAAACTTCTAAAACTTCTTCTTAACTTTCTTCTTTCTTACTTCTTCTTAAACTTCTGCCGAAATCAACTATTTTGCTTAATATTCTTTCACAAATTAACTTAATATTATTTATCGACGGCTCGATTTATTTGTAGTTCGAAGAATAATTAAATATTTATTAATAACAAAAATAATGAAACTACTACAAACTGCATTACAAAAAATAAATGTAAATTAAAACTAATCAGAATTGTATGCAAAAAATATGCCTTGCCGCTTTCTTGGTAAACAATTAATGAACAATCAAAGAATCACATTGGGCTACATTTTATGACGTAATTCCAAAATGATTCATGAAAAAATTATGCTTCAAATATTTTTAAATAAAGTTTCTCATGTCATTGTTGATTTAGCAACAGTGATTTTAATGACTCAGAATTGAATTTCAATGCTAATTCAATGGGAAATTCGCCGACAGATAGTAGATTTATGTCCGTCCGGACGTACAGACAGGTGGACAAAAAGTATGAAAGTTGTGTCTCTGAGGTCATAGCTTTCTAACAAAGAAAAGAATTTTTAAGATCCGAATGATAGAACCGATTTTGGAAGGGGGGTACGGACAGACAGACGGACTGGCAGATACAGACGGACTGGCAGATACAGACAGACAGACGGACATCGACCGCATGTCAATACCTACTTTTTCCTTTTTTCAATTCTTTCGAATTAAAAAAAGAAAAATAGGCTAAAAATGCCACTTTTTATAAGTCAAAGTTCAGAATAATAGACCAGTGGTTGATTGATTTGACGTGGAACGACCCTCCTATATAAATGGTGGATTAGAGATTACTAATGCTTATGACATTAGTTCCTTCATTAGCCTACTTTTCTTTTTTTAATTCGAAAGAATTAAAAAAATGAAAAAGTAGGTATTGACATGCGGTCGATGTCCGTCTGTCTGTCTGTCTGTCCGTCTGTCCGTACCTCCCTTCCAAAATCGGTTCTATCAATCGAATCTTAAAAATTCTTTTTTTGTTATAGAAAGCTATGACCTCAGAGACCTAACTTTCATACTTTTTGTCCGCCTGTCTCTACGTCCGGACGGACATAAATCTACTATCTGTCAGCGAATTTCCCATTGAATTAGCATTGAAATTCAATTTTGAGTCATTTAAATCAATGTTGCCAAATAAACAATGGCATGACAAACTTTATTTATTTAAAAATAGTAGGTATTGACATGCGGTCGATGTCCGTCTGTCTGTCTGTCCGTATCTCCCTTCCAAAATCGGTTCTATCAATCGGATCTTAAAAATTCTTTTTTTTGTTAGAAAGCTATGACCTCAGAGACCTAGCTTTCATACTTTTTGTCCGCCTGTCTGTACGTCCGGACGGACATAAATCTACTATCTGTCAGCGAATTTCCCATTGATTCAATTTTGAGTCATTTAAATCACTGTTGCCAAATAACAATGCATGAGAACTTTATTTAAAAATATTTGAAGCAAAATAATTTTTTCATGAATCAGTTTCGAATGATCATAAAATTTAGCACTATGTGATTTTTGATTGTTCATGCATTGTTTATCAAGAAAGCGGAAAGGCATATTTTTTGCATACAATTATGCTTAGTTTAATTTACATTTCTTATTTTTAGCCTACTTTTATTTTTTTAATTCGAAAGAATTTAAAAAATGAAAAAGTTGGTATTGACATGCGGTCGATGTCCGTCTATCTGTCTGTCCGTCTGTCTGTCCGTACCCCCCTTCCAAAATCGGTTCTATCCATCGGATCTTAAAAATTCTTTTTTTGTTAGAAAGCTATGACCTCAGATACCCAACTTTCATACTTTTTGTCCGTCTGTCTGTACGTCAGGTCGGACATAAATCTACTATCTGTCGGCGAATTTCCTTTTGAATTAGCATTGAAATTCAATTTTGAGTCATTTAAATCACTGTTGCCAAATCAACAATGGCATGAGAAACTTTATTTATTTAAACATATTTGAAGCAAAATAATATTTTCATGAATCAGTTTGGAATGACGTCATAAAATGAAGCACAATTTGATTCTTTGATTATTCATTAATTATCTACCAAGAAAGCGGCAAGGCATACTTTTGCATGCAATTATGCTTAGTTTTAATTTACATTTCTTATTTTTTAATGCAGTTCGGAGTAGTTTCATTACTTTTGTTATTAATAAATATTTAATTATTCTTCGAACTACAAATAAATCACGAGCAGATTATAAATAATATTTAATTAATTTACGAAAGAATATTAAGGAAAATAGTTGATTTTGGCTTTTAGAAGTTTAAATTATAGCAGGGTGCTGTGTTTCGATTTTTTTTTCTAATGTGTATAAATCTAGTGTAGAAACGGCTGTTGATGATATTTACTTTAGGAACCTAGTTTTTTTTCCCGATTAGAACTTCAGTAAGTATTTAAGTAACAGGAAAGTAGGCTATTTTAGTTCTTTATGAACTTCTTGTTTAATATAGTTTGGAGTAGTTTCATCACTTATGTTATTAATAAATATTGAATTATTCTTTGAACTACAAATAAATCGTGCAGACGATAAATTATATTAAGTTAATTTGAGAAAGAATATTAAGGAAAATAGTTGATTTTTGCTTTTAGAAGTTTAAATTATAGCTGGATGTTGTGTTTAGTGATTTTTTTCCGAATGTGTATAAATCTAGGGTAGACACGGTTGTTGATGATATTTACTGTTAAGAACCTAGTTGTTTTAATATTAGACTTTCAGTAAGTATTTAAGTAACAGGAAAGTAGGCTATTTTAGTTCTTTAAGAACTTCTTGTTTACTTTGAAATGATGTTTTAACACTTTTTACATTTTCATCTGCTTCTTATTATGTTTTTTTCGCTCTTGTATACTTTATAATATCTTTAAGTTATTGTAAAGTAATGTGATAGATGTCCCGTTTTTGTCTTTCTGTCCCGCAGACAGAATTTCCCATCAAAACGTCCTGACTTCCTGTTTCGGTCCCGAAAATCAGGAGAAATATAAATAAAATGTAGATTTTTCAACTATTTTGAATATACTTTATATTCAAAACGCTAAAAAAAAGACCTTTACAAAATAATTAGTTCTTTATATTTGATTACTCAGGATAATGCTACTAGCTATTTATTAGTTACTAGCTTTACAAACCCGGCGTTGCACGGGTGTACCCTTAATAACCCTAAATTAGTAGTTTTTTATGTAAACTTTTATTTTATACCAATTGATCCCCTCTCCACTGGTCCACTCCATCAGGATATTATAAAATCCTCCCATTCTGATATGAAGGGTTGATTTTATCCAGGCCCTTCCAGGAGTTTGAGGGCTTTCCCATAGGCCCCTGTTCAAATTGCCAGAACAGCTATTTGATATAATGGCTTGTTTCTATTTCACGATTAGCTCAAAACGAAACTGCCCAAATGTGGTAAACGTTCCACTTCATATTTTATACAACTCGATAGGGCTGGGGGATAGAGTCGGTAAACTTTCGTCTTAGACTTTCGTCTTGCATGCGATAGGTCCCAGGTTCAGGTCCAGGCATCGCCAAAATAACTGCCGACGTGTAAACGGCTCGTGCAGCCTAAAAATTTCCGACGAATAATACCCCGTGTAGAGGAAGGGCACTTTAAATATCCTCCGAATTCCCAACGCTGCGTACGATGTCGTCCTTAAAAGTTGCATTGGGTACCTACTCACATGTACTCACATGACTGTGGTTCTAAATTACGACTCCCGTTTCCAATAGCCCTCGTGTGTAGCTTTAAAGCGAATATAATTCAAACTAACCCTAACCAATCAACTGGATGGGAATAGCTACCCTACGTTAAATTTTCAACTTCGCCACAAGCCGCCAATGCCAAAATTCAATCGGCCGTTACGCCATCTTAAAACCAGAAAACAAAACAGACATTCATCCTCTTGTATGGTTGGAAAATTTTATAAAGTACGAATTCCTTATTTATGCCGAATATATTCCTCCATATCTTCATTTGTTAAAATTTGTAAACATCAATTAAATTAAATTCAAAAACATAATTAAATTCTAGTTAAGGAAATCTGATCCACCATAAAAAAATCAAAGATTTAAAATCAACAAATAAAATAAAATACTGATATTCAAATAACAATCCAGAAAATTAAACCCACGTGCTTTTTTTTTTCTTTTCTTAATTTTCGTTCACTCTATGAACGCGCTGAAATTTCTTTAAATTGAAATAAAAGTATAAATTATAATCTTACAATGCTATTCCTATGGGGAAATCGGCTCACGTTTTGCCCTCTTACACCCATTTGGGTTCGAATAAAAATTATCCTATAGCCTATTCCTGGTTCTAAGCTACCTTCCCAGAAATTTTCAGTCAAATCAGTTAAGCCGTTCTTGAGTTATAAATAGTGTAACTAACACGACTTTTATATAGATAGATTTCTCAGTTATTAGTTGTTTTGTTATTGGCCAATAACATCAGTTAGGCCATTTATTGAAAGTTTTGACAGACGGGAGTATTACAAAACAAAAACAAAAATTGGGGGGAAGGGGTAGTAATAGAATGTCCAGATTTTTGTTTTTGAAAATCTAGTCACATTATTGTCAAGCATCGTACAGAAATCTTAATTTAAAACAATTATATAAGTTCTTCTATTTGATATTTATCCACATTGAAGTAGACCCAGATATATTTTTTCTCATGACTACATGTATGAGTAATTTGTATGCTTCGTACAAGAGCATAAAAAACACTGACAGGTGCAAAAACGGAGTGAGTTTTATCTCTTGTTGATTCAGATTACCGCATCAACCGAAAATGGAAATGAGCAATATTACTGCTTTTGGAATATAATATAAAATTTTACTTAGGTAGAATGGACTTGCTGATCGTTGAGGGACAGTTACTGAGCGTGGGGACAGTATCTTATTTTCCTGATTTGTCTTCCAATTATTTTCAGCAAAACCAATATGTTTGAAATACACATTGAGTATTTTATTTACAACATCAACCGAAAATGGAAATGAGCAATGTTACTGCTTTCGGAATATAATATAAAATTTTACTTAGGTTGAATGGACTTGCTGATCGTTGAGGGACAGTTACTGAGCGTGGGGACAGTGTCTTATTTTCCTGATTTGTCTTCCAATTATTTTCAGCAAAACCAATATGTTTGAAATACCATTGAGTATTTTATTTACACATCAACCGAAATGAATGAGCAATGTACGCTTCGGAATAAATATAAATGTTACTACGTTGAGGACTTCTGATCGTAGGACAGTAGAGCTGGGACAGTTCTTATTCCTGATGCTTCAATTATTTTCAGCAAAACATATTTTGATACGCATGAGATTTATTTACACATCACCGAAATGAAATGAGCAATGTTACTGCTTTCGGAATATAATATAAAATGTCACTTACGTTGAATGGACTTGCCGATCGTAAAGGGACAGTTAGAGCGTGGGGATAGTGTCTTATTTTCCTGATTTGTCTTCCAATTATTTTCAGCAAAACCAATATGTTTGAAATACGCATTGAGTATTTTATTTACAACATCAACCGAAAATGGAAATGAGCAATGTTACTGCTTTCGGAATATAATATAAAATGTTACTTAGGTTGAATAGACTACTGATCGTAAAGGGACAGTCACTGAACTTGATACGAGTACACTGCGTAATGAGCTCGGTGGGAAGAGTATCTTATTACTTTCAATTACCTACACTGCTCAAAACAATTAGGGGAGCACTTTGCGTACTTTTGTTACACTTTCAGTCCTAACTTTGTATTTTTATTCTGAAAAGCTAAATGTTGTGAAATATATTCATTATGCATCCAGAAAGAAATGGTAAAAAACGGGGGGGGGGGGGGAACTCAATTTTTTAACTAAAATTTAAGGGGAAAAAATTGGAATCATAATTTTTGAATAAATTATAACAATAATTTTTTCAATACTTTATTTGTTAAAAATAGTTAAAATCGATTTTTAAACATGTAAAAATGCAAACATAAGGAATTTATTAGGGTCAATTTATTTAATAAAATTGTTTCGGAGTGAATTTTTTATTACCATGTTTTTCGTATTTTCATTTGATTGAAACAAACATTATTTAATTTTTCAAAAGACATGATTCTTCCATCTATGCAAAAAGAAAATATAACTTTATAGAAAAAAAATCGCAAGCTGATGATTCCAAATATGAATCATTGGGGGTAAAAGGGTTTAAACCATGCGCTCCCCAAATTGGTTTGAGCAGTGCAATATTGAATTATAAGGAAATGAAAGTATTGCGACGGGGTCGAAATCCCGAAATGGAGATTTTTGTTTTCTACACGCTTTGTATGGTGCTAATTCTGAAAAAGGGGTCTATCAGACTGTTTGTCTGTCATTCTGTCTGCCTGAGAGAAAGTATCAACTTCAAATTTTGTACACAAATTCCAATTACCTGTCGGACGTTATAATTAGATTTTTGAGGAAATCGCGCATGAGCAAATGGTACTTTTAGGGTATAAAGTTATTATGTTAACTTTTTAGGTTTCAAAGTAACTGAAATTTCCCTCTGGAGTGCATAATTATTAATTGTATGTAGTGGTAATTGGAAGTCGTGTAGTGTTACACACTCCTAGTTTTTCTTATTTGCCACTCTCTTTTTTCACCAACACCAATATCTTTAAGAAATGCATTTAGTATGTTAAATTCATCGAAATGCTCTAAGTTAAAACTTTAAAAAAAAACATTACTACTCATATTTCTTAGGAATATTTTATTACTTAGTGCAATAATTCCACTTTTTAATATCCCTAATAGTGCCTAAAAGTTACTTTTTCGCATTTTTTAATATACATTAAAGTTATTTTCGTAATTGTTTATAGAAAATATCTAATACAACAAGTAGTTAATTATGTTCAATTTTAGTCTTCCTTCCTCAGAAAAGATATCGAGTTGCTTTAAAAATTTCAGCATAGGGCTACAAAAATGATTAAGGGTTTATGTGGGGTATCGATTATGATAACAGATTAAGATCTGTAAACATGTATTCCCTGGAAAATAGGAGAACAAGGGGTGATTTAATTCAGTTGTTCCAATTCATAAAACAGGGTGGCATAGGGCTTAGGTTTTACCTTAAATATCCGGACCAGAGGACATGATCAGTAATTGAATAAATCGCGCTTTATAAGGGAAGTAAAAAAACATTATTTTTACAATAGAGTTGTCAATGAGTGGAATGCTTTACCGGATTATGTTGTGTGTTCGAAGAGAGTAGAAGAATTTAAGAAGAATCTCGATAGTTATTGGAAACTGGTAAAGAATTAAATATATTTTGGACCAACCTTGCTGGACCTCTGGCCTGTTGTTGGACGACGTCGACAATTTTTATATTTGTATGTGTTTTTCAACTTAGAGAAAATATCTCAAAACAACGTGTTACCATCCTCACTTGAATTATTTAAAGTACTTTCTGTAATAAACGTATCATTTACTAAACTTTAATCAACGTTCAACTCTAGTATATAAATTAATAAAACTTCAAAACTAATTAATTCCATAAGGTTATTTTTTTAAATTATGTAAGCGATTTCGCTACTCATTCAGTCTTATTATCAAATCAAAAAGTTTGAAATTTCAACTGTCGATAAAAAAAAGTCTCAGGTTGGCAAAATTACACTTCTAGCTTCCAGAAAAAATTATTTAGAAAAAGAACATATTGTTTAGTTATACCGATTATTTTGAACAATATTGTATATATGCCGATATTTGATAAATCAATATATTTGAATTCCAATATTATATGGATAAATAAAAATAATAGCATTATCTTAGATAAAAATAAATACTGTATTTTAAATATTAATACTAATGTCCTGCTATTTCTTTTTTTTAATTATAAATCATAATTTTTTTTTAAAAAAATATGCATTTAAAACGTATTTTAAAAAAAATAAAATCTATATGCATATAAAGGAAGAAGTCTTGACTGACTCATGTATGAACGCCCAACCAAAGCTATTTTAGAGGTACAGGTATCAAATTTGATGATCTTTTGTACTGAAGCCGTCATTTAAGAAGCGATTTTTTGAAATTCACCCCTGATTTGAAAACAAACTTTTTAATTATAGTTGAAATTAGAAAATAAAGCATTATTAAACCACAATTCTAATTTCGAACTTTTCTGCTTCCCCTTTTAGTCAACATCAAATGAACATTAAGTACAATATCTCAATAATTATTCATAAATTACGTTACATGTTTAGGGGGGAGGGGTCTAGCCGAATATCACCATATCTCACGTGGAGGGAAGGGGGGGGGGGGAGAGAGAGGCCGCGTCAAAAATCTCATAATTTTTTTTCTCACGAAAAATCAACGTAAAATTGAAAAAAATGCAGTTAAATTCCAGAGCATTTTTTTCTGGACTTAAATTTGCAAAATCTGACATGATAATGTTCATCGTGGCTTTCCGAACCATTCTTAAAAGTGGGGAAAAACGGTTCATTCTTTTATATTAATTCATGGCGTTCGTTTCTTTCGGTTTTCTTTATTTCTTTCAATTCAGAGCAAAGGACACGTGTTCAAAGTATTTTAATACTTCACAAAGAAAAAGTAGAACATGTGCATCGTATGATATTCTTAAGTACTTTCCCACCATCATCAGATGATGCAGCTGCTGTTTGGACTATCCAAGTTTGGGGTTGGACGTCAATTATTATGTTTTTTAGAAGATTTCCATGTATCAAAAGTCCAAATAAAAACTTTCAAATAAAAATACGAATTTTGTATAATGTCCGTGAAGTTACGGGGAAGGGAGTTGAGCCAAATATCACGAAATATCACCATTGGGAGAGGGGGTATCAAGAAATCTTCGAAATCGCATCATGAAATTTATGGGCGCCCCCTATTTTGTAACCAATCTATATTGAACCATTTCGGATTAAACGTGCACTAGTCCCCCTCCACATGTTGAATATTTCGATAAGTTCTGGACTACACAATCCATTTAACTACTATATAAAAATAACATACATTTTCCCTCAACTAAGCATCAGGTCATTTAGGTCATTATAACGTAATTTCTAGCCCAAAAGGTATCATGATTTCCCCTATTACCCGCACTCCGATAATAAGATACCAAAGTACAATCGGTGTGAAATACCAGCTGTTTGCTTGAGTGAAACGTGTCTTATCTAAGGACATTGTCGAACGGTAAAAATTCATTCGAACACCGTGATAAACTTGTAACTGTTTTTTGCGTTTAAATATTAGTTTTTCTCTTCTTTCGGCGAGTATTTTAAAGTGTTTAATGTGGAGGCATGTTTTTCTGGTCGTTGTTATCAGAACTGAAACGTTGTCGTTTTTCCCCATGTGAGTATTACTTCTGGTCTTGTATAGTTGTGGGTTTTGGTTGGTGCTAAATGGCTGCTTTTAGGACTTTTTCATCGGTATATCTTAACAGTAAGCTAATTATATATATATATATATAATAACTTTTTTATTTTAACAAAAAATATTATTTTTCTTTCTATTCTAAAAAATCTTTAATTGCTGAATTTCAGAAAAGAAATACACACAGGTATAAAAAAAATTTTAAATCCTCTTGTCGTTCAAGTGTGTACGTATCTTTGCTTTCTATCCAAAAAATTTCTGAATTATAATTAAATTCAAAGTAAAAATAAAATGTAAATAAATAATACAATTTAAAGACTTTTTACCTATTCAGGAAATAGGGGAAAAAGGAGTTAAAAAGACCAAAACATTTAATTAAAATCTATATTACTAATCGAAACAAATTTTAAAAAACTATTTTACTAATTTCTCACTGCGTTTATAACGTAAATAGTGGAAGGTATTATAATCGTTCAGTCCGACCGTCCGTCGTTCTGTATGTTCACCCACTTTCACAGAACGAACCGCGCAAGTCTGACATACAAGGGGGATAGTTTGAAGCAAAAAATCAAACTAGGCTATATCCCAAATTCTATCAAAAAATTTCAATTAGAAGTATATTTAACAACAAATTTAATTTAGTAACCATAAATTTAATCTACATTGAAAGAACATAAAAATTCACTTTTTATTTAATATTTTTACTGTTGTCGTCAAATGTACGAAAAAACTTTATTTAAAATAAAATTAAAACTCTTGATTAAATATTAATTTATGTGATATAAATCCGTTTGGAATAATTTCATAGCATATATCACAAAAGAGTTCTTTTGATGGTTTATTATATATGTATATGAAGAAAGTTGCATAGAGAATTCAAACTTTGCATAAAATTTATGTAAAGTTTCGCTTTTCTTTTTAAAGCATCAGTTTTACTAATTATTTATTCTGCGAACTGTAAATTAAATAAACAAACGATAAATTAATTGAATTTTCGAAAGAAAGTTAATGAAAAAGTAAAATTGTGATGACTAAAAGAAATGTATTTCAAAAATACATCATTATTCTTCGAACTTCAAACAAATTTAGCAAACCAAAAAAACTATTAATTAAATTTCTGAAAGAATATTAATGAAAATAGTTAATTTTGCCGTTTAAAAGTTTGCATTAGAACTAGCTAAAAGTTTATAAATAGTGTGTTTCCTTTTGAGCACAAATATTGTGTGGAAGCGATTTAAGTGACAGATTCTGTAACAAACTTACTTTTTTTAAAACAATATAAAAATCTTGTTCGATGAAATCTTGCAATTTTACATTTGCATAATGTTCAGAGGGTTTCACTTTTGTTATACTCTGCCTTTCTACGAGTATTTTTAATGGAGGTTCTAAATGGAGGTTCTCTATGACGCGTCGCCAATTGGCCTCATGTAGCTGTAGTGCAACGCTAATTCAACCAAACCAAAATGGCTTTTTGACTTTTAGTATAGGTTGGTTGGTAGACATATATTTTCAGACTTGTGTGCTTGGTCACAAAGACCCGCTTATAAAACTTCGTCAAGAAGGACGGACACGACATACACACACATACAAGACAGATGCTGCCATCTATCGCCACCTCCACAATTTAGACATGTCCCTGAAGGAGAGGGAAATAGTCTCCAGGGACCTGTACCCGTGGTAAACTGCACAATGACCGACCACGGGACTTTAGGACCCAACAGATTTAACGAGCACGTACTCCGCATATACTCGATGGGTCTTTAGTGGTACCGGGACTCGATCGCGGGACCTTCCGATCTCGAGACCGAGACGCTGACCACTAGACTCACTACGGCCCGACTTTTAGTATAGAATTAGTTTCTATGTTAGTAGTTTTCTGATTTGTTCTGCACACAAATGCGCTGAAGGTTAATTGCGTACTTTTTTATGCTTCGTCACTTGACCGAGGTTCTAAAAATCATTAAGGCCGTCGTTAATAGTCAGGTGTAGCCCTACTACGGCGTTAATTCAATCAAAACCAAACCTTTCTGATGCTATTACTATTTATTATTCACTTTTTCCCAATTTCATCTACAAAATGGAATAAAAGAATAGACGGAAATATATTCAATTGATAGATAGTATTTTTCCACCATTTTTCCTCGTCCATTTCGGCAATGTCCTGACAATGAATATTTCCATGAATTGATAAAAAGTTTTTCTCGGAGATACTTCGAAATATATATTTTAATATTAAAAAATTATGTATTATTCGGGAAACAATTGGTCTCTGCCTTTTTTTTTTTACTTTCACTTACCTAATATAAAATATAAAGTAATGAAAGTATTGCGGTGGGGTCGAAAATCTGAAATGGGGATTTTGTGTTTTCTATACGTTTTGATGGATGCTGATTCTGAAAAAGTGGTTTTTAAACATTGATCCGCCTGCTAGTCTGTGTGTCTGTCTGAAACCATTCTACAGCTCGAACAAAAGAGCTATGGATTTCAAATTTGGCACAAGCGTTCCCAGTACTTGTCGGACGTTATAATAAAGTGTTCGGGAAAATCGCAGGATCAGATTTACTGTACAGTCCCCCTTGGCGCGATTTTTTCGGATTTGGCGATAAATAATTTTTTCTGGCAACCTGTCTGACTTCAACTGAAGATTCGAATTCTATGACTTCGCACTGATGACGTTTTCCGGCAACCCTATCGGACCGTTGGTTGAGTTTTCATAAGAAATATTCCTATACGATCTTTTCTTTGAATAGTGGTTTTTAAAAAAAGTCGTCAAAATACGGACTTTTGGCGCGATTTTGGAAAGTTCGCCAAGGGGGACCGTACAGTAAATCTCTACCAAATCGCACATGTGCAAAGGGTAGGAGTCATAGAACTTTTTAGGTTTTAAATTGATTAAAATTATCTTATGGGGTATATAATTACCTTTAAATGTGTGTTTATTTATTTAGTGGTAATTGAAACTCGTGTAGTGTTACACACCCCTAGCTTTCTCTATCAATGTGCTGAAATCGAAGTAATGGAAAAAATTTTTACTAGCAAGTTGTTGTGTGTGCTGCTGGTATTATTAATTTAACCTATATTTAGGGAATTTTCTACTCATTCCCTTGTACCGCTTTTATGATCTTTTTAGCTTCAGCATTACTTTTATAGATTAAACTATTATGGGTTGTTTTTTTGTAATTGTATCGCTCACTTAGAACTGCTTACATTTAAGATTTAAGTTCCTCAAAAACTAAATTTATAAAAAAAAAACTGAGTGTAATTAAAACTTAAGGGTGGATGAGCCCGATAGATCACGGGTCTCCAAACCTTTGTGTTAATCCAATGAGAAAAAAATTATTTTCTAAGCCACATTTCTCCGGCTGCATTGAAAATTTTTACAAACGGTTTTTCTTAAATGATAAATGTAGATAACTTACACGTCTCTATAATCTCACTTTTTTAAATTGCTTCGAATATTTTGTGTAAAGCTATTTATTGAAAATTTTAAAAAAATATATTCAAACCACTCTCAAAATGTGGGATTGTAGGGGCCTGTAAGTCAGCTACATTTATCACATAAAACAACCCGTTTGTAAAAATATTCAACACAGCCGGAGAAATGTGGCTTAGAAAATATTTTTGTTCCCTATTTCCAAATCAAAGTGCCCCAGTGTTAATCAACACTGGGGCACTTTGATTTGGAGATCCACGGTCCAGTGGGCTCATTCCCCCTTAAATCACTCTCTGTTTGTAAGTATCATAGTATCAAATTTTAAAAAACTGCTTCTTTGACTTTTTTAAATGGCACTCCCTTTAAAAAGTTCAACGCGTGAAATTAAGTTGCCATTTCCTCAGAGAAGCAATGCTTACTAAGGCATCATTATTAATATTTGTGAATAAAATTTGGCAATTTTCACCCATAATTCCTTGTGTTGAAACTTTGAGGTATCTTTTATAATATAAAATGCACCACTACATGCACAGGATTTCTAAATCACATCAAAATTTATAAATAGCATTTTATTATGGGAATGTGTCAGATGATGCCACGCTCTTGTTTCCCTTTTTTCCATACTGAGATTTCATTGGTTGCTTAGGTTTCACTCGCAACATGACCGATATAGATGAAAATAAACTTTTTTTAAGTAAGCTTTCTTTAACAAATGTTTTGAACAACCACAGCAAGAAGTTGGCATTTAAAAAATTTAATTAGTCAAATATTCTTAGAAAACTCATTTCTCAAAACAAAATTCAAACAAAGTAATCCAGAACATGGAAACAACGTTGGACAACAAACGTTGGATCCACGACGTGAAGTAAAGACATAGTAAGCCCATAGAAGTAAAACATTGGAAAAATTGTAGAATTACCTACATAAAGTTCCATGTGACTTCATATTCAACTATCTCAGTTATATTTTTTCAGTTAGTGGGATGATGAAATTCTTGGAGCTTTTGAAGAAACAAGCTAGAATTCTGATATTTTTTATTTCTTAACTCTGTTGTTTTGGATTAAGATCTATTAATTGTGTTAGTCTCAGATAAAACTGTTCTATGTCTAAATATGAAAAAATCTCTATTATTTTTTGGCACTTTTACACATTCATTTCAATAAAATTCTGCTTTTATCATATCCTAATTTCCAAGAACAGTTTTGTGAACAGTTTAAGAGCTTAGTGGAAGAACGTGCTAAGTGACAATAAGGTGAAATTGAAAAAAAAAATGAGCTTTAAAGTTTTTAGTTAGCACTTAAATCCATTTAAACCGGTACTTGCAGAAGGTAAAAAATATACTTAAAGTTAAGTTTAAGAAATTTGGGGAACTTGTTATCTATAAAGAAAGGAATAATATGTTCCTTGACACAAAAACCTCAATTTTTTTTTAAATGTCACTTAACACGTTCTTCCACTAGGCTCTTTATTTGTTTAAAAAAAATCCCGAATATTTTAAATATTTTTAAAAAAATTTGAAACTGTAAATGAAGTGTTTTTTTTTAAATAGACACAGATGCATTTTATTACATATAAATGCATTTTATTACATATCTTTTCATATATAATGCAACCTCAAACGGTAGGAATTTTATATCGAACGGTTAAAATCGTGAGCCCATTAACAGCTGTCAACACGGTGTAAGACAAGACCACGCCCCCAAAATCTTAGGTACGATCACGGAGATCAGTATGGATGTAGATGCCGTCTGCCCCAAAACAACGCAAAAACCCTTTTGACAATTGAAGTCACTTATCCTTCCGAAATACGCCCAAACAAGAGCTTGGCGAATGATTTGCGATATTTTTTACAAGTAAGCAGTGATATAACAAGCTACAGTAGAGTTAATAATAAAAATTACAACATTTACAGATTGATTCGGCAAATTCCCGAAACTGGGAGCAATTTTAGTGGCACCACTTCGGCGCTAACTAACCACTACTAACTTTGCCGTTCAGATTACAATTGAAGTGATTAGTGATGAAGTGACATTTTTAAAAATATTTATATTTTAAGTGTGAAATATAATATTTAGTGGAAGAACGTGCAAATTAGCGGAACCAACGAACTTGGAAAAATGGGGAAACGAGAAAATAAGCTTTAAAGTTTTTCGTATGCACTTAGATACGTTAAAAACGGCGCTTACAAATGATAAACAAGAAGTTCTTAAAGAACTAAAATAGCCTACTTTCCTGTTACTTAAATACTTACTGAAATTCTAATCGGGAAACAACTAGGTTAATTAAATATTTATTAATAAAAAAATGATGAAACTACTCCAAACTGCATTAAAAAAATAAATGTAAATTAAAACTAAGCAGAATTGTATGCACAAAATATGCCTTGCCGCTTTCTTGGTAAACAATTAATGAACAATCAAAGAATCACATTGTGCTACATTTTATGACGTAATTCCAAAATGATTCATGAAAAAATTATTTTGCTTCAAATATTTTTAAATAAAGTTTCTCATGCCATTGTTGATTTGGCAACAGTGATTTAAATGACTCAAAATTGAATTTCAATGCTAATTCAATGGGAAACTCGCCGACAGATAGATTTATGTCCGTCCGGACGTACAGACAGGTGGACAAAAAGTATAAAAGTTGGGTCTCTGAGGTCATAGCTTTCTAACAAAAAAAGAATTTTTAAGATCCGATGATAGAACCGATTTTGGAAGGGGGGTACGGACAGACAGACGGACAGACAGTCGGACATCGACCGCATTTCAATACCGACTTTTTCATTTTTTTAATTCTTCCGAATTAAAAAAAGAAAAGTAGGCTAAAAATGTACATAACTTAAAGTTTATGAAAAGGGAGAATCTTGTTATCTTTATATATAAAGTAGGGAATAACATGTTCATTGACACAAAAATCTCAATTTTTTGAAACTGTCACTTAGCACGTTCTTCCACTATTCTCTTTAATTACGACACCCATAGCCCTCGTGTAGCTCTAGTGTGACGACAGTAACCTAATCTAAAAATGTCATTGGTTTGTTTGGGCATATCACATAGACTTTAATACAGCTCTACTTTTTTGGTCACCAGGCATTTTTATCTACTCTAGCCTTCATAGGTACGATTGACTTGGCCGGCAGGTGCGTGGTCTGAGACACAGTGCGCATGCGCGAGTAAGTTCTAGTAAGTGTGTTCCATCACTCTACCTGTCTGTCACGGCAAATGAGGCATTTTATTTCATTTCTGAAATCAACGTCGAACAGATTGGGGTAAGTGTGGTTGTTGTTCTTTTCAAACCCTTTTAACGGTTAAATTATAACGGTTAGATCATAATGACTTTTGAAGGCAGGCTTTTTTTCTTTTTAATTTTTTTTTAATCTCAGTTTTAAATTAAAGCTTTTTTTTATGTACTTTAATAAGCAAAATTGTAAAATCGGGTTGTAGTCCTCTAACCGTTAAAATCACAAAATAGGGTGCTTTTTACTTGCAGTCTTCTTAACTATAAGAATATTCTACTTCTAAGAATATTTTACTTATTAAATTGTTAAAATACCAACTTCTTGCTGTGTTGTTGGTTGTTCAAATCGTTTGTTAAAGAAAGCTTGCATATAAAGAAAAATATTTTTTCATATATATCGGTTATTTTGAGAGTAAAACCGAAGCAATCAATGAAATCGCAGTACATGGAAAAAGGAAAACAAGAGCGTTACATCATTATAAACATTCCCATTATCTTATTATAATCCCAAGCAAAAAAAAATCGTTTTTTTTTCATTTTTTTTGCAATTCAATAATCATCTATAAAGTAACTATTTTCATTTGCTGGTTCGTAAAAACTTACTTTACGAATAAGTGCGTAAACAAGTTCATTACGCACCGCACTCCATGTGTAAACAAAAATTTAAATGCCAGGCAAATTTTCATTGCCAATAAGTTTAGAAAAAAAAGATTTTCACGTGAAATATAAAACAAATAGATTTTGCACGTGGTTATAAAAAAACTATGTATCCGGCACCTGCGTAAACTACTCTTTTTTTTAAAACTCGTGACTTTATTGTATGTATATTTAACTCGTTTAAAAACGACTAACATTACTTCTTGTGATGTCACACTCTTCTTACTGCAATGTCATTGGTTGTTTGGTTTTCTTCCCTAATTACGAAAAACAAGCCAATTGGTTTCTTATGACGTCACGCTCTCTGTACTGCAATTCCATTGGTTGTTTGGTTTTCTTTCCGTACCACGTGAAACAAGCCCATTGCATAAATAACTATTTTGTAAAAATCGCAAAAAAACATGCTTTTCACTGCAGTCTTCTTTACAAGTAAACTATTTTTTTTTTAATTTTTAAAAAGTTGTTCATTTTAATTGAAATTTAGAACATTTTATTTTTGTTAAGATTCTATTTATAAAATGCCCATAAGCAAATAGGTAATCAAAAAATTTTAATAATTTTAGTAACTTAAAAATTTCTTTAAAATAACTCTTTTGTACAATGAATATTTTTATAGCGGTGAACATATTAAAGCCAATTTTTGTCCCATTGCTACATAACTATACATGAAAAGGGGAAGGTTTTATTGAATCTATGTCTGTCTGTACCATTTTCAAAAAACAAATTAAATAAGCCAAGTATGACACGCCAGTTGTAGCTAATAAACGAATTTAGATTTTTCTCAAATTTAAATGAATGTTATATTAAATGTTCGAACACCGATACAATTGAAAACCATTTAATTACCATTAATTTTTATTTATTCATTATTTTAATCTAAAACACAATAATTTGATATTTGAAGTATATGAAAAAATCTACGAAATATACATTTTAGAATGCACAATTTACTCGAAATTATGATATCCGACAGGTATTAAAAACTCATACCAAATATGAAGTCCGTAGCTCTTTTAGTTCGAGCTGTATGGTATCAAAAGAGTCTGACAGAAGGACCAAAGTTCAAAAACCAGTTTTAGCCTACTTTTCTTTTTTTAATCCGAAAGAATTTTTTTAAAAATGAAAAAAGTAGATATTGACATGCGGTCGATATCCGTCTGTCTGTCCGTCCGTACCCCCTTCTAAAATCGGTTCTATCATTCGGATCTTAAAAATTATTTTTTATAAGAAATCTATGACCTCAGAGACCCAATTTTCATACTTTCTGTCCGCCTGTCTGTATGTCCGAACGGACATGTCATAAATCTACTATCTGTCGGCGAATTGCCCATGGAATTAGCGAATTCCCCATTGAAACTCAATTTTGAGCATAGATATCATAATTAAACTATTAGATTGGCTGATCACGTGACCTCCAATGCTAACGACGGGACGCGCATGGAGGCTTTTTGGGGGGGCATAATTGCCAGTGTTGCTGCCCCTTTAAGGAGAAAAATACTACGAAATAATACCATTTATTTCTAAAATACAAAAAAAATACTAGAAAGGATTTAAAGTAACTAAAAATATTCCAAAATGCAGCTAGTATTTTTACGATATTTTTTTGTAATTTTAGAATTATTCTAAAATGCAAATATACTCTTTAAACTTTATAACTAAACTTTTAACTTAATTTTAGAATTTATTTTAGAATTATTCTAAAATTACAAAAAAATATCGTAAAAATACTAGCTGCATTTTGGAATATTTTTAGTTACTTTAAATCCTTTCTAGTATTTTTTTTTTGTAATTTTAGAAATAAATGGTATTATTTCGTAGTATTTTTCTCCTTAAAGTGGCAGCAACACTGGCCATTATGCCCCCCAAAAAAGCCTCCATGCGCGTCCCGTCGTTAGCATTGGAGGTCACGTGATCAGCCAATCTAATACTTTAATTATGATATCTATGATTTTGAGTCATTTAAATCACTGTTGCCAAATCAACAATGGCATAAGAAACTTTATTTTTAAAAAAAAGGAAGGAAAATAATTTTTTCATGAATCATTTTGGAATTACGTCATAAAATGAAGCACAATGTGATTCTTTGATTGTTCATTAATTGTTTACTAAGAAAGCGGCAAGGCATATTTTTTGCATACAATTCTGCTTAGTTTTAATTTACATTTATTTTTAATGCAGTTTGGAGTAGTTTCATTATTTTTGTTATTAATAAATATTTAATTATTCTTCGAACTACAAATAAATCGAGCAGACGATAAATAATATTAAGTTATTTTTGAAAGAATATTAAGGAAAATAGTTGTTTTTGGCTTTTAGAAGTTTAAATTATAGCTGGATGCTGTGTTTAGCGATTTTTTTTCTAATGTATGTAAATCTAGTGTAGAAACGATTGTTGATGATATTTACTGTTATGAACCTAGTTTTTTCCCGATTAGAATTTCAGTAAGTATTTAAGTAACAGGAAAGTAGGCTATTTTAGTTCTTTAAGAACTTCTTGTTTTTTTAATTAACACCCTCCATAACGTGCAGCAAACGCAAAATCTCCATTTCAGATTTTCTACCCCGTCGCAATAACTTCATTACCTTAAAATTGACATTAGATCATTTTAAAGTATAGGTCCAAAATTGCGTAACTGTAGAAGTAAGCCTTCGTGAAAAGTTCAAAGCAATTGAAGTTTTATAATTAAAAAAAACTTAATCTTGTTAATAATCCCCTTAAGTTTTTTTTTTAATTTTTAGCTAGAACTAGGATATAAATACGAAAAGACTTATATTCTCGTGGGAAAATGTAAGCTATATAAAAAGTACAAAAAAGTAATATTATGCCGGAATTTTCATCGATCAAATTAAAAGAAAAGAATGAATTTTCGTGGAAAGAGTAAAAGTTGAACGTGATAAATTATAACGCGAATAATTTTACGAATATACTTTTAATGACTCATATTTTTTTTTATTATGAAATTCTTTTCTTCCTTTTTACCTAAAACTTACTTGGAATAAGTTTTTCGTCTAAATGTGAGTTCGTAGCAAAGTTTATAAATCTATTTTTTGCCTGTTAAGTAGAAAAATTTAAGAGAATTTATGAATTCAGAGAATTTATGAATATTTCATTGGCAGACAATTTTTATGACACATTTAGTAAAGCTAGAGAGTTAATAAAAACATTCTTTTTGAAAATTAGTTATGGTGGCATTTTTTTTATATAAACCAACGTCATTTGTTTTCAACCGACGCCGACGGGATTTTTTTGCTATGCGACTTTAACTCAGTGGCAGGTCAGTCCATAGAGGCCCAAGGCCTGCTGTGCACATTTCAAGTCACGAGACCGTGTGCATTTTAGATGTTCCAGATCGTTTGGCCAGGTCGTCTCGAGACCCCCATTGATTAGTTCCCAAGCTAGCCCGTCCTCAGTTTATAGACTCACTGAAAGGATGAGTGATAGTTCGAGCCTGTGGCATGCTGGCTCGAAGCACTATCATTATGCATTCATCACATTACATTACATACATTATTTCACATTATGCATATGTATCATCATTATGCCACTGGGCCTACAAACAAATTTGTCCTGTTTATTGTTATATCAGGTTTACAAATTGTAGGTAGAGATTTACTGTACGGTCCCTCTTGGCGAACTTTCCAAAATCGCGCCAAAAGTCCGTATTTTGGCGACTTTTAAAAAAATAGGGTTGTCGGAAAACGTCATCGGTGCGAAGTCATAGAATTCGAATCATCAGTCGATATCAGACAGGTTACCAGAAAAAAATATTTATCGCCAAATCCGAAAACATCGCGCCAAGGGTGACCGTACAGTAAATCTGATCCCAAATGGTATATTATCATGTTCATAAAATTATGTTAACTTATTATATAAAAACAAGTTAACTAATTATATAATTTTTTTTTCAACGGAGCTACTGCTTTTTTTTCTGGGCCAGATTAGGCTTTTTGCAGACTCGGTATATTTCTCAGAACTGAGAGTAATTTTTTGTGGCACCATCTAGGCGGCTCTCGTTACCAATTTTGTCGCTCTGATTACAATGAATCTAAGACAAACATAAGCCTAATGGGTACTCAATATATCTTTTAGATGCCACATAATCATATAACATGTGTGCCGACGATTTTCCCATCCTGAAAATCTACCGACTAAGCCGGGTATCGAACACGCAATCTTGGGCTTATGAGGAGGCCACTTTATACCTCACAGTCACTGAGCCGGATTACATAAAATTATTTTTACTAATTATATAAAATCATGTTTAATAATTATTCCGAATCAAACTCAATTCAATTCCACACTAAAAAACACACTTCAATTTAACCTCTATTAACCTACCCTGTAAAACTCAATTTTTTACGACGGTACCCTTCAAACAGTGAAACCAACAAACAGGGGCCAAAACATAATTTCGTATAGAAATTAATAGATTCGTAAACAAAAATACCCTAGTCGAAGTGTAGTTCCTGTTTAATGTTATCCAACTAAACTAAACCAAAATTTATGACCAATGCAGTAAATTATAAAAGACAATAGGGTACTTGACTGTATCGCTAATATACCTTCCAATATTAAATTACACCCGTGCAACGCCGGGTTTATAAAGCTAGTAATTCATAAAAATCATTTTAAAATGGCTTATTTTTCATCGGTACGTCACGTGATCACAAACACGTCGATTTGGCTGACGTCACTAGTATATATAAACAAACCGGTGTGATGCTTTTTGCTTGCAATTAAACTGGATTTAATCTAATTTACTATTAAAATAAGAATTATATAGATAATGGAAGGAGGTTTTACAGAAGCGGATAGTTCAAATTTGCTTACAGTAGATTCCAAAATGGTGTTTCAAAGTTTGTTTATAGTTACTAGTGACGTCATAGATACCACGTAACAGCCACAAAGCGTTTTCGGGCGTAATATTTCGTCCAAATTTTAAAATTAATTTATCTCCCTTTTTATGGGGTATTTGAAAAAAAAAAAGAAAAATACGGGACTAATATTTCTGGCATAAGAATATTTTAAGCCAATAAATTTTTTTTAGTCAAATACCCTATTTCAAACAAATTTTCAAAAATCTTATTATTCGGGTTGAAATATAGAGGGAGGGTTATTTCGAGTAGAGTACCCTCGATTGGGTGTATACCTCAATGCAAAGTAATGGATTCCTCTCCCTAACCCCTTCACTACTAAAAGCAAGGTAAAAAAAATTTTTATAAAACTTCACCCTAAAATTGTGATGGCAACAGGGTCTTTTTGAAGAACAGTCGATCAGTTTCTGTTCCTCAGCTGCACTTTATTGAACTTATTACTTTCTGAGATCGGAAAACTTTTTTTTCTTCTTAATGTACTTTAAAAAAGATAGTTATTTTTAAAAAAAGTAGTTACAAAAAAATAATTTTTTATTTACACTCTTTACAATTCATATAGACATCTATATATATATATATAAGGCAAAGTCTGACTGACTGACTCACGTATCAAAGCCCAGCCAAAACTCTACTAGAGGTACAGCTACCAAATTTTAGGAAAATATTCTTTTTATATCGTAGGCGTAATTTAAGAAGCGATTTTTCGAAATTCGAATCCAAGCGGGTGATCCAGGTGGGTGTAGGAGTGCAAAACGTGAGCCGATTTCCCCATAGGAATAGCATTGTAAGATTAGAATTTATACTTTTTATTTCAATTTAAGTCTTCTTAACAAGTAAACTATTTTTAGGTCGACAGTTATTTTGGCGATGCCCGGACCTGATCCTGGGACCTACCGCATGCAAGACGAAAGTCTTTACCGACTGGACCCCCCAGCCCTATCGAGTTGTATGAAATATGAAGTGGAATGTTTACCACATTTGGGTAGTTTCGTTGCGCTAATCTTGGCATAGAGACATGCCATTATGATATCATAGCTGTTTTGGCAATTTGAACAGGGGCCTGGGAAAGCCCACAAACTCCTGGAAGGGCCTGGGTACAATCAACCCCTCATATCAGAATAGGAGGAGATTATAATATCCTTATGGAGTGGACCACAGTGGAGAGGGGATCAATTCGTATAAGATAAAAAGTTACATAAAAAATTACTAATTAGGGTTATTAAGGGTACACCCGTGCAACGCCGGGTTTATAAAGCTAGTATAGTTATAAAACTCTTAGGCTTAGCGGAATTTTAAATTATTAATTTCTTTTAAAACTAGATTCTATATTCAGATTTTCAATTCAAGTATTATTCACATATTGATAAAGTTTTCTATTTAGCCACTTCATTTGCTGGATTTTCAGGAAGGAAAATTTGTTTTCACGCGTGTCATATAATTATAGTTCTCTCTACAAAATGAAATTTAGGCATGCTTCAACATCCATAAATAGTTTAGATTCATTGTAAACTGAGCGTTAAAATTGGTAGCGAGAGTCGCCTAGATGGTGCCATAAAATATTGCTCTCAATTTTTGAAATATGCATAACCTACTCAACTTACAAGGCCAGAGAAGCTCTGCCAAACACGTGCGAGAACGGAAAGTTTGACGTCCTGATTGCTAGTGTCGTTTTCCGAACACGAAAAACCTCATCCCGAAACATGTTTGGAGCCATTCATTCACGCCTGACTATTATACGACGCCCGTCGCCAATAGCCCTCGTGTAGCTCTAGTGCGACGATAATTCAAACTAAACTAAACACGCCCGACTATTGTTTTAGTGGTTCCGAACGAGATTCTTCATCTTCAGTACTCGGAACAGCGACGTCAAACTTTCTGTAAACGCACGTGTTTGGGAGAACTTCTCTGGCCTTGTACGTTAAGTAGCCCGTGGAATATGCCGAGTCTGCAAAAGGCCTGTTCCAGATAAAAGAGCAGCCCTGTTGCATTAAAAGAATTGCTGGAGCACTAATGTGTTTCACTTATTCTTGAGTTCAGTTCTGTGAGAAACCTAGAATATGAACTTGGATAAGTGTACGGCACTAGATATAAACGACGGAATTCGCTACAATACCTCGTTTTTTAGAACAACGGTCAAGTAACAAAGCTTGAGCTCTGATGTAATAGAAAAAGGGGTTAAATAACAATTAACCAACACCAAACCCTAACAATCCCCCACATCCTCACATAATCCCCCTCTTCTTTAATCCCGGAATCACAGCCAGGGAATTTAATTGATTCCTCGCTGAGGGTGTGCCCTCCTACGCCCTGACGTCGCGTGACGTCACCGGAAAACGCCCTTCCCCAGGGGACCGCCCTCTTCCACTTGTTCCGGAACATTCCAATATTTAACAGGTATTCTCCATTCATGATGAGTGAGTGACTTATAGGGATTGGAGCTGTGTTTGGTGAGTTGCGGCAGTCGGACGTACAGATACGTAGGTGGAGGGGCGGGGATAGTTTGGTCGGTAAGGTCTTGGACTGGTATCCCTAAGGTGGCGAGTTCGAGCCCTGCCAGCCGAAGACCCCGTGTGCGCTAATGGTGACTGGTGCACGTTAAATTCTGTCGTGGTTCCATACCAAATCAATACCTCTGGGGTGACAAGCAAATTCAGGGGATCCTCTAGTTGGCCTCTGTTTCTAAAATTAGATGGATCCACGTGCGAGCAGTATTGCTGCCCTCTATTGAGAGGAAAAATTACAATGGAACATTACAATGGATTATGACTGGTATAAGCGCGCCTCGAGCGAAGCAATAAACCAACTTACACAACCAACCAACTAGGTAGGTGGAACGTGTTTCCGGAAGTCTATTTCTCGTGAGGAGATTTAACATAGCCGATTACGCTTAGAAATCCACACTGTAGCCCAGGTTAGAGTCCGGGCATCGCCAAAATGACTGCCGACCTATGAAAGATATAAGCGGCCAAAAAGTCCGACGAGTAATACCACGTCTATAGAGAGTGCACGTTAAATATGCTCCAAAGTCTCAACGTCGCGTATGATGTCGGTCTTAAAAGATGCGTCCGGACTCCGGAGCCTACTCAGGTGTCGACTTGTCACTCAATTGTGGTTCTAAATTTCGTCGCCTGTTATCAGTAACCCTCGTGTTACGTGTAGCTCTAGTGCGACGATATTCAATTCAACTCTAGTGAGACGTACTTTTATTACGTCTTGTAAAATTGCCTCTTTTTTAAAGCGGGTTGTGTAACTATTAATTGATTCGCTTGAGGCTTGTTTATACCAGACATCATCCGTAGTATGGGGCCCGGGTGGCCTAGTGGTTAAGATCGTAGACCATTTCGCTAACAGTCTGCGCACTTTACCGGGTGCGGGTTCGATTCCCGCCTTCGCCCTGTGTGTAATTTCTCTCTCTGTGACAGTAAAAATTCTGCCTGCGTCTGTCTTACTTGACGAAGGTTTATAAGCGGGTCTCTGATCAAGCACGCAAGCTGGAAATACATGTACCCACCAACCAATTAAAAAATCCCTAGTATTTTTGAGTTTGCATCTACTTATATTAACTCTACACAGTCAAACCACGCCTCGTAGTTTTGAACCCTGGTCAAGTGACTATTTATAGCAGTTTTTTTTACTAAACCGAACCATAAATAGGTAACTGGCGCGAATAGCCTAATTCGAAATTCAAGTACATTCCGTGGAATGTCAGGGGTGCCAGCTGAGACAGGAAGGCATCGCGTGACCCAAAATTACGAGGAAAGCGATTTCTGACGTGTGAGCGGATCCTAGGGCACACTAATGATAGTAAAAATATATTATTTTTGTCAATAATGTATACATAGTTTCAGTTTAGGTAGGTACATGTATTTTCCTAAATGTGTGTGCTTGATCAGAAGCCCGCTTATAAGCCTTCGTCAAGTAAGACAGACACAGAAAGAATTTTTACTGACACAGAGAAAGGAAGTACATCCAGGGCGGAGGCGGGAATTGAACCCGCACCCGGTACAGTGAGAAGACTGCTAGCGTAATGGTCTGCTATCAAACCACTATGCCATCCGGGCCCTAAAAATATGCTTTTTTCAACAATAATGTACACCTAGTTACAGTTTAAAAACAAAACCGACAAAAAAACATTGATTGATAGTGGTTAGTTAGGCTGAATGCTTCCGGCTTGTCTATTTCTGGCCTCCAATGAGCTTTAACACAGACAAATTACGCCTGTAATTTAGAACCACGGTCAAGTGACGAGGTCGACACCTGAGCTGGAAACCAACTGGAAATTGAGCAACATCGTACGCTAACAAATTCGGAGCTTTGAACTCCACAGATTTAACGAGCACGTCTGTGCCAGTGTACCCACTACATTAAATATATTCTAAAAATACCATTTAAAAACCTTATCCTCCTCCCTTAACTATTCATGAGCAGTCCATTATCGCTTATCCGGCTAGCCGACACCTAATTAAGCACCAAACGCAACTTTTCAAGGACGACAACGTATGTGGCGTCGGGATTTTGCAGCATACTTAACATGCACTCCCTCTATACGGGGTATTATTCGTCGGCCGTTTTAACTACACATACCGTTAATAGATCTACTGTTATTTTGCAATGCCCAGATCAGAACTGTGGACCTTTCGCATGCAAGCACCTCTCCGACTGGGCTCCTCAGCCCCGAATTTCCAAAAGAAAATGTTTTAAACATAACAGGGATAGTATTTCTTTGACATCTGTAATGTGTTCATCAGTATTCCATCCATAGGAGAAAGACCGACCTAGGATGAAGGTTTACCTCATCGGATGTCCGCACGGAATATATCAATCTGGCCTTGTCATCTGCGTTTTCGTATGTGTGTAATGGAAATCGGCCAATGGCCTTTCACTGCAAAGGCGTTTTCAATGGGGAACTGTATTCTATTTTGTGTTTGCATTTACATACACACAAATTTTCGTTTCCAATTACTTATTTGAAATAAGACAATATTAGATTACGGTGGATTTAACATGCACCAGTCTCCTCAACACGGGATATTTTAGTTGTATTAAACAAACAACATCTCATACCACATATCTCCAAAGACAAAGAAGACAGGGCGATCAGTTTGATTAAATACAGGCGGGATGATCGGAAGAGCCCATAAGTTGTGCATAAAGCCGACGCCCATCCGTTATTGGATCTAATTCTGTGCCTTTGAAGTAAAGGGCCAACGTCCAATGTTATTAAATAAGGACATTGGTCCTTTTTCTATGGAAGTTTCGGAATTTATAACCCATATTTTTAGGTGGATAATGATGAATGGGGCTAAGGTATTTATTCACCTCATTCATTGCGTTGGGAGGAAATTTCATTAAGAGTTTATTCGCCCATTTTTTTATATATATGAAGAATGAAAAGATGCATTTAGCTTTAGAAGAGTAATGATGAGGGAGCTAGAGTGGTATTTATTAGCTCGGGAGCCAGTATTTCGATATTCCCAAGAGCAAAGTCGCTATTGGCGGAAGAAAATATTAGAAGCCCCACCATCCCTCTAATTTTAGCCAATTCATTGACCATTGTATTAAGCAAATAAAATATACCCCACATAAACTGTGGAAAACTTAAACACCTGCAATAAAACAAAAATTTAATGTTAACATAAAATATTTTTAAAGCTAAATAAATAAAATCATATGACATAGATACTAAACAAATGGTAAGATAATTGTTGTACACTCTTAAAACAAACGAGCGGTTTTAACTCAGTCTGAGTTAATTTCCACTCCTTTCCGTGCCGAAAATGCACTTCTCCTATAGGATTGAATTTCACTCTTTTTCGGAGTGGGTAAAAGAAATAAAAGAAAACAATCTGTGTCCTACACTCTTAAAACGAGCGGTTTTAACTCAGTCTGAGTTAATTTCCACTCCTTTCCGGTGCCGAAAATGCACTTCTCCTATAGGAGTGAATTTCACTCTTTTGTTTTAAGAGTGTAGCATAATGAAATGCAGCTTTTATTCATTCATTGATTTTAACTGTAGTGTAATTAAAAATAATCTGAGTTTTAGCAACAAAAAATAAATGGATTGAAGTTGAAATGGAAGAAAATGTTGTTGCTTTTTTTTATTTTTGAACAAACTATATTGATTCCGAGGTTTAGACTAAAAATCGAAACGAAAACTAGATTCGACATTAGCTTTGCGAAAGTAGGCGACGGAATAAGAAATCATTTATTCTAACTCCACATTCACATTATAAAAGTCTCAGGGAAACTAAATCCAACGATGTACCTAAGAATAGTAGTTAATGAGAAATGAAAACTAATTTTGGCAATACTGACACGGTGTTTTATTCTGTTACAAATATTAATCATACAGTATGATCCTGATGCCTGATCTTCCATAAGGCACTTTTGAACCGGGCCCCCAAATTTTAAGGGCCCCCTATAAATTTCATTTTCTTTTATGTTAAATTTTGTATACCCTCAAAATGTTAGTATTTTTTGATAATTTTTATGGGGCCTCTCTCTCTTTTTTTAGCTTGACTTTGGCTTAGACAGTGACCCAACATGGTCAGTCTGATCAATGTAATAAGGAAGATAGTAATAGAAAAAAACTTAATACATCAGCCAACTAGCACTATATTTAAGAGCAATCATACACACAAAAAAATTTCGTAAAGGTCCCAAAAATATAGTGTGCCTATGTCTGTTTTTCTAGATCCCTTCCGGGGCTGGGGAGCCCAGTCGGTTAGGTATTCGCCTAGCATGCGGAAGGTCCCAGGTTCGGGTCCGGGCATTGCCAAATAACTGCCGACCTATAAACGGCCCGTGCAGCCAAAAATGTCCGACGAATAATACCCCGTGTGGCGGGAGTACACGTTAAATGTCCGTCAAATTCCTAATGCGGCTTACGATGTCGCCCTTAACGGTTGCGTTGGGTGCCTACTCAGGTGTCAGCTCGTCACTTGACTGTGGTTCTAAAATACGACGCCCGTCGCCAATAGCCCTCGTGTAGGTCTAGTGCGACGATAATTCAAACTAACCTAACCTAGATTACTTCCTTTTCCCTGATCATACTGTATTACTGATGCAATATAATTTTACTGTTTCAGGATACCTTGGAGGGTACGTTCTTCATCAGAGGTCTATATGAAATAACCGTTAGCTTACTTGAGCTGTTCGCGCACAACTGACTTTGCTGTTTTGTTCGTTCGGCTCGAGTTAGAGAGCGGTTCACGGCAACATTCTCCCGCTAGCAGGCGCGGGCTATTGACGACACATTTCAAGAATGATTATTTTTTGGGGTATCTCTGCCGTAGACAAATTTTGGACATAAGTCGATCGAGTGACTTTCTAATCCAATCTAAAGGTTTCATAAACTTTGAAAAAATTCGGGTGCCTAAGGATATTAGTTCCTAAAAAAATTCTTGGGGTATAAAATACCCGGTGCGCCTTCTGCCGAGTTAATAAAAAAGCTTCTGGCGAAATTAAACGGAGGATTGACAAACGGCAAACCAAAACGGTACAAACATGAATGGACTGAACTACCTACGTGACATTGGCTTGGTGCAACAACTTGTCGTGTTTTCTAGAGATCAGAGGAAATTCGCATTGAAAATTACTTAAAATCTAAAAATATTATAAATAACTTTAACATATACAGGGTGAAGTAAATAAAAGTGGCCCCAACGTGGAGATAAGAATACGACAGAAATGTTGCCAAGTCAAAAAACCAATACAAAAACAGGTTTGCTAACATGAAGCCATAGATCGTTTCAATATTAAGCCCAAACAAACGCTTGGCGACTTATTTGCCGGCAACTACGCTATGGTTTGAAAAGCTATGAAATGAAATATAAACAAGGTTTATAGAGCTCTGATCAAAAAAGGTTCCCACTAGTAATTATTTCGGTTGTTATTTATCGTAGAGAATCGGACCTTTTTGATTTGTTAATACAAAACATTCTAAATTGATTGCAAGACCTAGAATCTGGTGTTCAGACCCGTTTCGGAATGTTTTTGGACTTGTTCAATACATATCCTGCCTGACGCCATTTCGTAACTATTTGTTGCATAGCACTCTTTTTAGGCCCTTTTACACATTTAAATTCTTCCACAAACAACTGGTCACATTTTTTCCACGGATTCGTTTTAATAAAAATTTCTATAATGAACCCTCTCTGCTGTACTGTGAGTTTCATCTTCACCTGTGAATTGATCAACTTACACTCACACAGTCGCAACTCACACTGACGCACTACGATCTGAACTGGCTAATAGTCCATGAGTAGCTCTAATGTGATGCTAATCCAATCCAACCAATGCAAAAACAGGTTTGTCAAGTGAAACCATTACACGCTTGAATAATCTTTCATTTCCACTTGAAAGCTTTCAGGCGGCTTCAAGAGTTTTTCTCGCCAAGCATTTCAACGTATTCCTATCTCTAGATCAGGGCCACTTTTATTTGCCTCACCCTGTATATGTCTTAAATGTGTTTCTATGATCAATTTTATTAGAAATAACTAATATTTAATATATATTCTAAAACTTGAAAAAAAAATTATTCTTAACAGATGAAATGTATTTGATAAATAAACATTCTCTTATAACTTTCTTGTTACTTATTTCTAAATAAACACACAAAGTGTATGAAAAAACACATTTTTTTTTATTTATAGACAGAACTATATATACATTAAATATTTTTACACAGATAACTTTATCTCATAATAGTCATAATCAAATTGTTTTGTAAAGAAGTCACCAGTA
The DNA here is from genome assembly GCA_019343175.1 of Oedothorax gibbosus. NCBI lineage: Eukaryota > Metazoa > Arthropoda > Arachnida > Araneae > Linyphiidae > Oedothorax > Oedothorax gibbosus. Next base: position 31,132,831 of record CM033276.1, read on the forward strand.
AACAAAGGAAATACATTTCGTGATTGTAACTTTGAAACAACTCGATTCACATTCATAGCCATTATAAGGCATCATCTCCAACACACAAATACAATTCCTCATATGATAACATCATACGAGGGATTGTCTATTTTGCATGCATCACACTTAAAAAGTCTATGTAAATTGGTTTCCACTTCATCATGTTTAACAGAAGTACGTTCTTTTTCCAAATCTATAGTGGGATCGTTTGCAACTGTTTCAACAACATTTTCAAGAATTTTGCTAGGTAGTATCTTACAAATTGTCTGTTCTGCAGTGTTGATCTGTTCAAATTGCCAGAACAGCTACATGATATAATGGCCTGTTTCTATTTTACGATTAGCGCAAAACGAAACTGCCCAAATGTGGTAAACATTCCACTTCATATTTCATACAACTCGATAGGGTTGGGGGATAAAAGTTGCATTGGGTACCTACTCACGTGTCGGCTCGTAACTTGACTGTGGTTCTAAATTACGACTCCCGTTTCCAATAGCACTTGTGTGTAGCTTTAATGCGACGATAATTGATACCAACCCTAACAACTGGATGGGAATAGCTACCCTAAGTTAAATTTTCAACTTCTCCAAAAGCCGCCAATGCCAAAATTCAATCGACCATTACGCCATCTTAACATCAGAAAACAACAGACATTCATCTTCTTGTATGGTTGGAAAAGTTTTATAAAGTACAAATTCTTTATTTATGCCGAATATATTCCGGTTAACCTAAAGAATCGTGGCCGGCAATTTTAAGCCAAATACGGTAACCCCGCCGAATTAGTATTATGGCAACCTTTGGCGAAATTAGCAATTACATTGCCAATTTCTAAATGTTAATCTATTTAAATCTTAAACGCATATAATTTACTCTGAAGTTTTCTTGTACCTACTAATATTTTATTAATTAGATGCTAAATGAGTGTAAATAATTATTTACTTTTTTTAAATCAATTCTTCGGCATTTTAAAGTTACACTTTTTTTTTTTAATCTGGTCTGCAATTTAATGAATTTTTCCGTTGTTTGAAGTTGGCCATTTTGAAATTAGGTGGAATGATTGGTCATTTCGAGATGGCAACCATCTCATCTCGGCAAGTGCCGGGGTTTGTTATCATTTCGACTTGGCGACAATTGTGAAAATTCGCCAAATCCGGCCACGATTCTTTAGGTTAACTAGTATTCCTCCATTTCTTCATTGCTTACTATTTGTAAACATCGATTAAATTAAATTCGGAAATATACTTAAAATCTAGTTGAGGAAATCTGATCCACCATAAAAAAAAAATCAAAAGATTTAAAATCAACAAACAAAATAAAATACTGATATTCAAATAACAATCCAGAAAATTAAACCCACGTGCGCTTTTTTTCTCTTTTCTTAATTTTCGTTCACGCTGAACGCGCTGAAATTTCTTTTAAATTGAGTTAAAAAGTGTAAATTCTAATATTACAATGCTATTCCTAAGGGGAAATCGGCTCACGTTTTACAGTCCTACACCCGTTTGGGTTCGAATAAAAAGTATCCTATAGCCTATTCCTGGTTCTATAAGCTACCTCCCCACCAATTCTCAGCCAAATCAGTTTTGCCGTTCTTGAGTGATAAATAGTGTAACTATAACACGACTTTCTTTTATAAAACCTCGGTACCAAAATTTCAAAATCAAGTACATACTTCGTGTCACATACTATTTTAAAGATTGGAATCTCTGTTTTAACACACTGAATTTCATTGTTTAAAAAAATATTTTTTATAGAAGAAAAATTGCTTTTTAACGAACACTGTAAAAAAATTCATAATTTTAAGTGTTAGATTCTTACCCTTTCGAAACATTTTTTTCCTAAACTTTCCATATATTTTTTTTTTAATTTAATTAAATTGTTCCCTACATTGTAAAGTATAACATTCTATGCTCTTACCCAAATCAAAAGTTGCAAAAATACTTGTAATGGATACATTTATTACACCCTTTCATAAAATGTCAGTCAGTTACCAAATTTGTTTTAATTTTTTAATTTCAGAATAGAAATTTGGACTGCAGGATCTTTATAAAAGATATTCTCTGTTTTCAATAAGTACTAAATAATACTAAATGGGACAAAATTTAAAAAATGAACTTGTACAGGTAAAAATTGCTTGGTAACTGACTGACATTTTGACTTGGTAACTGACTGACATAGGTGTAGCTGGCTATTAATTTACTTATTATTACCCCAGTATTGACCCTATGCATAAATTATTTGTATAATACAACTCAACTTTCATGTTTTATTCAATCACATGTTGGTCTTTTTATTAATGTGAACAGACGATCAGTTTTAAGCAGGACAGTCCCGCTTTTTGTCTCACTGACCCGTGTATGTTCCGTGTCGACCCGTGTTGTTTATTCTCATATATTATGAATGTGCAACTAATTTTTGGGTTTTCTCTCATCAGACATGGGCGGCTGGGGAGCCCAGTTGGTTAAGGCGTTCGCCTTGCAAGCGGAAGGTTCTTTATTAAAAAAATTACATCATTATTCTTCGAACTTCAAACAAATTTAGAAAACGATAAAGTCTAATTATTAATAGTGAGAAAGAAGAACGAACTGTGAAAAAGCTAATTGTGGCGTTTAAAAGTTTGAATTACAACTAGCTAAAGGCCCTGTTTGGCGAATTTCTTTCCTGTGGTGAATAAATTTATTGTTCGTTTCCTGTTGAGCACAAATGTTGTCTGGAAGCGGTTTAAGTGACAGATTCTGTAAAAAACCTACTTGTTTACGTTATAAATGTAGGGTGGAAGCTTATACATATTGCTTGCAGATGGCAGGTACTCTCCCACTCCTGAAGTATTCCCCGATAATGTACTCTTAAACTGATCTTGACCCTATACCTAGCTTCATACTCACTGTTTATACTGTGATAAACCTATGTATGTTTACCCTAAGATCTATTTATTAATATTTTGATTCATTTAAATTGCTTTTAGCTTCCACACTACGTTTATAACGTAAAAAGTGGAAGGTATTATAATCGTTCAGTCCGTCCGTCACCCACTTTTATAACCCAAACTACAATACTACAGACAATTGTAATACGTCAAAAAAAAATTCAGCACATCGAAATTTAATTAGAATACATTGAAAATTTCAGAAAAGAATTCGAATTACTTCCATTTTTTTAAAAACTGCAAAATGTAATGCTCATTTAAAAAAGCATAGGAAGCCATTTTTATTAGAATTAAATCACCATTGCCATTCACAACAATCGCTCGAGAAACTTTTAATTCTTTTAGACAATAAATTAAAATAAATTTATTTTTGCGACATTCGATTAGTTTGAAATGACACCAAATATATTTAACTACGAGATTCTTTGTATGTTGATATGAAATATTTTCGTTCTATTTAAAAGCGAGGAATATTACATATTTATTCTTTGAAATATAAATTTTTGCAAACGATAAATAATAGTTATTGAATTTTCGAAATAAAATAAATGAAACCAGCCAAATTTAGCATGTAAATGTTTAATATAAATTTAATGCTGTGTTTGGCGCCTTTTTTACCTGTTAAACACAACTGTTGTGTGGAAGCGGGTTAAGTGACAGATTCTGTTACAAACCTACTTGTTTCGTTTTAATTTTGTAACCTTTCCCTACCTTTCACACTGAGTCTTGGAGCTCGGCATTCAGTAGTTGTCCGTGCTAAGCCTTGCCCAGAGACGTATTGCTAACAGTTATATGGGAGCACACTTTTTTTCCCACAGGGTTTTAACTACTTAACAGTTCTTTTTTTACTGTCACAATACGTTGGGGAAAAAAGCATACATTTTTTTATAATATTTGAAATTATCTTAAAATTCAAAATCAACAATTATATAATGTTTTTCAATTGCATTAAAAGAGTTATTCTAGTTTTTTAAAATAACCAAATACAATCATTTTTACTTAAAGTTTTCTTTTTTGTTGTATGCAAGGGCAGAGCAAGAAACACTGTTTACAGTATATGTACTTTTTAAAAAAAAATAGGGAAATATTTGTTGCTTTCTCACATAAACTTATTTTTAGTAATTTGTTTGACAAATAATATTCAATTTAAAAAAAATGAAATGCAAAATAAATAAATACATGAGATTCCAAATGAATTTTTTTATTTACAATGTACAATATTTCAAAAGATTATAAGTCAGTAGAGAAATTCTTTCAAAGATGATTCAAATAACACAGAAGATACTATGAATACAGAAAACAAACTATTTTTTAATAACCCATGAAGATAAATTCAAATGATGGATAACTCTTAACCGAGCAATGATGACGCAAAATAAATGTCTCTACATAAGTTCGTGATTCAGTAACTCCAACGCCATTCTTCTTCGAAAGTAAGGAATATGTTCCTAAAACAATAACAACAAATTAGTATTAAATACATTGAAGGTAATTTAAAGTTTGTTTTGGTTAAACTGACAAGACGCAAGGTCTACACGAGGGCTATTGACAATGGGCCTCATGTCATAGAACTGCAGTCAAGTGATGAGGCCAACACCAGAGCTGGAGATTCATCCAACACAACATAAATTTTTAAGAAATTACAATAATATATCATAAATGCAAAAAATTAATAAAAGAAATAGTGGCGAATTTCTAAGAAATCATTCCAATTTAGAAACTATTGACAAAAATTGAATAAATATATGAAGTTTCATTTTTAAAAAAAAGATAAAGAATTTCTTATGCTGAAGAAAATGTAAGAGGATTTCAGAACATAAGCCTGCAAAACGCTAAAAGATAGACATAATCAACTAAAAAATAAATAATACCTGATTGAAGGTTATAGGAGCATCTCTCGTTATGTACTCGGCATACTTCAGTGTAAACATGCCACAATCACTACCATTTTGTTGTTGAGGCAAATTCTGGAAAATTATAATATAAACATATATAATTAAACACAATCCTAGCTAAATCATGAAAAACTAATCTTAAAATTATAATCAAGTTTGACTGAAGCAATTTTGGGCATTAAAAGCAAGACTCTTGAAATAGCTCATTTGTCTTAACATCTTTTTAAATTTCTTTTATGCTTTCAATATTGTATTTTCATATGCCAAAAGAAGTGCACAATAATAAATCAAATGTACAAAAGTTTTTAATGCAATCTTAATAAATAACTGGGTCATTCTCTGTAAATGGGACAAATTGCACTCTTAAAAATTAAAAAAAATCTTTCGCAAATGAGGTTTATATATATATATATATGAGTTGTACTCATCAGATACATTACAATTTTTGTTGGTTCAGATATTTCAGGATTTTTCAATAAAAAATATATTTATACCACACTGAACAACTGGCATAAACTCTTTTAGGTACTGAGCATGTGTGAAAGACAATATATGGGGCATAAGTTAGAAGCCTCAATCCTTTAAGAATAATATAACAATTTAAATTCGATTTCATCTTAGTCGTCTAGTAAGTGTTTAATTGAACTTTAAATCAGTGTTGTAGGAGTGACTCTATAACCCAGGGACATTACATATTCATAAAATTACATAAAACTATTTAGGGTAGAGAAACATTTTATACATTTTTGAAAACTACATAAACTAGTTAACCATAAATAGTTCCACTAAAAAGGATTATTTATTTAAAACAGCCTTTTATATGATGTTAAAAGTTGTAAAAGCATGTAGGGACAGCGTGAGGGAGTGACAAATCGGGTATTTAAACGAAATTTTCTGCAAGTAAATTATAATTACATGATATTTTTTTAGTGGGACAAGTTAGGCTGTGGGCCAGTTTAAACTAATCAATCACAAACATACATATTATATAATTTAAAAATAAAGAGCAAGGTATCCGGGATATCGATTTGTCCCTTTTACAGAGAATGACCTAATTGCAATAAATAATCTAAATAAGGGATTACTAACATTATAAAGATGTAAAAGACCCAAGAATTTATAAGTTGAGGCAAATGCCCAGTTAAAATGCATAAAATTCAAAAATGCCAGGGCTTATATAAATTTTTGAGAAATATTTCATCTTTTCTGTGAAATCTTGAATTGTTTTTTGGTAAACAAGAACACTTATTAGTTATTAAACCAATTTCATTATGTGTTTATCAAATTTGGATTGGAATTTTAATTTTTATGGTTGGATTTTACCACCAAAATACAGCCACCCAAAATACTGCCAAATGTTCACTTAAACTACCAAAAAAAATTCAGATTACCTACAAATTTTCACTAAACACATAATATACTAATTTAAAGGGGAGTGGAAGCAGTTCCAAACTAAAGTGTCTGTGTTTATCAAATCGGAAAAAAACTAATTTTCTAAGCCATATTACTTAGGCTGTATTAAAATTCACTAGGAATAGTGGGTTTTTTTTTATATATCATAAATGTAGCTGGCTTACAGAACTCCATAATCCCACTTTTTGAATAATTGGTTTGAGTAACTTTCAATAAATTATTTATCAACAAAATATTAGAAAAAAATTTAAAAAGTGGGAGCCAGCTACATTTATCATATATAAAAAAACTTTGTAGTAATATTCAATTCACCTGGAGTAAAGTGGCTTAGAAAATAATTTTGCCTATTGAATTAACAGATATTTTACAACAATAAAAACAAGAAGTTCTTAAAGAACTAAAATAGCCTACTTTCCTGTTACTTAAATACTTACTGAAATTCTAATAGGAAAACAACAAGGTTCCCAACAGTAAATATCATCAACAACCGTTTCAACCCTAGATTTATACACATTCGAAAAAAAATCACTAAACACAACATCCAGCTATAATTTAAACTTCTAAAAGCCAAAATCAACTATTTTCCTTAATATTCTTTCTCAAATTAACTTAATATTATTTATCGTCTGCTCGATTTGTTTGTAGTTCAAGAATAATTAAATATTTATTAACAAAAGAAATGAAACTACTCCAAACTACATTAAAAAAATAAGAAATGTAATTAAAACTAAGCATAATTGTATGCAAGAAAATTTCTCATGCCATTGTTGATTTGGCAACAGTGATTTAAATGACTCAAAGTTGAATTTTAATGCTAATTCAATGGGAAATTCGCTCACAGATAGTAGATATATGTCCGTCCGGACGTACAGACAGACGGACAAAAAGTATGAAAGTTAGGTCTCTGAGGTCATAGCTTTCTAACAAAAAAAAGAATTTTTAAGATCCCATTGATAGAACCGATTTTGGAAGAACAGTACGGACAGACAGATAGACGGACATCGACCGCATGTCAATACCTACTATTTTTAAATAAATAAAGTTTCTCATGCCATTGTCTATTTGGCAACAGTGATTTAAATGACTCATAATTGAATTTCAATGCTAATTCAATGGGAAATTCGCCGACAGATAGTAGATTTATGTCCGTCCGGACGTACAGACAGGCGGACAAAAAGTATGAAAGTTAGGTCTCTGATGTCATATTTCTAACAAAAAAAGAATTTTTAAGATCCGATTGATAGAACCGATTTTGGAAGGGGGGTACGGACGGACAGACGGACATTGACCGCATGTCAATACCTACTTTTTCATTTTTTTAATTCTTTCGAATTAAAAAAAGAAAAGTAGGCTAAAAATATTTCAATTAAGCAAAGTTTGGGAGAATAGTTATACATATTTTATTAGCCCTTTGACAGATGTATTTTTGTGCACTTTTCTGCTTCACTGAAATATATTTAGACAATGTTATGAGCTGAAAAATTAGTTTGCAATGATACAAAAAAAAAATGTTTACCTTAACACCTATACAAGTGTATTCATCAGTTGGCATTGTAATTCCTTTCTTATTCTGCATTTCAGCAATTAGATAATTTCTAAAAAAAAGAATGAGGTTCGTTAATTTTCTGACCGTCACAAACAGTTTGATTGCATGCTTTGAGTTTTCCAAGCATTCCTGAAATTGTTTTTAAAAAATAGTTTGAATTCAGATGTAATACATATCGTTTTTGCCAGAATTCTTTTAGGTGTTATAAGTAAAAAATGTCTCTTTAATTATTAATCTCTTAATAATTAATGTCTCTTTAATATTTAAACTTAAAAAAACTTACATTACATGAAAATTTTTTAAATGGTCATAGAGTTTAAAATAAGTTATCCAAAGTTTTAAAAAAAATAAGCTGAACATTTCTAAATATACAGACGGTTTGTTTTATTCTTGCTCGTGTTTCTATATGTTAAAACCTCTCTCACACATGCAAATCGGACTACTTGAAATATTTAATATCTATTCGGCCGGCGTCTAGGGGATGTCTAAAGAAACATTACAATTCTTCCTCCTGATGGTGGGTTTTATTCAAAGAAAGTGCATTATAAAGTAAAAGTGAGACTGTTTGAGCCTCGTTAGCTTCTCACCGTGAAGAACAGGTAACGGATTCGGCAGAAAAAAATTGAGTATGCAACTGCTTAGCGCAGATTATATAACAAGTGGTGCTGCAATCGTGGGTGAATAAAAGGGTTGCAGTTAATGGGTTATACAGTTATAATGGCAGTTACAGACAAGGGCGTCTTGACATATCTATCGATCAAAAATTTCTAATCTCAGTTTAACTGTTTAAAATATTTTCAAATTATGGTTTTCTCTTGAATCAACTCAACTAGACAAAAGCTCACTTACCTTATAGGGACTGTAACGTGTTCATGACGACTCCCAGCCATAGAGTCATAAAATTTGACCGTTTTATCACGGTTATCTACAACCTAAAAACGATAAATACAAATATGTTATCAATACGCTGAAGCCTGAAATATACGAGATTGCTCAGTTTATGGAAGCAAAAATACACAACTTGAATTCTGTTTTAAGGTGCATGGAAAAAAAACTGTTGGAAGTCTGCACCAATTATCAAATTAGTTTAACGTTAAAAAGAACCTACTTGAAAAATATTTTCAGATTGCTGAAATAAATGGGTCACAGAATGCAATCAGGAAATTCTGGAGAGTTCGACAACTAATAAAGAAAATTTGCAGAATGTTGAACTCCTACTACAGGGTGGCGCAAATAAAAGTGGCCCGGCAAGTCAAAAACCAATGCCAAAACATGTTTTCATGTGAAGCCAGTGATCACTTCTATATTTAGCCCAAAACAGACGCTTTGCGAATTATTAGCCGGTAACTATGCCATCTTCACCTGTACACTGATCAGATCAACGCACATTTACAAAGCTCCCACTAAGATCGGAATTGGCCAATAGTCCAGTGCAGCTCTAGTCCAGTAACAACTAAACCAACCAATGAAAAAACAGGTTTGAAAAGTGAAGCTATTGAACTCTTGAATGATTTATGAATTTGACTAGGAGGCTTTCAGGCGACTTCAATAGTTTTTATGGCCAAGCATTTCCATGCATTCATAGCTCTATGCCTGGGCCCATTTTATTTGCCCTACCCTGTATAAGCTCCCGAGACCTTATGAAATCACGAATTTCAGTTCAGCCAGTGAAACAATACCTAGTATTAAAAAAAAACCTAACAGGAAGCGGAATGTTACACAGTAAAAATCCGAACTTACACATAGTGCCCAATGTACCATATCTAAATTGAGAGGGAAGCACACCAAATCGTAGGAAAAGATGTCTTCGTTCCTGCTCCACCTCTTAATGGACCTGGACGTAGGGTTCCTAGACAACGATGCAAAGAAGAAACTGTTGAAGCAGTACATAGAGGGGTAGTTGTCCAACTTGCTTCGTTCCATGAGCAGCTTCAAATAGCAGTTGAGAATCTAACAAGAAAATAAAGAGCAGGATCAGTAACAGAAGTTAATAGGTAGATTTGAATGTAGCACTGCTTAGAAATTACAAGTATTTTATTTTCAATGATTAGCTTATTAGAACAGGTCCCAGGGCACGCCTCAATGGCGAATGGTTATAGAGGGCAATAACAGTTGGGGATGATATTCGGTGGTTAATATTGTACGTAGTACAAACATTCAATTTTACAGACAAGTTTAAAAACTGACATGTTACAAGATTTAAATTTGACAGTTAAAATTTGATTCATTAGATCATTCTCGTTTGAACTGTGGGTTGGATAACTTGATAACTCTTTGCACTTTGAGACAGAGTTGTAGATCTATGAGTTAGCTGCGTGAAACTATTTACACTTATCCACAACTGAGTAAAAGCCGAACTACTTCTCATCTCGTCCGTCAACATTTTAGTTGAAAGGATTTGTCTGTTATACCAGCTCTCTAAACAAAGAATCGTTGGACATTAGCTAAGCTTGCGCATGAACTTACAAAGATAAAATAAAAGTTTTCAACATTCAATTTTTTTTTATTTATGTCATCTCTTTAAATTTTGCAGAATCAGTTTAAGATCTAGTTAATTATTTCACTTTGTTCTTAAAAATCTATTAATATAAACATTTATTCTTCTATTGTATTTAGTGACGATACAGCTCTTGGTTGTTTTATATTGTAGTAGTGTTTAAATGATAAATTGTTTATTAGTTACACTTTAACTCAAAATAATTGGACAAACATAATTAAAGGGCATATGTATTGTCACCTAATAAAGGGCGATAGTCCAGAAAAGGTTGGAACCACTGATTTAGAATATATAACACCCCTATACATAATGCAATTTTTTTTTTGGTATTTTGTTGTATAATCTGTTTGTAGGATGACAGTAACCGTGTATTTGATTGAATTTGTCCTAAAATCACCAGGTCTAAAGGCCAATGCCTCTACATCTAGATTGCTAAGCGGTTGTGTTTAACTTTAAAGCTTTTACAGTGACATTTAATTTTTAGAACCTAGTGAACAAAAATTATATAATTTCCAAAGTTAAGATTTTCCAAAATTACAATTTAGTTTCTTAAACTAAACTCTTTTGAAAACCATAAGCCTAAATAAAGATTTATTACTTAGTTTATTTTGAATTAAATTTATTTTTATCAGAATAACTGTCAAACTAACAACTAGACAATCTCTTGTGTTGGGCGATTCGACGGTGTCTAATATTTATTTTCGCATTTTTTTTCTTATAAAATCCTAAATCACCGATAGTAAAATATTTAGTTAAAATAATTTATTTAAGAATTACCCATATCTGAAGTGTTATAAACTACATGGAGAATTTTTGATTTCTTAAAAACTTACTAGAAACAAATATTTGCTCTTTGTGCCAGACGTAAAGAAAAAAGAAACCTTTACATACAACACCATGAATAAATATATCAATTTAAAACATTTTCCAGATTTCTAATTTTTCTCTTAAAACCTAAAAATAAATATTGTAAACAATCAAAAATAGTGTTATGGTAAGAAATTTTGGTTTTTAAGGGGGAATGGGCGCGCTGGACCGGGGGTCTCCAAACTCAAGTGCATCAGTGTTAATCCAATGGCGGAAAAACTATTTTCTCTGCCACATTTCTTCGGCTGTATTGAATATTTTTACAAAATAATAAATGTAGATAACTTACAGGTCTCTATAATCTCACTTTTTGAAATTGCTTCGAATATTTTGTGTAAAATTATTTATTAAAAATTATAAAAAATATTCGAACCAATTTCAAAAAGTGGGATTGTCGGGACCTGTAAGTCAGCTACATGCATCATAAAAAAAATCCGCTTGAAAAAATATTCAATACAGCCGGAGAAATGTGGCAGAGAAAATATTTTTTTTCGCCATTGGATTAACACTGATGCACTTTGCTTTGGAGACCCCCGCTCCAGCGCGCCCATTCCTCCTTAAGTAGAAACTTTAAACAAATTATTACAACCGACTCCTTTTAGCATCTAAGGCTCAAAGAGAGAAAAGGAGATGCATACCTGCCAACTTCTACGGATTGTCCGTAGTTTCTACGGACGAGGGTATCAAACTACGGAGTTACGGAAACACAGTCAAAACTACGGATGAGCTTTCGATATTTTCATTAAAATTTATTTTTGAGATTTGTTTTGCCTTGGTATTAGTGACTTTTTAGCACACAATGAAAAAGTCGGTTCGTCGACCTAGTAAAACAATGCCAATGATTTTAATAGGATTTTTTTTTAAATAATTGTGTGGAAAGTAAACTTAACCTAACCACAACGACTTGTAACATTTGATAAGTAGTTCTTTTCATAGTTCTAGTTATGATCAGATTTGTCAACCAGCCTCAGCGACTAGTAATATTTGCTAGTTACAGGAGTAATCACAGAAGGGTCTCGGTTTTTTTTTTTAAGTTTTCTTTCTGAAAAAATTGATTAACAAAACCACAACTCCTCGTTATATTAACTGGTTCGCAGCGTAATTGCCGTAGGATCAGGGTTCCGTTCCTTAGTTTTAGTTCAGGACAGATGGATTAACCAAATTTTAGGTAGTTTGTTACTTTCAAAAATTACGACCTGCGACGTCAAAGCCCGCTACTTTGGAATTATTTTTTTCGCTGAGTGAATTTTATTGTGTTCTTAATGAAACTAAAGAAAACAAATTTAACGTCTGCCATACACAAAAAATGGAGATCGCTGTTTAAGGTGAAATAGCACTAAAGTGCTCGTAAGCCAAGAATTAAGGGCAAAACAAAATTATTAAAAAAAGTTTTTAAAATCGGAAATGTTTGCAGTGAAATCGTATTTTTTGTTTGATTTCCCACGAAATGACCGACTTTGGTATTTGATTTTTTTCCCCAATTGATCAGCCGATAGAAATGAAAAAATCAAAATTTTTTTAGTGATTGGGACTACGGACAGGGTTCCAAGGAATGTTGGCAGGTATGGAGATGCGTGATGGATCAACAAGCTTCAAAATAAAAATTTAAGAAAATAAAATATAATTTTAAAAAAATAATTCAAATAAACATACCTCATCCATTAGCCAAGATTCCTCATTTAGGGTTCTAAATTCTTTACGTAGAAGTGGGATATCGTCGTACCTAGTAATCAGTTCGGTTGGGTTACCGATATCTAACCGAAGTAAAGATGCAATAGTTGCTTCCATTTTAGAAGTAAGTTCTGCAGAAAAGAAATCTTACATTACACCAATGAATTTTATTACCAATAAATGGAATTTATGCCAGAATTTAAATAGCATTATTACAAATTTTTAAAGGCTGAAATATTTCCACTAAAAATTTACATTATACAAAATCAACATTTTTCACCATTATGCCACAAAGAGTGTGTTTTCTATTAATTTTGGCTCCTTTGAAGTAAAAAAAGCAATTTTCTGTTATGACAATTGTTAACATTCCATCTATCAAATTAAACTTTTTGTAGTTGTTACATAAGTCCCATCACGGAAACTAAGCGCTTTTAATAACAATACATAAAAATTTCATTTTATTTTTACATCATTAAAAAATTTAGTTAAGGTCAATTTTCAAATTACTTTTCTTTACTAGAAAAAAAATTTGTTATTGTTAGAAATTTTGCCATTAGGCTTAAAAAGTTCCAACCAATGTTGTGATAATTGTAAATTGTTTTAAAAGTTTATTTTACCTGGGAAATCATCTTTAGTATCCTTTTCAGCAAAGACATCTGCAGGAATTTTTAATTTTTCATAAAGAAGCTGAAACAAGTACAATTCATCAAAAACTAAACAACAAACATAATTGAAGAGCTTAGAGGAAGAACGTGCTAAGGGACATTTTTGAAAAAATTTTGATGTTTGTGTCAATGAACAGATTACTAACTTTTTTAACGATAACAAGTTTCCCCTTTTTTCACAAACTTCAAGTTAAGTATATTTTTTAGGGTTTGCAAGTACCTATTTCAACAGATCTGAGTGCAAACTAAAAACTTTAAAGCTTGTTTTCTTGGTTTTACCTTTTTGTTACTTAGCACGTTCTTCCACTAAGTTCTTCAATTAAAAAGTTAAATCAATTTCTAATTTAAAATTTAAACTCAATAAATTAAGTTCATTTAGGCAAAATGAAAAACTTACCTTTTCTTTTGCAGCTTCAGCATCTCTCTAAAATAAATTTTAAAAAAAATTTATATTAGATAGTTGTCCGTAAATAAAATGTTATCAAAAATCCATTCAAAACTTGTCATTAAAACTTGAATTAAATACAGAGAAAACTAAACAAACTAAAATAAATGTAGTTGTGATAAGAGAAGTGCAAGTTTTTTTTTAAATCCTACCTATACAAAAACAATTGGTGAATTTTTTTTCCAAATTAAATTGTACTATATGCATATTTAACTTCTTAATAAAATATGTTTATAGTTTACTAAGTAGGAGAATAGAGAATTACTGCATTTTACACAAAAAAGTTAAATACCCTTTCCCGAAACCGCTTCATTTTATGTTCTTGTGTTTTGACAACTTGCATATATTTCTCTGTTTCTTGACTTACAGCCATCTTCCTACAAAAAGACACAGAAATGTAACAAAGAACAAAGTTGTATACACAATTTGGAGTGATCTGGACTGAATCAGGGTCTATTATTAAGTACCCCTAAAGAATTAATTCATCTCATGAGGTACATTTGAATATAAGCAACTCCCTTTAAATTGAACTTACCTTTAATTAAAATTAAGTCAATTTAAAGGGAGTTGCTTATCCCTTTTAATTAAATTCCAAAATTTTCAAATTATCAAAAAACCGCATATAAGAATAGAAATACATTAATAATTCTTATGAACTATCAGCAAGACGAACAAATGTTATGTAACAATCATTTTCGAGTTAAAGTTAATATAATTAGTCCCCTTTCTAAAAAATTATAAATTAAAAAATTACAAATTATTAATTAAAATTTAGATTATATTTAAGTATAAATAAGTTTAATTTGTGATGTTCTTATTTATACTTTAGATTAAATAAATGTAAAGCATTTTTTTAAATTTTTGTGTGACATTTTAATAAAATAATTCAAATTCATGAAATCAAAAATAAGTTTGGTGTCTTAGCTAAATATACAGAAGTACTACTTACAGATCGTTGAACCATTCCCTATTTGAAAAGTCTAGTTTTCCTTTAATTGGATTCCTAAATAAAATGCATGAAAACAATGATATTTAGTTAAAAATATTCTTTAGCATTTATATTTCACATAATGATATTGGGTGCAACAATAGAACATAGCATTAAGTTTCATTATGCACTAAAATGTTTTTAAATAAGTATCAACCAACAAAAAATAAATTATTTTAAAAAATATAATAGAAACTATTTTTTTTAAAAATTAGGGCTTATTCAAAGGCATAATTTTCTGTAATTATTAAACATGTAATTTAAAGTCCATCGGAAGAATATGTAACATAACGAACTCACAGAAAAGTTGTGAATATCTGAAGGGGAAAAAATGACTCCTAAATAATTGTTTTGACCTTGTATTGACCCAATAGCTGCTTCAATCTCTCCAAAAATTATGTTAAAAGATATCCAAGTTTTGCATATATTTTAGCAATATTATCTTAAAAAGTCCAATTTGTCAATCATGTCACTTTTGCAGACCCATTATATATTTGTCTAAAGATTGCAAATTTTTCTAATGGCCAATATAATTAAATAATTTTTTAAAAATGAAATTTTATGTCAAATCAAATTTTTTTCTTATGAAGTCCTTTAAAGTTTTGAATCACGAAGATCAAATCAACTAAATAAAAAAAAAGAGTCATTATGTCTGAAAAAGCAAAACTAAGTCATTCTGAAAAGAAAGATTCTTAATGCTACAATTAACAACATGCTATACTATAAAGTTAATGTAGTTGAAATTTAAGGTCTTTAAAAAGACCTCAAAAACAATTTAAATTTTTTTAAGGCCTGCGGGAAGCTTGCTTTACAATTAAAATTTAACAAGTTTTAAATCACATAAAAAAATGAATAGGCAAGAAAAGAGTACTAAATTATGACACTAACCTAAAAGTACGCAGAGGTTTGTCTTCAATTTCAATTTCCTCATCAGCTATTTGTAAGAAAATTTTAAATTAAATAAGATTGAATAACATTACTTTTGTAATATTTATACACTTAACTATATGATTATGGTTACATTAATAAAACATCATGTATGGAGTTTTAATAAACGTGTATTTATAGGTAGATCGAGACATATTCACTACGTACAGGGTAGCCCAAAAGTAGGTTTGTATAGTTAATGCTACTCCAAATTTACCAACTTTGGGTTATTTAGAACAGGTTACTTGACATGGTTGCGTTTAGTTCCGTTGTTTGACTAAAATTAAGCCGTACTACAGCGTATCATACTCAAAGAGTAGTGTTTTGTGGACTTAGTTTAGTTTGCAGAGATGCAGTTATGCTTGAGAAATAAGCAAATAAGGTCACCAGAGGAAGTAACTTTGAATCCTGCCATCTACCAGTTATCCCATAAAAGGATGTGTGGTGGTGGAAAATGTGTGATTTTATTTATAAGTGTAAACCATGGCTGGAAATCTGAGCGAGGGACACCGACGGTGGATCCTTAAGACCTACTGGAAGTACGAAAATAAAGAAACAGAGCGTGAATAAACCTGTAATAAAAGTTTATATAACTGTTGCTGTATAAATAACTGCATACCTTACTAACTGTAAACCTACTTTTGAGCCACTCTGTGTATCAAAACCAGCAATTTTGTCAAAGAGGCCGAGGGAAAAAAACTATTCACTTGAAATACATGTCAAAAAGATTAAATATTTGAACATATTTTACACTTAGAATATTAAATATCAAACACAATCTGAAAAAAAAAAAGATTTTGTATTTTTATGCAAAATATTTCAGCAATATCTGAATATTAAACAGTGCTAAAATTACAATGGTAACTAAAAGTAACTATACATTTCAATTTAATTTTGCATACTTACAAGAATCTGCCTTAAAGCTGGTTGATGGGACATCCTGTTTGGGCTTGTGGAGGTTGAACCTGTACTCTTCAAGAGGTTTTTCAAGAAGATCTTTATTGAAAGGTCTTGACCATGACAATAATTCCTCATTTTCATTACTAAAATTAATAACTTATAATGAGTAACATTTTTTATACATTTTTTCAAACACATATTGTATAATTTATGATTCTAAGAGAGATGCAAAATGTTACGGAAATCAAGAAAATTAAATTGTCAGACATTTTAACATTTCTCTATATTAAAAAACCAATTTCGGGTTAACAATTCTCACTGTTGATAATAATTTTAAATTGTTAATTAATATTAATGAAGAACTCTATTTTGTTAAACAATCATATTCATTAATGCAATTTTCCTCAAATGCATTTCAAGAAAATTTTAGTAACTGCACTTTGACTTGTTTTTTCTGTGCATGTCTAAATGTGACTTAAGTATAGTCCTCCTATCAATTCTTAGCATTCCATGATGTGTGTTTTAGAAGGGTCCAAATGATCACTGGTAAAACGAAAAGGGATATGGAAGATTATGGTTTAAGCCATATTGTCAAGTCAAGGCCATTTATTGCTTTTGCAGGCGCATTTTTTTAAAGGGGAGTCGGATGGGTGTTTGGGCCAAAAATGTTGATTTTCTATTTTTATTTTATTTTTAATCTGCATATTTATAGCTTTAATTTAAAACCAAGATTATGGGTTTCTGTTTAGTGGTTTTCTTTTTATAAGCATTTTTCAGAAACTCTGTATATCAGTTTTTACCTATAACTTAATTTTCTTTTACGTTTCCAGAAATATAAGATTTCTCAACAGTTAGGAACATTTTTCCCAGGAACTATAAAAGATATTAACATGTTTTGTTTTATTATTTCTTCCCCATTAATAGCTCTTTGATTTAAACTGAATTTTTTTAAATATCTGTGCTAAAAAAAATTATATAACTTTAAATTGTTTTTTTTTTTTTTGGGGGGGGGGGGGGAAGGGTTTCAATGCATTTTTTAAAAAAATCACTGTAAAAGTATCTTATACTGTAAAATATCCTCAGTTTAAATCAAAGAGCTATATGTAAGGAACAAACTGTAAAAAATTTCATAATGATATCTCGTATATTTCCTGAGAAAAAGGTTCCTAAAATTAGTAAAATTAACATGGACGAGATAGAACATGGACGAGAAAAATATACAGCATGTGGCGACACTATTTTAAAACTTTATCAAATAATAATTAAGTAACCGTATTTAAGTAACCAATTTTTATGCAAAAGTTTTTTTAAAACTAATGCATTAGCTTTATGGGACCGACAGTCCTTTTTAATGTTGAGATTGAATATAAAACCTGCCATTTAGGAAACAAATGTTTTCCCCCCAAGTTCATACTTTACAATTTTGTTAAAGTGGCTTATAAAAAAAATGCTAAATTTACATTTAGATTGTTTTAGAAAATTTTGCATGAAACCAATGACCTTGAGAGGGATATGTAAATATTTTAATTCTGTAAAATATTCACAGGAAGAATATTTTTTAGAGGGCAAGACTTAGAATTTTAAAAGTTGGGTGGACAAATATTTTAATGAACTTTATCCAAAATACTTACGTTAAATCTACTACAATAGGTGGTTTCTTCTTTATCACAGGACAAGACATTGACATTTTCGTCATCTTATCTAGTAACAGTTTATACTGCTGTTTTTCTTGTTCTCTAACAACCTAAGTTAAAACGAAAGTTTGAATATTTACTTGAGACTGGTTGCAAAATACGAAACTTGCAAATTCAATATAATTTATGCAAAGTAGGTCAGATTAATTGTTTTAAACATTTAAAAAAGAAACTTAAATTACTTTTTATTAATAAGTTATTTAAATTTTAAAGTAAACTTTTTATTATAAATTTTGCATTCAGTAAAGCAAAATACTGATATACAGAATCTATATTACTTACAACTACCTAATATAAAATATCTGGTAATGAAAGTATTACAATGGGCCCAAAAATCCCAAGTGGAGATTGCATTTTCTACACATTTCAGAAGGTGCTGATTTGAAAGACAGTTGTTTTTGAACATTGGTCTGACTGCCATGCTGTCTGTTTGAAACCTTTTGACAGTTTGTACTAAAAGAGTAACAGCTTCAAATTTGGTTCACAAGTTTAGTAATAACTAATAAGTAATTTTTATACCAACATGAATCTTTAAAAACTGATATCCAGAATCAATATTTTAATATTTTTCCTTTACGCTAAAAAAAAAGTATTCTAAATATAGGTCGTGGAGGACAAAGGGGTTAATATTTAAAAAGGCCTTTTGGCAAATATAACAACAATGCAATTATTATAGATCCAAGTTACTTTTATAAAGATTTTCAATTCAATAAACTACCTGTTGTGCAGTAGATCCTTTACTACAGGATATGGATTTTTCCTTAGAAGTTGTAGCTGCAAGGTCTTTACCACTGGATTTACTTTTAGAAACACCATTAGATTCATTAGAAGCATCATTAGGTTCAACTGTAATACATTCAATGGAATCTGGAGGTAGCACCGGCACCATAAATCTCCTTCCCGATCGGATCTTTTTCCAGTCTACTCCCGTTTTTCCGCTCACAATCTCCGATATAATCTGCAATTCGTCGTCATTAACTGCAATTTGTGGTTCGTCCAACATGAATTGGACGTCGATTCCTGGGTTGGTCAACGGCGTCAATCTCTGATCGGCGATTTGGTGCAGTTTGATGGGCTTTTTAGGTTGGTCTTTGGCCTTGAGGCTCTTGCTGTGGAAGCCATTCTGGGCGGGTTTGTTTGGCTTGAGGCCGAAGCCCACCATCGTGCCGTCTGTGTAGAATGGGGTTGAGTGAGAAACTGAAAATGAAAAAGGAATTAGGGATATAGCAAAGATAAATACAGGGGTCTCACCAGGAAACAGAGGTAAAAAAAAGTTAAAATAGTGATTATTTGAGAATAATAAGTGACCAAAAAAGTTACTAAAATAAAGAATTCATCAAAATATTGAATTAATATTTGAAACTAAAAGTTAGGAAGTCTGACGACTAAAGCCTCGCTAACTACTAGGCGAAGAGCTTGGCAATTAAATAAACATTTCAGATATTAAAACTCAGCTAGTGGCAGTATCCACAAGCTTAAGATTAGGTTAGGTTGAGTTATTGTTGTGCTAGACCTACACGAGGGTTATTGGGGACTGAAGTTGTAATTTAGGATCTTGGTAAAGTGTGAGTCGACACCTGAATAGGCACCAAATCAACTTTTAAGGGAGATATCTTACACAGCGCCTGGACTTTGGAACATATTTAATGTACACTACCGTTAGACTGGGCATTATATGTCAGACTTTTTAGCTGCACAGAATATTTATAGGACAGCAGTTGTTTTGGCAATGCCCAAATTTGGAACCTCTCGCATGCAAGGCAAGCACCTTACCGACTGGGCTCCCCCAGTCCCTACCAGATATAAATAACCATTTAAGATGTTAAAAACAGCATTTGGCACTATCCACGAGCTTACAACTAGTTTAAATTATTAGTTTTATTTTAGACTGTACTTAAGAAACACATTGTGATTTTAAAAGCATTACTAGTTTAGGGTTCTACCTTGATAATTGTATAGGGTTTTCTCATAGTGTCTGCGTTTATATTTCGGAACTTGTACATTAATTTTGTTGATTTGCATAAATCTCAAAATATAAAATAATTAAATTAGACAACGATAATTATGTTTAATGGTTACCACACAACAATGTATTAATAAATCCACAGACACTCTCTATTTTAAAGGTTCGTATGCACAGCTTAATTTTTTTTTAGGTTTTAAGTAGATATAACATTATTGGTTTCTTTTAACAATAAACTTAAGTTTTCGAAATGTCAAACTTGTATAAAACATACCACGGTGCCGATTTTCCTGATCTTCGTCATCACATAAATCAATTTCCTGAAAAAGAGCATTATATCAAATTAATGGCACAAAAAAAGCAAAATAATGTTAAAACACAGCAAACAATCATGTCAAAAATGCAAATTCATCAAATAACATGTCAATCAAAGTCCTTAAATAAAAACTTAACTCAAGTCTAAGTTTGCTTAAATCAACCGATTTGTTTAGTAACTTTTAGAGATACTTTAGGTTAATGAGATCCGAATATATAACTTTCAATTCCACATACTGCGCAAAAAATACGAACTTATCAAACACCTAAATTTTTAAATACATATTTGGAAAACTATCGATATTTAGAGGAATCTAATAAACCCTGAAGAAGAATACATAGCAATTGGATGAGCCCCAGGCCGAAAGACCTAGTATCGAGTCAGGATGATGTGCCAAGAGAGAAAAGTATTGTGATATTGCACAGTTAAATTTTAAGCTAAATTTCTATGCAACAGAATTTCCTTAACAAAAAGCGGTAGTCCTTCTGATTACAACGCAAGCTTTGAAAACTTTCTTCCCCTACCCCCTGGTGTGGTTTTCCGGGAAACTGTGTAAGTGCCATTGTTTTCTGTTTTCTTCCACCTTACGGAAAGGAAAGCAATTACGATAACCTCACAGCAAAGCCTCAAACAATGTAGGTTTACAACAGCCGTTTCCTGGAAAACCACATGAGGGGTAGGGGAAGAAAGTGTTTTCAAAGCTTGTGTTGTAATACACCTGAAGAAGTAATGTGGAAGAAAATATGTATTGAAAATTAAACAAAAGTAAATAAGTAGATTAAAATAAGACAACACAGTGGCATTCCTTTGAGCTATAGTCCTTACAATGACAACCTAAGTTTAGCTACCCCTCGTGTCATTTTCAAAGGAAACAGTGTAAGTTGTACTGTTTTCTTTTCCCTTCATCCTACTCAGGTTTGGAAAGCAGTTGAGATTAACCTCCCAACAGAGCCTCAAACAAGGTAGGTGTAGTGACTGCAAGGCAGCGCTATGGTCGCTAATCTGCTTTGGCGGTGCTGTGATCGGGAGAAGTAGGTTTGTAACAGAATCTGTCACTTAACCTGCTTCCACAACAGTTGTGTTTAACAGGTAAAAAGGCGCCAAACACAATATTCATTCTATATTAAACATTTATGCTAAATTTGGCTAGTTTTTATTTATTTTATTCCGAAAATTCAATAAATATTTCTTCAATAATTATCATCGTTTGCAAAAATTAATTTATATTTCAAAGAATAAATAGGTAATATTCCTCACTTTTAAATAGAACCAAAACATTTCATATCAACATACAAAGAATCTAGTAGTGAAATATATTTGACATCATTTCAAACTGATCGATGTTTGTTGCAAAAATAATTTTATTTTAATTTATTGTCTAAAAGAATTAAAGTTTCTCGAGCGATTGTTACGATGGCAATGGTGATTTAATTCTAATAAAAATTGCTTCCTATGCTTTTTAAATGAGCATTCAATTTTGCAGTTTTTTTAAATAATTGAAGTACTTCGAATTCGAATTCTTTTCTGAAATTTTCAATGTATTCTAATTTTGATGTGCTGAATTTTTTGATGTATCACACTTGTCCGTAGCATTTGTAGTTTGGGCTACGAAAGTGGGTGACGGACAGACGGACTGAACGATTATAATACCTTCCACTTTTACGTTATAAACATAGTGTGGAAGCTAAAATGAGAAGATTCAACGATGAAGCGAGTTGAAAAGTGTTCGTAAAATGATTAGGAGTTCAGAATATATTTATATGGGTTTTTTTAAAAAAAACTACCAGTAAATATGTTAGTAATTAAATATTACATTAAATTGGAAGCAACTTTCTTCTAATTGTTTAAATACTTCATGCTACCATTACATTTCCGAGGAGGCCAAGAGAAGCCTGGACATGCCATCACCTACAGTAAGTTTAGATCTACTGGAAAGTCCGCTGATGGTCCTGGACTTCCTTGATGTTTTTGGACTCATGGACCTTGTCTAGCTCCGCTGTACTTTGGCGATAGGAAAAGAAAGAAAGAAGTTTAGAACAGCGACGCTCAAATCGTTTTCTGGAAAACCTCATGAGGGGTAGACTACCGTGGGCAGGTTAACTGCAGTAACTAGCCAAAGGAATTGAAACATTGTTGCAAGCACTCAATTACTCTACCTATAAAAAAACATACTGAAAAAGACTATTTCAGAGCAAAAATGGTCTAATTCATTGTCATGGTTGCTGCAGTTTACCTGCCCACCACAGTACGGGAAGCCAAGATTGTGATGTAATTGCAAGGAATTATAACATGCTAACACTGAAGTTTAAATAATAAATAGACATTTCCATAGAAAAAGTTGAGAATTCTGCAAATACTTACAGATTTCTTATTTTTCATAACTGTCAGAATATCCGGTTCTTCGTCATCACCAAGAACTATCACCTCGTTAGCCCTCAAGCGTTCCTTGAACAACTTTTTGGCTGGAATGTCCATGATCCAAGCGTAAGCCTCCCGGCACTTTCGACCCAACGACTCCTTTAGATCTAAAATTAAAATGGTTATTATTGCACCAAGGGGGCATCCAAAAATTATGTGATGTGTTTAGGGGGAAGGGGGTCGAGCCCAATGTCACCAAATAATCAAAAATATATAGTTCAGTTTAAGTAAAATGTGTTTGACTTAAATCTGGTAAAATCTTACACGATGTCCATCATGATTTTCTGAAAAACTTTTCAAAATGTTCGAGTATTAAAAAAACTATTCAAGTACAAAAAAGTCAAAAAACTTGAAAGAGGGAATTTTTGTATATTTCAAATAGTTGAAGGCTTGCATTTAATAATCAAGTGTTAAAAAGTTTAATTTAATTTAGGTGCACACATTTGTATTTTTATGAGCACTGAAAAAATTAATCTTTATTGTAGCTGATAAGATTTTAGAGCTAATCATTTTTCAAATTTAATAAAGCGAAATTTACAATCACCTCGCTATTAGATTTTTTGAGTTAAAGATATTTTATATCATCACAAGCAAAATGTACGATGAAACAGTGTAAAAAAACCTTTTACACATGAGTGCAAAAAAATAGCTTTTGTAATAATTTCTTAAAAGAACTATTTTACACATAATTATTGTTTAAAAAATGTAAATGATTTTTTGCACAGCAATAAAAAAAATAATGAGGCTATGGAAAAAATTTCAAGATTTACAACAAATAACTGCCAGGACAATGCTGGAAAGCAGAGGATAATGTCTCTTAGTAAGACTAAAATAAAAGGTTATATTTTTTACCTTCCACACTACGTTTATAACGTAAAAAGTGGAAGGCATTATAATCGTTCAGTCCGCCACCCACTTTCTCAGAACAAACCGTAAGTCTCACAAACTATTGGGATATGTCATTTTGAAGCAAAAAATCAGGTTAGACTACATCCCAAATTTCATTAAAAAACTTCACGTTTATTTTTAAAGCATCAATATTACTAATTATATATTTTTCGAACAGTAAATTTAATTGTGGCGACTAAAAGATATTAAATAAAATTGTATCATTATTCTACGAATTTCAAACAAATTTAGCAAGTGATAATGAGTAATTATTAATTTGCGAAAGAAGATTAATGAAAATAGTTAATTTTGGCGTTTAAAAGTTTGATTTAAAAGTCCTCTAGGCGAATTTCTTTCTGAGGTAATTTAATCGTGTGTTTCCTGTTGAGCTTAAATATTGTGTGGAAGCGGTTTAAGTGACAGATTCTGTAACAAACCTACTTGTTTAATTTCTTATATGGCATCATAAGGTTCTGCAAGGGTATGCCATTTCTGCTTGTGAATTATTATCTTTTTTAGAAGATTTAAACTCTTTCTAGGCAATTCCACTTTTACACAAATTTTTGCAAAGTTTACATTTAAAAACTAAAACTAAACTGAGTAATTTTTTTTTCGCCCAATAAAAATTTATTGCTTAATATAACCCATGTTGATAAAGTACTACAAGAAATTTTGGGTGTTTTTTTTTAAACTTATCAGGTGTTAAACATAATGATTTATTTTTAGTTTCATGACCATTCATTTTTAGTTTCATAAATTTTTGTCTTCATGACCTTAATGGATTCATGACATTTAAGTTCATGGCATTCCAACATCAAGTGCTAATAATTTAAGTAGAAAATTTATCTTAATTCATTATTCGATAGCCACAATGACATGCATAGTATTAACCTACCGATTGCTTGACCCGGCTTTTTCCGTATTTTGCACATCTTTCTTACAATAACATAAAATTTCAAAATTTTATAAATAAATTTTCATTCATAATGTACTTTATCCATTTGAAATGATTTTAAGATTCGTGTCTTTAAAAATAAACCTATAATTCTGACTTTTTTAAACAGATGTTATTTAAAATAAATTTAATTCAAAATTTGTTCAGTGAAAGCAACCATACATATTTGCCCATTACCAGGCCGTTCGGAAGGTTAAGAAATTTATTTGACTAATCAATATTTTTATTCGGATAAATTTGAGTTTTCAAACTAAATTCATTGGTCTTTACTGACATCACACACTGCAAAATTGCCTGTAATATTTCTAGAAACAAAAGCATGGATCTCAACAAAAGCAAAAATATTTTACGGGTAATGAAATTTGATAAGCAATTGGAAAAACAAGCCAAATAAAGAAATGAAATTTGCAATGCCGTTAAAAAAACAAGCCAAATAAAGATATATCTTACATAATAAAGAAAAAGGGAACATACTTAATTCCCTTCCTGTGGACTTGAGCTTCTTCACAGAGGGCTGATCTCCATCGCTTTCACTAAAAGAAATTAAGGGTATTATTTACCATGAAAGAATAGGTAAATTAAAGTCACATATGAAACGATTAGTTCTTATAGGTCGATATTAGGAAATTGGCCAATTTGCCGTCCCTAAAATAATTCAAATATATAATACTCTCAGAAATTAGTCACATCGGTAACGTTTAGAAAATTTCATATTGGTAAAAGAGAATATGATCTTGTTGCCTATTTATCGTATACAAGTGCTTCCTACTCTATACCATATTTTTTTTTAATTTTGAAGTTTTAATCGACGATTGATAAACAGTAGAATTTAATTTTGTCGTCGTCAGGTACTCTGTATTGCCTCATTAAATGCAAAATCACACTGCAATTTGGCATTTTTCCTAAAATTGACCCTTGTCTTCTAACACAGCCCAATTCATCTATGTATATCACACTAAATACCAATGTTCCAAACTGTTCCAAAGTTAAGCTAGTTTGAATTATAGTCGCACTACAGCTACATGAGGGTGAAGACGGGCATCATAATTTAGAACCATAGTCAAGTGACGTTGAAACTGAAAAGATTATGAGAACAGTGCTATGTTTCACTTATCTTGAGCTTAAGTGACTTTCCAGAGAGTGTCATCAGGTTAACAAAAAATTGATGAAATATATATATTCAGCAAAAATCATAACAAGTTTATAACATAACATTTTGGTCCTTTTATAGATAAGATTTAAGACACTTACTGCTTCACAATTATTTTTTTTTATTTGTGGGATGCTTAGGCTGTTAAATGCAGCCTGTAGGGTTATGGGTACTTTATCAATACTAAAAACAAAATATTTGATATACGCTATCCAAATACTTATCGAACGTCATAATAGGGTTTTTTGAGAAAATTGTGCATGCACAATCGATAGTTGCAAGTTGCAATACAACTTCTTTGGTTTTAAATGTATTACAAAAAAACCCGAATAAAGCTATGCTTCAAATCAAAAAATAATTCAAATATGTGGGAAATCCACGCTTTCTTTGGTGTTGTTTTGTATGGTAAGCTTTTACAAAAATAAAAAATACTTAAAATTATTTTTCAAAAAATATTCCCAATTTTTCTGCTTAAACTAAATAAATTAACATTTGTCATATATTATTCTATTATTGAAATGAAAAATGAAACCATCGAAATCGTAACATACCGAGTAAATGCAAAAACTTAAAACCGAAACTAAGGAAATTAAATGCAAATTTATAAGTGTTTTAATGGAGTAAAATAAATAACCTGTTATTTACTTTCTGGTAATACTCGATCCGTTTATAATTTGATGCACTAAAGCTTGTAAGAAATATCAGGAAAATAAGAGACACAAGATTTATTGAGAAGTTTATATTAATCTTTCCTAATTAAATGCAAAAATTTAGCTTTAAAAATTCCTTCATAATGTACAAGGTCAAGATTTAAATATTTTTAAGTAAAAAAGTTAATATTGATTAAAGTTTTAAACAGATTTTTATGTTTTGTCTTCGACTGCTCTAGAAATAGCAAATGAACGATACGAAAAAGCCTTTTTTATTCTTTGTTTCTTATCCCCGCTCGTAATCAGTAGCGATCAGTGACGGTCGTTTAACGTCTAGTCTCAATGGCGGATTTCGGAAAGAGCCAGGCCCTGTCTACTATTTTTCCCCTTTCTTTTCTTCTAGGAGGCCCTGATTGTACCCATTATTAAATATATATTTATGTTATCTTATTGATTATTTACGTACATAAAGTTTATTTTTGTCACAAATTTTCTTACTTATGCCAAAGGGTACATACTAAAGTTGCATGTCATACAGCCCCACTAAAATAGTAAAATGTTTTTTACTTTGAAAGTCATGTGGGAACATTGTATTTTAGTCCCAATAAATTTTTGGGCAACTTCAAAACCAAGATGATATTATTATAAATATTTTAACTTTAAATATGTTTTTTTCTTTTCGTTATTGCATATAAAAAAGGTTTACTTGTTATGATTTGTAGACATAAGACATATGATCTGTAGACATCAACGCCCAGCAATTTTGTCGCCAATCTGGCAACCCCGTCAAATTCAATTTTACGATGGCGACGAAAATTTAGCGAAACCGCCAAATTGCGAAATTCACCAATTGTAGCAACTATTCCTATTGTTTTTTTGCCAAAAAAACTGAAATCTGAAGTTGGGCAACCTTGCATTTTTTAGTTTTTTTTCTCGACGCTGACTTGCAAAGGTAAACAGTAATTTAAATCTCTATTTTTTAATATATTTAAATCTTAATTGTATTTATTTAAAAGTAAAGATTTTTTGTGCAGATCGATTTTTAATTCGATGTTTAACTATTTTTTTTAAAAAATTCGGCACTTGTAGCATTATGATCCACGTTTTTTATTATCGTGGTAGGATTTGCTTATTTTTCCTGGTATGAAATAAAATGTTTGTAGCGAACTTATTTTGTATTAATATTTTGTGCGGGATTATTTCACGAGAGTAATTATTACATTTTCTCTCGCAACGACTCAACTAACGTCTCGCGCAGTTCTTTTAAAAAATCAGTTTGTCTTTTTTGCCTTTCGAAAAGTTATGTTTTTTTGGCTCTGTGAAATAGAATAAAAGTCAAGTTTATATGTATTCTCTCATTTATGTTCACTGAATTCAAGTAACATTGCTATAAATTGGCGCTCCAACTCGTGGCCCGATCTACGATATTTGAAATAGTTATTTGGTGAACTTTGAACTTGTAGAAAGAAGTTAGCAGTCTTATTTTCAACGTAGTGAAACGATGCAAGATGGCGACTTTTTCAACGGTTTGGTTATGGAAGGTCGCCGAGAAGAAAGATAAGTAAAACCCTTTTGCGCTGTCTTGCTAATTGTGAAATCAGGAACTAAAGGAAAATTGAATTATCCAATTCAAATTTGGTTTGGGAACATTTCGGTCGAAATAAATCCAAGATGATAGGAATTCTTTTTATAAAATTCCATGTGTATACCTACCTTTAGTACCTGAAGAATATTATTTTTTTATCCCTGTTAACTTTAATGAGGTTATAGTGAATTGTTACTAATAAGTGTTCATACTTGCAACGAGAAAAATATTTTTGAACTTTTAAAATAAAAGGTAGACAAACCTGCTTAGCAATTTTGTTAACAAAGTATACAAGTATATATTAGTCTGACTTAATATTTGATACCTTAGAAGATTTACATTGATACCATGTCATTCTTTGCTAAAGCAAAAAAGTCTGATTTGCAAAGGTTAGCTGATGACTTAAATATAGAGTATGATGTAAATAACAAAGTCATAGAAATAAAAAACAACATTCAGCAAAGTGAAGTTTATAAAGAAGAACTTGAATATGTGAAAACACTTCTTGAAGAAATCATCGTAGAAAGAATTGCTAAAGAAAAAGAAGAAAAACTTGAACAAGAACGATTGAGAATTGCTAAAGAAAAAGAAGAAAAGCTTGAACAAGAACGATTGAAGCTTGAACAAGAACGATTGAATCTTGAACAAGAACGATCATTCGAACTAGAAAAACTGAGATTGCAATCTCATTTGGAAAATCCGAATTCTTCATCGGGTTCTGCTTTGTCAACCGACACAGAGTTTCCAAAATTTGGATTCGAAAAGTTAATTCCTAGCTTCGATGCAAAAAGTGATGACATCAGCCTGTTCCTGAACCTGTTCGAAAGACAGTTAACATTTTTAAAGATACCAGTCACAAAGTGGGTTGTGTACTTGGTCGGTCTTCTCCCAAAAGACATCGCTAAACTTATTGCTCAAGAAAGTGAAGAAAATGTTCAGGAATACGACTATGTGAAGCGAATTCTTTTAAAGCGTTTTAAGATGAGTGCCGAGAAGTTTCGCCAGTTGTTTACGCAACATCGCAGAAGCCCTGACACTACGTGGCGTGATTTCTACTTTGATTTGCAGAACTTTTTTGACGGATGGATATCGGGACTTGGAATAACAGAGTTTAAACCTCTGTGTGACTTGATGATCAGTGATCAAATTAAGCGTCGCGTTCCACCCGATGTCAGAGACCATTTCCTGGACAATTGGTCGGATCTGGTAAATCCTATTGAACTTGCGAACAAGTTGGACTCTTACGACGAAGTTAGAAGCGCAAGGCAAAAGGCTACTTCTCAAGAGCCTAGAAGGAATGAATTTCCGAAGTGTCGTCAAGGTAACGAGTTTAACCGAAATTCTAAACCTGGTCCACAGAAAATAAAAACGTTTCCCTCTAACCCTAGAAATGAAACTGGAAATGTGGAAAGGCCAACTGTCAGCTGTTATGGCTGTGGTAGAATAGGCGTGATTAAAACTAAATGTCCCACCTGTTCACCAGGAAGAGATGAGAAGTTTGCTGTCAACTTCTTGACTATGCACACCTACTACAAAACAAACTCACCTCTGGCTTTGATTGACACCAACATATCAGGAGTAAATGCTCGAGTCTGTGCAGACACTGGCGCTTCCAGATCGGTCGCTGGAGAGATTTTATATTCCTGTCTGTTGCACAATGGTGTGAAATTCCAACCCACAAAAATTGCAATGACGTTGGCAAATGGATGCAAATCCACCGAAGAAGCGTACACCGCCACAGTGAACATTAGGATTGAAGATAAATCCGTACCATTGGATATTCTGGCTCTGCCAAGTGCAAAAGGAAATCGAACTCTACTTGGGACGGACTTTCTGGAAAAGACTGGTATCGTACTCAACATGAAGAACAGAAATTGGCACTTCTGTGAGAACCCAAAGCGGAAGATTCACTTCCAGGAAGATATTCCGTTTAGCCTCTTACGGCCAGTAGAAGCTGTTCTAGAACCAGAAGTCTTACAAAAGGATGTTCCTGAATCGGGCGTCCTGCCTGAAGACTTAGCAGCATCCCAGATTGAAGAGGTTGAGCCACCAATCAAATGTCAACTTCGAGAAGAAGAAAGAGAAGGCTTACCTCCTAAGCAGCCAACCCAATTGCACAAGTTAATAATGGAGTTCCAGGACACCTTCAATTCAGGGGAGGTACTGCAACAAATTTGGAGCATCGCATTGACACAGGAAATGCGCCCCCAATGGCCACTACTCCACACTTGTGTAAGTTTGCAAATTCGAGTCGAGAGATAAGAAACCGAGTGGAGGAAAAACAAGATCAGCGAGAGGGGTATGCAGACAAAAAGCGCAGAAATGCAGTACAGTACGCATCTGGCGATGAAGTCTGGGTCACCACTCATCCTCTAAGCAGAAAAGCTAAAAAGAAATCTGTCAAGTTTATGCCACGACGTGAGGGACCGTATATAGTGAAAACTCAACCCTCGCCAACCAGCTATGAAGTGGACGTGGCAAATCCAAATAATCCAGACGTGCTATTAGGAGTGTACCACACTTCCGCTCTACGTCCTTGCCGTGATTCTCACTACAACGGGAGTTCTGTAAACCCTCTACTCAAGAGAGGTCGTCTCAAGAAGAACTGAACAAGACACTCTTGCTGGATCCTTGCCGAGACGTCAGCGGATCCAGAGGGGGAGTCTGTAGCGAACTTATTTTGTATTAATATTTTGTGCGGGATTATTTCACGAGAGTAATTATTACATTTTCTCTCGCAACGACTCAACTAACGTCTCGCGCAGTTCTTTTAAAAAATCAGTTTGTCTTTTTTGCCTTTCGAAAAGTTATGTTTTTTTGGCTCTGTGAAATAGAATAAAAGTCAAGTTTATATGTATCCTCTCATTTATGTTCACTGAATTCAAGTAACATTGCTATATGTTTTATTTTTCTAAAGGATCGTTTTTTAATGCTTTTTTTTAATACTGTTTGAAAAAAAATTTTTGCCACAGATTAATCTTTTTCTACTAGAAGTTCAGTTAATCGTAAACGTGCACATGTTTTTCTTATTTAATTCTTACTTAAATCTCATTCATATTATAGTAATGAATGGTAATCCTACAATGTTTTAAAAGTTTTAAGATTCTTTATTTTTTAATTTGTTGATTGCGAAACAAACTGTTAAATTTCGGTTATTTTTGTTAAAGATCGCTTCGATCGTTAATGCCAAAGTAGTAATTAATTTTTCCGGCGGATATTTTCGGTCGGCAATGTATTTGGTAAGTATTTTTTTGTCATTTCAAGATGGCAACAAAAAGTTTGTTGTTATTTTGACTTGGCGACAATTTTTGACTTTTCGCCAGACCCGGGCGCTGATGTATACTTTAACCGATTTGTATGTAAAAGCGAAGATGCACATTACAGAAACAAGAACAAAGTGAAATGACTCGTTTGGATTTTGTTGACATTCCGTGGAAGGTGTCATCTATATAAAGAAAATGATTTAAAAAATACCTATTTTTTAGAAAGTCCAAGACCAAATATATATTTAATTTAATAAGCATTTTTAAAAAAGGCTGTTTCATTGTTATTCAGCAACTAAAATGCGTTGCAACTGTCTGAATTTGTAGTAATGCGCAATTCTTACCTCGACTCGTCTTCCGACCTACGCTTGTGACAGACGTTCGGTCTATAAGTAGACATTTAATTAAGTTAATCCAGATTGCAAACTATTTAGTAAAATTATTTCAAAAAACTTAAAAAAATTATTATCTGGCACAATTGCACCATTCCAAAGCAAAATCCAAATAACATACGAGAACAATTTTTAAAGTTGAGTTGTTTGTTTTCTACTAAATTGTTCTCCTAAAGCTATGTGGGGAATATTAGGCCTGCGCACTACTGTACCAAATACGAGCTCAATTTTTGCCTTTGCCATAAGTGTACTTTCTCTCTGTGTGTCAGTACAAATTCAGTCTGTGTCTTGACGCTTATCTTACTTATAAGCTGGTCTCTGATCAAGCCATAGATAAGCACATTAAAACCGGAAAATACATATACCTACCTATCTACCTTTCTATAGCTAGGCATACACGAAGGGACTCGGTCCTTTGAAACTAACGGATCGATTATCCCCCCTCCCCCTCGCTAACAAAGCAGGCTCCTTCCTGAAGTTAACCAAGGCCTCAATCAAAGCGGAGAAAAAAAATCAAGGGACTGAGTCCCTCCATGTACGCCCTGGGGCGCAACTAGAGTACTCTGTAGTATCGACCGATAATTACTGAGATAGCCACTGTCACAGTTGGTGACTGAGTTTGAGAATGCGTTATTCTTTGGGATAATATTGATAAGCAATTATGTCTTTTTCGAAATGTAAGTAATATATCTCACTATATTAAAAAAAAAGTAAGCTCTTTTAAAACGTCCCAAGCCATAAGAGGATGAAATATTGATGTTACAAGTCCATTCTTTTTCTGGAACGTGTATCTCACTTTTATCTCGGGACGGAATTTTCTGTTTTTCAAATTTCCAATTAGTTTTTTAATTAAAAATTAAAATTAGTTTCTCTCTATATTAAAGTATAGCCTTTTAAAACGTCCCCAGCCATAAGAGGATGAAATATTGATGTTACAAGTCCATTCTTTTTCTGGAATGTGTATCTCCCTTTTATCTTGGAACGGAATTTTCTTTTTTTTTTTCAAATTTCCAATTTGTTTTTTATTAAAAATTAAAATAAGGCAGACGAAAACGTGGTTCTTTTCTACATATCACGGGAGAGGAAAAAGGTGCCACTGAGTCTGCGACAGAAATGGGTGATTAGAGATGTTATATTTATATTCTTTTTAAAAACAGTTTCTCTCTGCTCTGTTCTTTTAAAAAGAAGAAACAGTTTCTTTTTACAAAAGTTGCTTTAAAGTGTAAAGAAAAAGTTCAGGCAAATATAAATAAAAAAAATTACTGGTAAGAAATAAAATATTCATAAAGGAAATTATGAAAATACATACAGTAACGCAACGTAATGAAAAAAATTAAACATTGTGGTACAAATTAGTAATTTTAAGTCCAAAAAATAGGTGACTATTTTCGGCGAGAGGTAGATGAAGTTTTAGTAGAGGTAGATGAAGCGAAAGTTTTCGGCGAGAGGTAACAGATTAACAATGAATAATAATTTTGCATCTTTTTTTTTTCTTCTTTACTATCGCTACTTTGTATTTGAGAGTATTTAAAGCTTTTTTATTTGTTTGTAAAAAAAAGACGTTAATGAACTTTTATTTTTTTCATTTCAATGGAATTGGCTTGTTTCATATGACGTCCAGCTTTCCGGTTTTTTTTCTCTTTTCTTCTATTTCAATGTTTCAGTTTCACTCTCAATGCGCGGGTTTTTCGTCTGCTGTGTTCTGTTTTGGAATTCTTTACGTGCAACTTGTTTTTATTCTTGCTATTTATAAAAAAAAATCGGTTTTAATTCGATTAAATTTCTAGTTGCAAAATATTACAAAACATCAATGTTGTTGGAAAACTTCGGTTTAAATGGTATTTTGTCTCATGCGGAGAAACTTAGCTAAATTGTGGAACAGCAATTTAACATGATTCACAAAGGTCATAGATACAGACCTGGATTGTAAAATATGCATAGGCCTGTGCAAAGTTGGGTTGGAAACGTTACGTTCACCAGTTATATATAGCCAAATATAAATAAAATACATAATAATGAACGTAAAATAAGAAAATCCGATCGGAATAGGTATAACAGGCTGAAAATGTACCATTATTGATTCGGAATTCAAATAACCGCACTATCTGTGGTATGGTACAGCAAAGCTGTACCTCTAAAGCATTGGCCAAAATACTATGTACAATGGGTATTTTGTCATTGACACTTTCAAGACAGAAAATTTTGTTTCACGAAACACCTAACAACAAAAGCATTTCAAAATAAGATTTCTTTCATCTGAACACAAAGTGCAGAATTGTTTACAAATTTATACATAAAATAATTGTAATTATTGTCTACCTTTTATGATATAATTTTTAAAAAATTAATTTGAAATGAAGGCAGCTTGATTGAAATTCGGAAAATGGAACAAATGTCAAATAAACACAGTTGTCATACATAACAAGTGGGCAAGAAATGAATTCTAACGGCAGCATTGTAATCAGTGTTACGTCTTTTTTTCCATGTTAAATTTGCGTGTCAGATTGTACCAAGGCATACTGACGAGGGATATTAGCATAGTGCCTTATGATACTAATTCATTGTAGATACCAGCCCTCTCTAAAATGAAAATTTTTCATAGCATTTTTAACTACACGTAGTACAACAGTGCCAAGGACTATACTCTATTCGTAGATAAGATTGGTAGACCGCTGAAGTACCATCAACTTAACTCTTAGATTTCCAATATTATAAAAACCTTTGCACCCTGCTGCCATAACTGCAGTAGCCAGAACAATGAGTTGGACCATTTTTGTTCTGAAATAATCAGTCTTTCTGTATACTTTCTTATACGTTGGAGTTATCGAGTACTAGCAACAATGATTGAAGTCATCAGTCTAGATACTGCAGTTTATCTGCCCACAGCAGTTTGAATCGGTTTTCAGTGTTTGCATTTATATGAATTTAAAAAAAGGAAGTTACATCAAGTAAAAATAAGCAATATTTTATTTTACACAAAAGTGGCACAAAAATAGTACTTATAAAAAAAAAGTAAAATATTAAATAACATCTTAGTTCTTTTTTAAGGACATGATATACATAAGTAATATATGTTCCAATATTTCTTAAGGCTTGGATATTAATGTACATTTGTTTTTCTAATCAAAGGAAGTTACTTTTTCATAATAGATCTTACACTTGAACTAATTTACCATTCATTCAATAGAAATTCAAATATATTTATAAATGAAAAGCTATGTAAAACTATCATTACCCTTGTTACAATATTTTTTATAAATTAAAAGAATAGGGGACTAAATATGCATAGCTTCCAAGTTATGAACAAGAAATGATGCAAAGCAATACATAATTTCTAAGAACTAAATATAGGCTTAGATTTCAATATTCATACTAACAATATAATTTAATTTATCATGAGAAGTTATAACTCAAGCAAAAAAAAAAATTAAGTACCAAAATAGGTGTTGCTTGTAAATTCTCCTAATGTCCTAAAAACACAACATGCATTAAAAAATTTATGTAGAGTAATTTTTTAAGCAGGAGAAACTGACACCATCATTTTCCTCTGTATCAAAGCCTCCTCATCTAATTACAATTTTGTTACTCAATCAGTATCTATATAGATGGTGATCTTATACATTCTTCTAATATGAAGACTCCAGAGGAAGAACCCCTTGATTGAGTAGGAATCTTCCTGTATTCTGGTCTGCTTGGCAGACATTGGCAACAGGAAACCGGTTTCTTTCTTTGTTCTTCTCTTGCGGTACAAGCGTGGGACCATGTTTCGCATGAATAGGGGTTGCCATGAGAGAAGAACCAAGTAAGAAACCGGTTTCCTTACACCAGTTTAGGCGATAACTCTCTATCATTGCTAAAGAGGCCTGATGCAAACAGATTCCTATGCAATGAAGGTTTTTTCCCCCCTGTACTCTTCATATGTCGCCACTGACATCAAAAACATCTGACATTACTATTATAGCGCATGTAGCCTCATTGTTTATTGGTCATAATTTAATTACTAACAAATTTTTTAAATGGCACCTGTATTTCTCAAGTCTTCAACAATGCTTGTTTTCTGGAATAAACAGACATCTTATGTACATTGTTTTGTCCAATTCAAAAGAATAGTTAGTTTATATATTCAAAATATAGTTAAAGAAAAATTTATACACTACTTCAAAAAATACATAGTTCACTTTTAAGAATTCTGCAGCTTAGTCCTAACAGTAAATAGTATGCTTTTCAAATGAATTTGTTTTTATTTTATAAAAAATATATTTAAGTTCAGTTATTTATTTTAAATTAAACCAGCTGAAAACCATTAGTATATATACACCACCTACTATATTATTTAAAAAATATTTAATAACAAGCTAACATCACATTAATAAAATTTCTATGAAGAATATACAGATTTCTATACAAAGAATAGCATGTAAAATATAGTAATAATACTTAATTCCAACAAAAAACTAGTCTAAAAAAAATCTTAATACTGTACTGTATAAAGCTTGTTTTATGTTTGTATAGCATAAATATTCAAAAAGAGATACTACTTCCAAATCAGATGCACCAAATTTTAAAATGTATATATTAGATTAATTAGAGTAATAATTAAAAACAAATTATATAAAAGAGACAGTTCAAAATGCTTTGAAAAATTAATCAAAAAGTTCATTTAACAAAATAGTTATTTTAGTTGAAAACAATCATGCTATATGAAAATTATAAAATATACATTTATTTTTTCAGGTTATGAAATATACAAAATGGTATTAAAATTAATTATTAATATTTCGTAAAGATAATTCATTCTTCAATTTTCTAACAATCAATGTTTACTTCAAATTACATTAATAACACAGTACTTGAAATTTCACACAACTACAAAACATTTTTATATACTTATACAACATAACTATAATCACATTTGATAAATTGCTAAAATTTAACCAGTGTAATATTCGAATGTTTTTACACACATTAAACTATAAATTTGATATTATGTCATACTTTACAGCATTTTCATATTTGATACATTATAAAACATAAAATTTGTAAAATAATAATTTATTCCATAAATTAACATAATATTTTAATACACATTAGTTAATCAGAACTTTATTCCAAATTATTAAATTCAATGTTTTAATGCATAACTACTATACAGCTTAATGTAACAAAATTCTAGAGATTTGTCTAGATTTCAGATATATTTAGAACAGGGTCATACATAAAAAGAGTATATAGTATTATTAAACATATCACAACATTAACCCATTAACGACAACCCAAAAGAAAATTTGCTATGCAAAAATTAGCTTTACGTTTAAATTATCTAACTTAACAATATATAAGACAAATGCTGACCATAGTCTTGAACAATTTATTTGGTGCAAATTGAGGTAAACGAATCTATAAAACCGTTTTAATTAGAAAATGATGGTGTTAATGATATTTAGAAAATCATTGTTAATGGGTTATAGACACAAATTTCTATTTTTAGCTTTGAGAAAATTTCAAAAGTATATGCAAGATATATAAAACTAAAAATGATGTTCAAATGTTAAATAAGAATCAGCCAAGTCTAAATTGAAATATATTTCCTTCTAAAAAATTTAGTAAATTCCTTAAATGTTGTAACAAAATCAGTAAATTTATAGCCTAAAACTAAAACACTTGACAGTAATTTTTATGATGATAATTTTTATCTTGCGACCATAAACACAATAACTTCGTTTGGTACTTCATGCAAGACAGGCTAATGTAGAGCAAGTCTTTATATAATGATAATAGAAAAGGAATGAAAAGCTTAACTTTTTTTATAAAAAGTATTAATATTTAAGGATTTAAGTCGTGTTTGGAAAGTCCAAAAATACAAACTCGTGTCTTTTAATACATTATAAAAATTGATATAAAATACACCAATATTAATCTACAAAACTGAACACATAAAGCAACAGGAAAACCCATACATTAGTAGAAAAAGATGCACAAAATCTATTTAATTTCCAAAAACTAGTCAAACTGACTTAACCCTATCACTGCATATTTTTAACATTTCAAAAGGGGGCCTGAAATGCCACAAAGTAAAGTATTAATTTGGCATTGCCTTAAAGTCCTTTTGAAAAATATAAACAGTCTGTTAACTCCCATAGGCAGCCAGCAAAGCATAAAACTTTTTAATTTATATTTAGTTTGAATACACTAAATATTGTACAAGTATTCATGAAAAATATAATTGTAATATTTTCATACCTTTTTTTTTCCTCCATACATGACAGAGGAAAAAATAGGGAAATTTTTTATCTATCCATGGAACTGGACATATCTAAGATTGGTTAATTAATGTAACTCTATAGCTACTAGGCAACATGCCTCTTAATTTTATATGCGGTTATGTGACAAGAAATATCCAAAGAAACCATTGCATTGGTTACAGTATGAATAATTAGTTATTTATAGTAACTGGTCATTACGAATAAACAGACATTATTAATAGCACATTTTGGTATTATGAATGACCGGTTACTATTAACAATAACTGAATTTAGCACATTGACCTTAATATAAAGATTACTTTGGGCGTTGGCATTTTTCAAAGAGGTACAGAAATACACCAATGAGTATTACAGATCCACGATGAGCGTTACTTAAGTGATTACGTCACTTCAATGGCAATGTTCTGTAATGTCCACAACTGTTGCTTTTCTCCACCCGAACAAGAAGTAGCCGAAACCGGCCCCAAGAATGACGCCTAAACACAGCCAAACGTTGAAAGTCATGAATATCAGCATGAGAAAGTAGCTGAGAACCATTTGGATGATGTGCAAGAAAGTCTGTAATATGTGCGGCCAGCTCAGCATGCGGTTCCTGTTGGGAAATGGAGGAAGATTTAAAACAGGGCATTCAGTTAAAGAGAAGTTAATGCCTTAACAATCGGATAATTTTCAAGGAAATGGCCATAAAGCGCCTATTCTCGAAAATTATATAAAAATATGTGCATAAACAATATATATAATCATTTTCAATTTTTCATTTGACTTTAGCTTAAAATTAAAAAAAATTCTAGGAAAAGAAAACATTTAGTCAAGAAAAGCAAACAACCTCCCCCCGTCATTTTTACGGGAGCAAGAAGGAAAGCGAAAAACATCCGTTCTTCGTTCTTTCATGGCCCACATTATGCCTATGTGATACACTGCCCATGTTATTATAACTAAGGACTTTTATTACAATCACACAGACACTTTTAGTTCCCCCTAGAGAGCCTAAATAAAAGAACGAAAAGTACTTTGTACAAGTAAATAAGAGAGGCGCCAACGTCGAGAGACTGGCAGTTACGTTCTCCACGCTTCTCCCTGGTAAGAGCCTAACTGTAATCGTTACCGTTCAACAAAGTATTAAATAAACCGGAAATTAAACAAAGATCTGGCTAGGCAATTGTCGTTTTTTTCAATCTCTGAATAAGCGAGAACTTTTTAATAAATAATAGATCAAAGAAAGCGTTTGAAGTTTCTTTTACTGACTGAAATGCAAATTTCATATTGTGGTGCAAGGATATCTGAAAATTTCTGAATGCTTCAGATTCATCTTGCAAGCAATTTATTCATTAATGTTTTTTTTTTACTATTTAAGTAATGAAATAAAGTTAAAATAAAAAATGTGTAAAGGATATTGAAAGTACAAAAAAGAGCTAAAATGTGCTAAAAGCTAATCTAGACCTCCAAGGTAGGTCTAGATTATATATGTATCTAATATGTACAAGGTATTTTGTACATATTTCTAAGAGCGTTTTTATTAATGCAATATTTAAATGTAAAAATATTTCAAAACTTTGGCATTATATATTTAAGCAGCTACAAATCTATACTATTTTAATATAAAATCAAAGCTCTAGTGTAAGTATTTTATTTAAAAAGTAATAAACTAATTTAAGGTATACATTTTATTTGTACTTGTGGTAGGATAATTTTCTGAAATTATTTTGATCTAAAGCCAACTATGCAATTAAGAAAACTTAAAAACAAAATTACCTGAATTCTAAAAGATTTCTGTTGAAAAATAAAAATTCTAAGTAACAATATTAAGCATGACATAGGTTATGTATAAGTAATATTATGGTCTAAACATAAAGAGTTTGAGGTTAAATATTTTATGCAAAATAATTTGTAATATTATTTACAAAGAAAGCATCATTAAAAATAGTACAGTAATTACTGCACACAAGTTACATACGTACTGCACTACGTATAATAAAAATAACAATTATGAAAAAAAAAGTATCTCAAAATAAAATTCAACACTACATAAAGTAATGGGTAGTGCTATCAAAGAAAATAGAATAAACTAAATAGAACAATAAACAATCATAAGAATTGTGAATAAAAAGCTCGATTTTAATAAAAACTAATCTATCAAATTTCATTATGAGAAATAATAATAACAATACAATATTAAATATCAGACACAATATTTAATTTCAAGGTTGTATTTCCATTCTCATCGCTTAATTACTTCATGATAGAATATCCTCTAAGGTGTAAAGAATTTTTTTAATATTGTTGGAAATTTTCTTTATATAAATTAATGTACTTTCTGATAATCAAAATTCTACATTTGTCACAATAAAACATAGAACAAAAACATGCAGACCAATTACAGTTAATATTTAAAAGTTCACTACAAAAAAAAAAAGTAATTTAAGCACAGTATAACTCCACTTATCCAAAGTAATTGGGACCTAACCACACTTGGATATTTAGAAATTCGAAAAATGGGAATGTTTCAGAAAAAAACAATAGTTAGGCTATGTCCTGACTACGCCACAAAGGCAACAAAACTTGGCGACTTGGCAGAGTCAACCACCATGTTATTGCATTGCTTGGCGGTCGCCAAATTTTGTTGCGTTTGTTACCTTTGTGGCGTTTGTTGTCGTAGTGAGGACATAGCCTTAAATCAATTACTCCATGCATTGTGTGGCTGTGTCAACAAACGTCTTGTCAACAATCGTCATCAACAAACGTGTAAGATGCCGTTGGGCAGCTTGAGCAACAGATGTGTTGATAAAATAAACACAGTTACAGTCGTTACCAAAGTTTATATGCAACACATAAACTTTTATATGTTGTTAGTGGGATTACTTGCCTAGTAACACATAGGTTCTACTGTATTATTATATAATTACCTCGCCACTTTGTGCACTTCTGTGACTGGTTTCCCGTCATCCCCTAATACCGAGACAGAAGAGTACTCGAGCGAAGTGAAGTACTTCTTGAAGAGGAACTCCCGGAAGAACTTGAGACCCTCGTAAATCATAGCCAAGATGAAGATGCCGATCACAGAAAAGATTAAACCTGCAGAGGAAACAAATATTTAAGAGCGTTGATGTTTCAAGAATACCAATAGGTGCTAATTCCAGGGACCAAAAATTTACTTTTAAAAAGTAACTGTTACTAATTTAAAGTTATAAGAAACCAAAAATTTAACCATCCTATCGTTTTTCATAGAGAACCAAGATTAAAAAAATAGTGACAATCAGGAAAAAGCTAATAATGAAAATTCAATGTTGTTAAAAGTTAAATTTTAAATAGTTAAGTTTAAAATGAGCGCCAAGCAACCGAAAAGATGTGTGAAGAACGGTGCGAGAAGTAGCGGAAAAGTAACAAAACTTTTCATTACTTTGTTACCGCTAAAAGCAACTCTATTACAGTTACTTTCTGAAAAATCTACTGGTACCGAAAAAAAGTAACTCTTACAAGTAACGCGTTACTTCGATCCATGGCCAATTCCTTGCAGAATTATCTTCTCTGTAGTATAAGTCACGTGTGCTAAAATGTGATTATCACTATAACTTTTAACATTAAATGAAAAAAAAAGAGTGGATTAGTAGATCTTCACTTACTGCAACTAAATAGCATAACCCTTTTATTTAATTTGATATTTTTGAAATTTAAAATGCTTTTTTAACTTGTTGACTTACATCACAAAAATCTTCAGTTTGATGGAATTAAACTAATAGTACAACATATGACACTGTGCGCAGGAAATTGACGTATCAGACAAATATGACTTATCGAGTTAAAAATATAATATTTGAAATGTTAATATCTAGCGATTAAAGCGAATCTTAAATCAATTGGTAGAATGGTTGAATTGCAATCAGTAGATCTTTTTAATTTCTATAATGAAATGGAAAAGATAAACTTCCTATGATTTTTCTGAAAAACTAGCTTATTTGATGATACTTCCCTTTTCTTGCCTAGCCTGAGATACAGAAATATGGATCGCTATAAAAGAAATTATTCTAAAACAGTTAGCTTCTTTAATATAGGTAGATTATACATTATTCCATTTTTTACAAATTTTCAAAATGGCAGAAATATTTATTAGAATATGTTGCTATAAATATCACATTGCTTTTTACATAAAAATTAACATGTTAGATAAATTTAATATGGATTATTAATTATTATACAAAATTTTACATATTAAATTTGTAATAAGTACTTGAAATTTTAATATACAAAGGTAGAAATTTCAAAAACGAGAATAGTCTTACCTTGTGTTGATGAAGTGGTCCATTCTTTAAATAGAATTATTGTGTCAACTCCAAAGTGAAAATACATCTGAGGAAAAAGAGGTAAAGATTCTTAATATTTGAGGAGAACATTCTTATACAAGTAAAATACATCATCTGGATATTAAAAACAAAATGGGACAAAACCTTTGTTTGCAGTAAAAAAATATTTAGGTTAATGGATGGATTAATATAATGGACCATGACAATGCGTATTTTAAGATACTAATCAAGGCAAAATATAATAAAACATCTGTTTTAAAAGGTCAAAATTTTAAAAATATTACACAAGAAGTTTCTGATATTTTAAGTTCATTATAATCATATTTTTGAGAGGCTAGTTATCCAATAGGACCTATGAGGATTAGGGTTCCAGATGCAATCTCAAAAGCTGAAAAAAAGACAAGCCAGATCGCAAGACACCATTATCGACCACTCCAAAAATCTTTTTTTTTTAATTTCAGCTTGTCAAGATTATGTACCTATGACTTATGTACCTAAAACCTGCTCTAGGGTCAAAAACTGATCTAGTTTACAAAGGCGGGATCAAATTCCATCTGATCTTCTCTACTATCATACTAGGAGTCTGCTCCAGGCTTACATTTTATGAAAAGGCTAACTAGGAAACTCAATTACAGTTGTCCATGGGAAAAAGCCAAAGAATTACTTAACACAAGAAGGTTGGTCAGGTTGAAAATTATCGCACTAGAGCTACATGAGGGCTATCGTTGCTGGGCGTTGTAATTTAGAACTACAGTCAATGATGAGCCAACACCTGAATAGGCACCCAATGCAACTTTTAAGGGCAGCATCATACACGGCTTCCGGACTTTAAAGCATATTTCACATGTACTCC
This sequence comes from Oedothorax gibbosus, assembly GCA_019343175.1. NCBI lineage: Eukaryota > Metazoa > Arthropoda > Arachnida > Araneae > Linyphiidae > Oedothorax > Oedothorax gibbosus. Next base: position 31,176,280 of record CM033276.1, read on the forward strand.
CTCTACACAGAGTATTTTCACTTTTCGCCTGCACATATACTTTAAAGGCCGGCAGTTATTTTGACAAATGTCTGAACCCCAACCTGGTACATGCAAGGCAAAACACCCTATCAAAACCACTTACTT